>VZSF01010499.1:31074-45103 GCA_013398295.1 Chionis minor | reverse complement strand
GGGCTGTAGTTCTGAAGCCGGAGCGGGTGTGGGCTGGTCGTTTGCCCCGTTCGGCGGCGGCCCGCCCCAGCCCCGCGCGGCTGAAGAGCGGGAGCCCCCCGACACCTCCCCCCCCCAACTCCGCTGCGGGGGCTGGCCGAGACTTGTAGTCCGGCGGGGGGCCGGGCCGCGCCCCGGGCCCGGCCCTTGGCGTGGGGCGGGCCGGGGATCCCGCCGTGCCCGGGTCTGAGCAACCCCTCCGGCCTCACCGCGTGGCGTGGCTCAGCGGACGGGGGGGGCGAGTCGGTGCTGTGTCATTAAGATGGCAGTGGTCCCTTCTCCAGCCGTCTCCACCCCGATGGCATCCCTGCGCCTCTCTCCCCAGCCGCCCCCGGCCTAGGCAGACCTGGGGAGGCCCAGGCGGCAGGAGGGTGAGGTGCCCCCCTTGGCCTTCTCTGCAGGCACCTATCTAGGCTGTGCCCCGGCCCACCGCAAGAAACGGGCTGCGGCTGGAAGATACGGGTCCTCCGAGGAAGCAGCACGGGGCAGCCCGGCCCTCTTTCCCTCCCTGAGCCCCACGGTGATGCCTGTCCATGTGCTCCCTGCCCTGACTCTGTCCCAGCTGGTTAATGGTGTGAAGCAGGCTGAGAGCTTCTTACTGGTTTCCCTCTTTTTCCAGCTTCTGCGTTTGGGTCCCTCACCTCTTCGATTTAAAAAGTGTCTCTGCTGAATGAGCGTGCCATTTTCCAGGTGCTTGTAGGATGAGGAGGGCTCGTCCTGTATCTTTTTCAGAGCTACTCACAAGCTTCTGAACGCAGCAGCAAAAATAAACAGTGGTCTGTTACCCTTCCTCGCACTGTAGTTTGGCAGAGTTCCCTATGGCACTGGGAGTTACACTTTCAGACGGGGTGGCACGGTTTTGTTGGTAGTGATTGTACCACACTCTGAATGTGTGATCTGTGTAAGCTAAGGACCTTTTGCAAGATAAGCTTCTGAAGAATCTCGCTCAGGCTTTCCTGGTTCAATAGCATCCTGCCATAAATAAACAGGCAAATGAGTTTTCGAATACAGCATCTTGACAGGACTACCTGTTCTGGGACAGCCAGGCTGGGGCTTGCCATCTTATTTCAGACTAGCCACTAAGTGGCTGGTATGTAGGAATAAGCTGTAGCCATGACTTAATGAATAGGGTTCCTAGAGGTGAGTCTGTATTTATCCTAGCAGTTGGAATGGCATTCTTTACCATCTCCATTCAGTTTTTGTCTCTCCTTCCTTCCAAGGAGTCAGATGGCGGCTTGTATATCTGCATGAACACGTTCCTGGGCTTTGGGAAGCAATATGTGGAAAAGCACTATCAGAAAACAGGCCAGCGGGTCTACCTGCACCTTAAAAGAACACGTAAACCGGTAAAATATAAAAATACATATAATCAAACTTGTTCTGAAATTGCGAGCTGCAATATGTCTCTGTTCAATCAGTTTTCTCTCCTCAAATATAACCGATGTTTTTCTTGGTGCGTTGAGGTGCACCAGTTCTTCAGCTCTGCTTATGTTGAGTTGTTGTATGGGTTGCCTGTGCTATTTTTGCCTCTTTCTGGTTTCAGAGTAGCTTAATTTCAATCCTTAAGGCTTGCCACAGCTTGTCTGTCCCCGCTAACTCTATTTCCTTATTTCTTACCAATGAAACAGAAGGAAGAAGACACCAATGCCAGTGCTGGGGACCCCCCAAGGAAGAAACCAACTCGCTTGGCTATCGGTAAGAAAGCACTTATGTATGATATTTTCCATGTTGTTTTGGACCAGTCCTTTGGAGCTGCCTGGCTTCATGGCATGTCTTTTTTGCCTTTCCTTGTCTGGGCTAGTTGAAGCTAGTATCCCTGACCGAATTCAAACTTCATATTTTCTAGTGTGTTTGAGGTGAGCAATTCCTGCCAAACAGTTATTGAGGCGGTAGCTTTGTGCTGTGTTCAAAGTTGCATCATATTTTCTGTAGATAAATGTTTTGCATCCTCTCTTAACTCTGTATGCCTGACTCAGCTTGGTGTGGATATAACCAGTGTGAGGCTATTGCTTAATATGGATGTGCGGGGCTGGAGTAAGTTTGAGAAAATCCCTAAGTCTGAGAAAAGTAAGTTTGAAGTTTCTGATAGAAAAATTATTTTTTAAACTTCTCAGATATCGAACTAGTTTATTTATATAGATGGGTAAGAAGTTATTGGTAAATGCTGTATTAACATTTTGGGCTTGATAGTTCTTTGAAATACAAGGCTGATACTGGAGGAAATACATGTGAACATTAAAATATAAAAACCAAGCCCTTTTTTGAAAGAAGGCTGGTATTCCGTTACTTCCTTGCACCGACTGCAAAGGCTCTCATGGAAATCAATGAATGTGCTGCTTATTTGGAGCAGTCTTGCCAGGTAATTCCTGAACCATTACGGAGATCTATAAAGTGGAGGATTGGAACATTTTTTAGCAGTAACAGGTTCTTGGCTTGCTGGGGCCTGACCACTAGAGGGAAATCCAGAAACTGGACTGTATGCCTTGCTTTTTGCTCACTTTTTCCCTGGATGTGCTGTTGTGTAGCAGACACTTGGTGATTCTAATGCTGCCACAGCACAAACACCAACATTAAGACTTTCAGCTGCTCCCTGTTTTTATGGTGAGGTGAACAGAGTCTCAAAGGTCACTTCTAGCAAAATTGAGACTCGAATCTACGTTTCTTCAAATAGGCAGTGCTTTTATGTATATGATAATGCTGCTTTTGGAGAGATGAGGCCCAATCTGCAATATGGCTTATTTCTGCATCTTCAGTTCTATGAAGGTCTTGAGACAAGTGGTGTCCCTGGGCCAGCAAATAGCTGCCTGCAATAACAGCTTAGTGGTGTGAATGGAGCAGGTGAGAATAAAGGACAGTGTTAGCTCTGTGATTGAGGTAGTGATCTTAAATCTAGGAGAGATTATTTTTTTCCTCTCTTTTAGCTAAACTGTGTTGGTTTAGCTAATCCTGCCATGGGAGATTTTTAAAAGTACTAGAAAGGTGTAGGAGCAAAATGTCACGTAGGCTTCAAAATGTAGCCCTTGATCTCTCTGAACCTCAGCTTCCCACTCCATGGGGAAAAAATCTATGGTGCTTG
Organism: Chionis minor; assembly: GCA_013398295.1. Taxonomy (NCBI): domain Eukaryota; kingdom Metazoa; phylum Chordata; class Aves; order Charadriiformes; family Chionidae; genus Chionis; species Chionis minor. The sequence goes on along the minus strand of VZSF01010499.1, from coordinate 41,988 downwards.
CTTCCCGTGCTCGCATATTGGTTGGACGACTTTTGGAGTTTGTTGGCACTTAGATACAACCACGGAGGGGGAGGCAGTGTACCTTCATGGCACGCTGTTGGCTATATATGACAGGATAATAGCTAGGAGGCAGTCTGCTGGCTGAAGACCCTCTTCCTCATCTGGAGCTTCAACAGGTTCATGTGACCACCTTAGGGAACTTCAGCGTCTGTTTTAGTTTGTTTAGAGTTCAGAAATTGTGTAATACCCCGTGTAAAACCCCTGAGGGACTGTGTATTGCTTTACTCTATGAAGCGATGACAGGAGATCTCTCTGGGATGTGCTGAAGAGGCACAGAAGAGGATTATCTGGGTATGTTGTTGCATGATGCTGTGACTGTTTTCAGGTATTTCTTAAATCACTCAGGCTTGCAGCATCTGCATTCGTACATGGCAGTTTGTGCATAGTCTAAAAAACGTATGTATTTAAGAGGAGAGTTGCAGAAGACATTGTGGGAACCACGTATTTTTGACAATGTTTTAACTAAGTTATCACAACCATGTTGCACACAGGATTCTTGAGGCTGGGGCATTAAACAGCAAAAACTTGCATTCACTTCTCATATTCCCATCTGTTGCAGCCACAGATCTTCAGAGATCTATTGCAATCACAGCATGCTATTTTTAAAGAAATAAAGGAAACTCAGTTAAAAGAAAACCGTAGAGAGTTAAGGCTCCTAGTAAGCAATGTGTCTTCTGCCTGTTTCCTTATGGGATGTAAGATGTGAATGCTTGGAGAACAGGAACGGCCAAGTTTTTTTCCCAAGTACCTACATAAATCAGGAACAGTTGCCTCCACTGCAAATGTTTTTGGTGTCCAACGTGACTCTTGACAGCTGGCAAATAACCTGTTATGTGTGGAACTCCCATTTCTGTTGCAGTCTCTGGAAATCATGGCTAGGTGAGCATGAGTAACTATTAGCGCTATACCTTTCCTAGTACTTTTTCTGTTATTCTGGATGTTCTGGCTCCAGAGGAACTCCTGGTTCTCCTTGCTTAAGTTCAGGACTGAACTGTCCTTCCTGGAAGAGGCAAGAAGCAGGCTTCTTAAAGATGCTGGTAGACTAGACCTTTGCACAGGATTAGAATATGATCTCTTCATGCACATCTCCATCATCTTGGAGGTGCTGTGGGCAAAGAAGCGTTGCAAGCTATTTGGTTTTACCTGTTACCACGATGTTTTTTTTTCTTCCTGTAGGTGTAGAAGGTGGATTTGACATCACAGAGGACAAGTTTGAATATGATGAAGATGTAAAAATAGTAATTTTCCCAGAGCATTTGGATATTCCTCGTGATGGGCTGGAGGGACTACCAGACATGGTCAGAGACAGGGTATGTTTGCATGGAGAGCTGTGTTTTCTGTTGGTAAGGAGGAAATGCACCATTGCAGAGAAGGAACTGCTGTCCTGTATAAGGGGTCCTGTAGAGCTGCTGTGAAGCTTCAGCTTGCAGTAAACAGGATTGTTCTGCACTTGCACAGTGCTTTATATTATGGAGTCGTGGCTTGTGAGTGAGGCTCCTGAGTGTGGCTCTACCACAACTGACTTGCCAGGCTGAGCCTAAATGTGGAGTGTTGTGGCACTGGAAGCTTTTTTTCCTGCTGCCCTTCATTTTTTTGCCTGGTGTCCTAATTCCAGATTGCCAGTGCAGTCGAGGCCATCCTGACAGCAGATTCAGCGTCACGGAAGCAGGAGGTGCAGGCTTGGGATGGGGAGGTTCGACGTGTTTCCAAACATGCTTTTTCCCTGCACCAACTTCAGAATGACGTCCGCATCCCACCATGGTGAGCACAGTACTGAAACTAGCTATATCGCTCTGAATCCCAGATCCAACCCCATCACCACCTTCTCCTATCCTGGAATGCAGCAGGAGAGACTTCTTTTGTGAGTCTCTGAGTGTGCCTTGTCATAGTGAAGTCAGGGAAAATGGGAAAATAAGGTATTTCAGGATGCTCAGAGTTCTGAAGTAAAAGAGAAATGAGATTGCTCATACTACAGTCAGTGGGTAGTCATGGAGAGGGCTTGGGACATAGAACCCAAAGGTTTTCACCCTAATCTGTTTTTCTCTGTTCCTTGTCAATAGTGGCTGGAAGTGCAGCAAGTGTGACATGAGGGAGAACCTGTGGCTGAACATGACCGATGGAGCCATCCTCTGTGGTCGGCGCTATTTTGATGGCAGTGGTGGCAACAATCACGCAGTCGAGCATTATCGGGAAACTGGCTACCCACTGGCTGTGAAACTGGGAACAATTACTCCTGATGGGGCTGGTGAGAAGAGGGGTCCTGTGAGGGTTGTAGATGTCAGACACCAGTCAGGCTGACTGTGGTCTCTGACAAGGGAAGTCAGGGAGGATTTACAGGAATTAGGCTGGTGTTGTCCATTTTATGACCTGGAATATTCAGTGTCATCCTATCACGAACTTTCCCACTTTGACCTATGTCAAAGAAGCTGCTGATAAAACCTTCCCTTCCTCCTCCTCTCCCTTGTAATTTGGAGGTGTTTAGAATAGTTATCCAGGTTGCCATCTTCTTTGCCGTGGTGGGATATTTATCAAAGAATACTGTGTGCAAAGTCTGAGTAGAGAGTATATGGCACAGTAACCCACTTTTCTCACTCCAGACATACATGTACCTCTGTACATTGATCAGTGACAAAGTTGTTTGTCTTGTCATATGTTTTGGAGGAACCTCAATATTCTGTCTGTCATGCTACTCTCCTGAGAAAGGAGAGGAACCCCAACTGCTCGGTTTGTCCAAACTCCCACTTCTGAGCGCTCTGTTCTCTTCATCCAACAGTGAATGTTAGATCACAGGCCATTACAAGTCTCCTTTTCCTCTGTGTTTGTGCATAGATGTCTACTCCTATGACGAGGATGACATGGTGTTGGATCCCAACTTGGCAGAACACCTTGCTCACTTTGGCATTGACATGCTCAAGATGCAGAAGGTGAGGAGGCAAGGGGTCCTCCATAGGCCCAGAGGGAGAGAGAAGCAACTCTGAGGTGTCTTAGCTGGATCCCAGCTTTTTGTGGCTATGCAGAACCATTCCTGGTCAAGAAACCCTGGTTTTGGTCAGACAGAGTTGTCTCGGCTTCCTCTTTACTTTCATGGTCTTTTTTGCCTTTCTTTCCTGTCCCTCAGATTTATTTCCTTGGGGTTTTGTGTCAGTACTGCAGGCAGTGAGGTTCCCAGGCGCTGGGCTTTGTTCCCCAGATTCAGTGTTAGCATGTGATTTCCACGCCCCTTTACAGCGGATGCGTCAAATTTCTCCCATCTCTGTTATCATTCCACTTTCTGTCCCAGGCATTCTGATATTTGAAAAGAATTCTTGTATCTTCCTCCTCTTCTAATGTAATAAACCAGAATGGATTTGACTCTATGTTTCTCTCCAGTATTGCACTTTTTACACCTCTGACGTTCCTTTGAGTCTTTGAGGGTTTTTCCTGTTCTTTCCCTCCACAGACAGACAAGACAATGACAGAACTGGAAATAGACATGAACCAACGCATTGGGGAGTGGGAGCTCATCCAGGAGTCTGGTGTGCAGCTCAAGCCCCTCTATGGGCCTGGGTACACTGGTATCCGAAACCTGGGCAACAGTTGCTACCTCAATTCTGTGATGCAGGTGCTGTTCAGTATCCCAGACTTCCAGAGAAAGTAAGTGAGCTTAATCCCTCCTTTCCATTAGCCTGGGATCCCCTGGGATCGGTACGAAGGTCTACTAAGTCTGGGAGCTTTCGTTACAGTAATCAGGCTCAGAACTGTGTCTTTACTAGATGAAGCCATATGTCCCTGAGATTGCTCCATTTTGCTTTGCAGGTATGTGGACAAGCTGGAGAAGATATTCCAAAGTGCACCGTCGGACCCCACACAGGACTTCAGCACACAAGTGTACGTAGAGTTTTGGTGAGAGAAGGAAGGCTGAGGCTGCCTGGGTGCGTCCCCTCTGCGCTGCTACAGAGTGCTTTGCTGCAGGTTTCTCCCTCAAGCCTCGCCTCTCTGTTTCTGTGTCTGTCACCAGAGACACTGATCCTCAGTGATCAATAAGGATCTAAGCCAAGAAAGTTCAGCTGGATACCCTAGATGGAGAGGACAGAGTGCACCTCAGTGATCATGAGAGGCTCTTAAATGTATTATGTGGGGAACGCAGTACCATCTGTTACCACAGGGGGATTTCTGGTAGGCATATTCTGCCTGCGTAACAGCAAAAGGTGCTTGCTCTCTGCAACGGAGGGAGATGATTAAGAGCAAAGAAATACACAGATTTAGGCAACTTTGTTCTCAGTGGATAATTTATATATACTTAAAGATGCTTCCTCAAGAGGCATTGTGTGAGCAATAGCAGTAGAATGAACAGGAGGAGGAACACAAGATTTGGGAGGGTGTTGCATTTTAAATACGTGAATTCTGGGTATATCTGCTCCAAACCAGCAAAGCATTATATGGAGGTTTCAGGTAGAGGACTGGAAGGTGGCTTTTGTGGAAGGGAGTTCAGTGGTAACAGAGGATTCTAAATTTGGACAGCCTGGGGTGAGATGTTCGCTGAGGAGGGGATTAAGTTGAGACAGCCAGAAAGATTTTTGCCTGTGCAAAGGGAGGAATTGGTAGGGTTTGGTTCCACACAAATGGCAATAGGGATGGGGAGGGACTGGAGTGAAGTGCTGTAGTAGGGAGGATCTGAGCATAGGAGGAAATTGTTGAACGTTACTGTTGTCCATTAAGTGCCTCGTGCTCTCATTCTTGGTCTTTCCCCTGGGAAAATGTGATCAGTCTGCTCACAGCAATGCTATTTGTGGCTCAGACAATTTCAGTCTGTCCTGTTGTCTCCTGCACAGTCAGTGCAGCAAATACACTGCTACTTTACCCATGTCAGGCTGCAGATTAGTTTGGCTGTTGCACAGCTGCTGTATATGGCTCAGCACCAGCTGCCCTTCTGTGAGGCACAGGAAGCTGTTCCTTTATGTTCTCCTCAACGTGTAAGCAATGGTTGAGATTGGTGCCCGGAAGTCCTAGTGACTTTCAAGTCAGTGATGTCTCATGGGACCAGAACGCAAACCAAAATAAGATGGGTGATCTCTGTGAAAGTGACAGTCTGTGGCAGTGTTAAAGCTGGATGGGTTGATGTGGTTCCTGGAGTATGTGGGGTTGCAGAAACCTTTTTGATGCTAACACTGACTTCTTCATCATTCCAGAGCCAAACTGGGCCATGGACTGCTTTCTGGGGAGTATTCAAAACCAGCTTCTGCAGATGGGGAACAGCAACCTGATCAGAAGGTGAGACTTGGATATGTCATCCTCATGATGTGTGTGTTGCATGAGGCATTGTGCGTGGTACGTGGGGATGAAGAGAGAACCCTTTTTGAAGGTACGTCCTGGAGATCGCTCCAGGGCCCTGTCACCTGAAGAAAAGCATGGCTAAGGAGTGCTACGTGCCAGGACACATGGTTAGTGATTTATGAACACCTTCCTCTTTCACCTTGTTATTTGCAGGGTATGCAAAATGGCATAGCTCCACGCATGTTTAAGTCCCTCATTGGGAAGGGGCACCCAGAATTTTCCACTAACCGACAGCAGGACGCCCAGGAGTTCTTTCTGCACTTCATCAACATGGTGGAGGTAATGGTTGGGTCTATCTGTCAAATCATGGAAAAGCCCAGCTTTGTTTTCTCCTGCCAGCAGGGAGTGAGGAGCGGAGGTGAGAAGCTGGCAATGGGAGCAGAGAGGGGGGAGAACACAGGGAAATGGGCCAGCTAGCACCTGTGGGAACAGAGGAGAGATGCTTGGCCATGTTTTTAGAGCTGATTCCTTGGAGGAATGTCTTTTGGGAATGCACAGCTGGAGATGTAAATTGTCGTGTTTAGGAACAGGAATGGCATGGGTTCCTGAAGTACAGAAGTTGGCTCTGGTTTACTCTTTGCTGTATTTTCCAGTGGACTGGGTACAGAAGCGAATACTCTTTTAGCCATGTGCTCTGTGGAAGTGCTGCTACTGCGGATATTTATTTTTGCCATTTTGATGTTCCATCTGTTCTTCTGATCTCTCCTTCAGAGGAACTGCCGCAGTTCGGAGAACCCTAATGAGGTCTTCCGTTTTCTGGTGGAGGAGAAGCTGAAGTGCCTGGCCACAGAAAAGGTGAAATATACACAGCGTGTGGACTATATCATGCAGCTGCCCGTGCCCATGGATGCTGCACTCAACAAAGGTCAGTAATGTGGCAAGGCCAGTACAGTAACAAACATTATGTTTGCATATTGTACTTTTATTACAGAGCTCCTTAAATGAGAAAGGGGCTTCCCCAAGGACTGGCTTTGCCATATCTGAAGACAGATCAATCCTTCACCTACTTTTGTGGGATTGGGCTGATTTCTTTCGAGTTGGGGTGACAGGGTGATGTCCCTCTAAAACCTTTCCCTCTGACACCACAAGCTGTGCTGTGATTCAACAGCAAAACAGGACTGTGGTAGCAGAACAGTGCTCTGGAAGACATTGTCTACTTTGTGCTCCGTTGTTGATGGCGTGTGTCTGTAGGCCAGTTCTGCCTCTGGGTGTAGCTAACACCAGTTGCTTCATAGGTACGTAGGGGTGGTCCTTGACTCCTCTGCTTTATTCTCTAGATGAACTACTGGAATATGAGGAGAAGAAGCGGCAGGCAGAGGAGGAGAAGCAGCCACTGCCTGAGCTGGTGCGAGCCAAGGTGCCTTTCAGCTCCTGCCTGGAGGCCTATGGAGCTCCAGAGCAGGTGGATGATTTCTGGAGCACAGCCTTGCAGGCCAAGTCTGTGGCTCTCAAGTGAGTGTGTGTGAGTTAGCAGCTAGGCCATGATGAACTGGCAATAGCTGCATCTTTGGGGACTTCTTTCAGTTGCTTGGGGAAGAATTGTTACCAAAGCTTTGTAGTCCTCCACATCCTGGACCCACAGAACATTGAAGCAGAGGGGGAATCAGTCCACCAGTGCTGGAGTGAATGCCCCCAAGGGATTACAGTGGGCAGAACAGCAGTGCTACTGAAATCCTTACTGTCAGATTTCCATTGCTGATGGACTACGAAAATACACAGATACTCCAGAAAATACCAGCTCTTATTCTAAATTCAAAATTTATCTTTAAAATCAGTACTGACAGTATGGCAACACTGGTATTGCTTGGTCTCTAAAATTTCTTTAAAGGCAGTTTCTAGCTATTAAAGTTTGAGCAAAACACTGACTGTAACAGACACATGAGTTATTTTGAAGAATGCTAACTTAAATGCTAATAGCAAGGTTTAAAAAACAGCTTTAATTTGTCTCACTGTCTGCAGCATGTGTGACAGTGTAAAGGTATAGTGAGAAGATTACAAACTTAAGCAGCTTCCTGCTGTGATGCTACTGACTGTTCTTCTGCAATGAAAGAGTAGTCCTCAAAGAATTGGAATTGGTTTTCTAACAAATATTCTACTATTAAGCAATAGCTACTATAAACAAACAGTAACACGATTACATTGAAAAATAATATTTTGGTTTGCTTTTAAGTAGTGACTTGTGTTCAAACACTTTGTAAGAATCAGTATTAGATATATACTGTTGCTTAAATTAATTTTATGGCATGTAACAATTATCCTCCAATAATAATTGTCTGTCTTATTACTGCTTCTCCTTTCACAAACATTCCCCTGTTTCATAGATTCCATACACCCTTTCTCTCAAATTGTATAACTAAATAACATTCAATCAGATTCAGTTAGTTTGAAATTCACTCCTTTTGCTTTGTATCCAAAGAATTGCTTTCATGCTTGAAAGCTTGTCAGTTCCTGCAGCTGTATGTGTTGGTCTAATGAAAGATGTTATTTCCTCTACATTCCTTAAGGGTTAGACTTTTAATCAAATACTAAAATCTGACGGGGCTTGTAAAATACAGGATTGGAAGGTAGAGAACGTGCACTATTTTTCCTCATCCCCCAAGTTTTTGTACATACTGTGTTCTGTGTCGTCTGGCCAGAGCATCTGCTTTAGAAATGGTTCTGTGTTTGAAAAGCTTTAAGCTCAGCATAGGAGAGCTGCACAGATATGTGTATCCCCCCTTAGGATATGCCTCCACCCTGCTCACTGATTTCTTGAATCAACTAGGTGCCCTCAGTCACTGCTGACAAAGGATTTAAAAGTATTATTTTGTCTCTTTCAGAACAACACGGTTTGCCTCCTTCCCGGATTATCTGGTGATCCAGATCAAGAAATTCACTTTCGGTCTGGACTGGGTGCCCAAAAAGCTTGGTAAGAAGGATGAGAAGTACAGACCATATCGGTATTGGGTGTTACATATGGGTATTGTGGTCATGACTGCAAAGAGGAAAGTAACTACCCCAAAAGGAGCTGCTGACTGTAGCGTATTGCATCCCCAGGGACTTACCCTTCTAGATCTCCCGACCAAGTCCTTTGTTTCTGCCCCTATGGGGAGGCTGAGCAAGACTGTATCTTGCAGATGTCTCCATCGAAATGCCAGAGGAGCTGGATATCTCTGCACTGCAGGGAATGGGGCTGCAAGATGGAGAAGAAGAAATGCCAGACATCGCACCCCCACTGGTGACACCAGACGAGCCCAAAGGTAGCCTGGGGTTCTATGGCAACGAGGACGACGACTCCTTCTGCTCCCCTCACTTCTCCTCTCCGACATGTTAGTGATTCTCCTCCTCTCTTCCTGATGCCTGACTCATTTCCTTGCTGTCCTTGTCTTGTCTCCCATGCTAGTGGTTTCCCACCTGCTCAGACTTTCCCTGTCCCTCTGTCAGCAAATGCTGGCTCTCTCCCTTGCACGGCTGTTATGCAAGGGCGTTACGCAAGGGAGCTTGTTGATTCCTGTTCTGTGGAAGTTGTGGAGGTGCCATGTCCAGTACATTTGGAGGGGGCAGAGCTGGGGCTTATACGAAATTTAACCAGTAGAGGTATTTTATTTTCACAAAACCACAGTGGGAAGCAGGGTTTGGAGGCAAGGGAAGAGCCAGTGCTCCTGAGTTCATGAGTTGAATCCTTTTGTTCCTTGGGGTGGCTGTGTGTGAGTCTGTGCTTCTGGAGAAGACAGGTAGCAGAGGATGAGAAGAGCAGAGAGTGAACTTGTATGAAATGAAGCCAGGAAATGGTGGCTTGGGGGCCTGTGTGACACTGCACAAAATGGAGCAGGCAGGACTGGGTGGGAGTGGGTGGCTCTAATCTCTCGTCTTCCCACAGCGCCCATGTTGGATGAGTCAGTGATTATCCAGCTAGTGGAGATGGGCTTTCCCATGGATGCCTGCCGCAAAGCTGTGTATTACACAGGGAACAGTGGGGTTGAGGCTGCCATGAACTGGGTCATGTCACATATGGATGATCCAGGTATGAGACCACATGGCCACGGTGAAGCCTCTGGGCCATTGTACTTCCTGTCCCACTGCCGCAGTGGAAAAGCTGAAGTAGCTGGGACCTCAGACCATATGCCTTTTGGAGAGATCTAACTGCTCTAAGCTGTGTGCTGTTTCCTGCTGCAGACTTTGCTAACCCGTTAGTCCTCCCTGGATCCAGTGGACCAGGGTCAACTATTGCCTGCCCAGACCCTCCTTCAGAAGACAGTGTGGCCACCATTGTCTCCATGGGCTTCTCCCGGGACCAGGCTATGAAAGCGCTTAGAGCCACGGTGAGAAGCACAGGTGGCATCAGAGTGAAAGGATATTCTCATGGACAGGCATTCCCAAGTTCACAGTCTCTTCTTCCTTCCAGAACAACAGTCTGGAGCGTGCTGTGGATTGGATCTTTAGTCACATTGATGACCTTGATGCAGAAGCTGCTATGGATATCTCAGAGGGGCGCTCAGCAGCAGAGTCCATCTCTGAATCGGTCCCTGTGGGTCCTAAAGTGCGTGATGGACCTGGAAGTGAGTTCCAAGCAGTAGGAATGTGAATTTGGGGGTGCAAACTCAACATGGCTTTATCCTCCCTAATCCATACAGTAGCTGCCACAGGGCTGGTCTGGTTGTTGAGGTGGAAGCAGGAAGGAAAAGGAGAGGGATGGCAATGAAGGGCCTAGCTCCTTCAGGCTGGGGATTACCTGGAAGCTGTAAGTGAGAGGCAGAGGAAGTGCTGTCAAGTGAAAGACGGGAGGGGCTGTGCTTCTTTCTCCCAGTCATCACGGGAGGCTTTTCTGTTCTTCGGGCTCCCACTGGAAAACCAGGTTGCAGTCTCTGTGCAGAATTGGTGCCAGGCTGCTGGGCACCACAGGGAGGAGAAATCCCTGCCATTACCCACCTGGCACCCACGGGCCAAATAAGCAGTTGGAAGAGAGAAGGCTAAATGGCAGTTACCATCTCCCGTTTCCCTGCGCATTTGGCCTTGAGACCAAATCCTCACAGTCACGCTTGACAGAGGCCCACTTATAAATTATTACCTGGCAGAGGTTCCTTCGGGAATCCTTTTCTAAGGGGGCCTTGCACAGGGTGTTTTGGGCTAAGATGCTTTTCCTCTCTCTGACCGCTTCTCTCTTCCCTCCCGCTCTCAAGAATATCAGCTGTTTGCCTTCATCAGCCACATGGGCACGTCGACTATGTGTGGACACTATGTTTGTCACATCAAGAAAGATGGCAGGTAAGAGGGTTTTTCGCAGCGTAAGGGGAGACTGAGGTATGGCTTTAAACTGCTGTCCTCCCCTGTTCCTTCAGAGCTCTTGAGGGGCTGGGGATGAGAGCAGGTGAGGGGGCTCAAGTTGTGTCTTAGCTACAGAATCTCACCTTCTGCCTGTTGCAGGTGGGTCATCTACAACGACCAGAAAGTCTGTGCTTCTGAGAAGCCCCCCAAGGATCTGGGCTACATCTACTTCTATCAGCGGATTCCCAGCTAGAACATCCTCTTGCTGTGTGTGGTGGGGGGAGAGCGGGCTGAAGG
>VZSF01010499.1:0-30245 GCA_013398295.1 Chionis minor | reverse complement strand
GCGCCCCGGGGGAGGCCTCGCTCGTCGCTCCCGGTGGGAGCGCGACCCCCGTCTCGCTGGGCCCCGCGGGTCCCCGCCGGCCCGGGCCCCGCCGCGCCCCTTGTGCCGCTGGTGCCGCCGCTCGGGCGGGGTGCGGGAGCCCCGTGATTCACCCGAGCCGTGCTGGCAGGGCGGGCTGCGCCGCCGTGCCCCCGCCTCGCCGCCATGCCCGGTTACAGCCCCAGCCGTAACCCGGTGCTGCCCTCCCCCCGGTGCGGCCAGGCCCGGGCAGCGGGGCGGAATTCTCGCCCGGTTTTCCAGCTGGGCCCTTTTCCAAGGGACCCGTGTGAGCCCGCGGAAGGGCCTAGCCGCTGGGATGGTATCGGCTGTCTGCCCACTGGAAAGGGCTTCCTGCCTGCTGTGGAGTCATCGGATAGGGGGGATGTTCCTGCTACAGAGGGTCCCCCAAATGCCAGCGAGGGTGGGCGGGCTGAGCCTTCCCAGGAGCGGGGGTGGAGGGGAGAGGGATGACCTCTTGGGGCTGGGATTTGGGGTCAGTGGCTGGGTAGGGTTTCTGCCCTTTGCCTGTCTCAAGGGTAACCACCTCCTTTGCCTTCCAGAGGTGGTTTGTGGAGCCCCTTCCATCTACCTTGACTTTGCCCGTCAGAAGCTTGATGCAAAGATCGGAGTTGCGGCACAGAACTGTTACAAGGTACCGAAGGGTGCTTTCACAGGAGAGATCAGGTGAGCCCACAGGGAGGAGTAAAGCCAGGGTGCCTCTGGGATGTGAGTTTCCTCTAGAGGTGCGAGTCATCTCCTTTCTCCCCAGCCCCGCAATGATCAAAGATATCGGAGCCGCATGGGTGATCCTGGGCCACTCTGAGCGAAGGCATGTTTTTGGAGAGTCTGACGAGGTGAGTGGCCCTGGGATTGAGAGATGGTCCAGCTCACATGTGCCTGCAAAGGCTGGAAGGGTGAGCGGTTAAAATACCACTACATAAGTAGGTCTGATTATCGGTTGCCTTATTTCTTTTCAATTCCCAGTTGATTGGGCAGAAGGTGGCTCATGCTTTAGCTGAGGGCCTTGGAGTCATTGCCTGCATTGGAGAGAAGCTGGATGAGAGAGAAGCTGGCATAACTGAGAAGGTGGTTTTTGAACAGACCAAGGCTATTGCTGGTAAGGGAAGAAAATAGGCATTTTTTTTCTGCTTTGGACATTTGGGAAGAAATGGCCATAACTGGAAGGCTATAATGGCCATCTTGGCCTTCCTGGAAGGTTTGCATATATGTTGCTTCAAGTGTTCACACACAATATTAACACGATCATGTTAATAAAAGGCTCCATGTTCCAGAAAGTTTTTCAGCTGTACTCTTTCTACCACGGGGTACTGTGCTTACTTGTACCTTCTTCCTCCTCCCCAGATAACGTGAAGGACTGGAGTAAAGTGGTTCTTGCCTATGAGCCGGTTTGGGCTATTGGAACTGGTAAAACTGCAACTCCTCAACAGGTACGAACTGGGGAAAGGTGGCTGACTAAAAGGCTGACTGACTCTTCCCACTTGGGATCTGAAGGTTCTTCTTGAAGATTCTCTCTAAAGACTTAAGAGAATGTCTAAACATTCTCTCAAAGAGGTTCTCTTCTCTTTGGAAGGGAACTGTATGCAGAGTGTGTGTTGCTTAGTCCTCAGTGGGACTCCTTCTGTTCTGTTGCAGGCTCAGGAAGTTCATGAGAAGCTGAGGGGGTGGCTGAAAAGCCATGTATCTGATGCTGTTGCTCAGTCAACTAGGATCATCTATGGAGGTAAATGAATCTGAAGCCACTTTCCAGTGCAGGAAGCACTTAGTTTCTCAGCTTGTTCCTGCAGCTGTACAACATGCACTGCTTATAGGGAAACTTGAGGTTGTCAGAGCATGAAGAACCACCTGGTAGCTTGTTTCAGTAAATGGGAGACAGTTTTACTGTCTTTAGAGTACGGTGTGGCTAGTCTTGCCTTTGTGCCCTGGCCCCACTTTTTAGAGCTGGCCACACTTGACCTTAAAGTACTGTTCCCTCCCTAGGTTCAGTCACTGGCAGCAACTGTAAGGAGCTGGCCTCTCAGCACGATGTGGATGGCTTCCTCGTTGGTGGAGCTTCTCTCAAGCCAGAGTTTGTGGATATTATCAATGCCAAACACTGAAGCAGCCTGTGAGGAGCAGTCCCTTGTGGTTCAGAGCAAGAAACGGAAGCAAGAAGGGACCTTTCATTGCACATGTACAGAGGCCTCCTGAGGCTCTCCCCCTCCACAGTCATTGTTCTAGCTGTGCTGCTAACCCCCGCCACCATGTTGGAGTCCTGTTAGTGGAAGCCTGTCTCGGCAGAGTCTTGACAGCCTCCTCTCTGAATTGGCAAAATCCTCAGTTGCCTGTTGACCTGTAAGAGCCCACAGTCAACCTGGCCAGTGCCTCCCCCTTTCTCTGCAGTGCTGCAGGGCGAGGGGGGCCACTGGTGCTGGGGGAAGGAAAAAGGAACCACACTCTCTTGCATCCTTCACCTCCGTCAGCAGGGAGCCTGTCAGCTTAGACCCTTGTGAGATGTCTTACCTCACCCGTGTCCCGTACTGAACAATAAATGAGGGGAAAAAAAAAAAGCAAAGATGTGTCCTGGATCTTATTCAGAAGCAGCTGGGGACGAGTGGTGTATAGAGTTTACTAGTTATGGAGGCAGCTGGTTGCAGAGAGGGTAGTGTGGGTTTTGTGTGGGTTTTTTGTTTGTTTGAGGGTGGGGGGTTTTTTCTTTTTTTGAGGGCCCACCATTGCCCCAGTAGTCATTGCACAGGTTCAACTTGCATCTTACTGCCAGGTTTCACTTGCAGCATGCCCTGGGCATCTGGCTTCCCTCCTGTTACAGCTCCTCTTTGGGCCCCTGGTGGCATGTGTGCCTCTATTCCACTAGCTGCTGGAGCACCTGGCTGTCCCACTAGTGAGCTGAGCTTTCCAGGCAGGCTTGGTAATGCACTCGTCCCTCCTCTCTGCCTGCGAGGACTGGCTTTGCTTGTTAAATGTGGAGCAGAGCAGCTCTCTCTATATGCAGGGAAGGTTTTTAGGCCATGTGCTGAGGCCGTGTGTGCTACCCGCTTTCGGCTGCGTGCTGATGGGTGAGAAAGCAAGACTAGATGCAATTTCCTGGCTGCTGCACCAGCCAGGGCATTTTTAGGTAGTACTAAGGGTAATGAAAAAGGAAGTGCCTCAGAAGGAGGAGCTTATCCGTGTCTGGCCTTGGGAGCCTTTGGGCAGTGCTCTGTGACAGGGCAGAGGTGGGAAGGGGGACTCTGTTAACGCACAGCTGAGAGACCCTCTCCCAGTTCATGTGCTTCATCCATAGGTTTTGCAGCTGTGGCATGTTCTCCCCTGGTACTCCAGCTGCCGCTGTATTGCCCTGCTGGCATCGCCCGGGGGGTGGAAGGCAGGAGGTGAGGGGACCAAGGAGGAGAAGGCCTTGGGAAACACATCCTCCCGTTCTGCTAATGGCGCTTCTCCCTCCCGCTGGAAGGGACGGGGAGAGAGGAGCCCCCGGCCCTTCAGCTGGGCATCTGCGTTCCCGCTGGGAGCAGAAGCCCGGCGCCCGCCCTGCCGCTTCCCCGGGAGGAGCCGGGATGGGGCCCGCGGGCGGTGCTGCTGCGCCCCCGGGCGGCCGCGGGCCTCGGGAAAGGAGGGGGGAGGTGAGGGGGCCTGGCCCTCCTTAAAATGGCGCTGGAGCCGGCCGCGGGGGGCGGTGGGGCGGCAGGAGTCGGGGAGCGGAGGGCGGTGGGCCCCTGGCGTGGTCGGGCAGCCTGTGGTGGCGGAGGAAAGGCCGCCAGACGGGGAAGGGCGCGAGGTGGCCCAAGAGGGAAGAGCCCGCCTGAAGCACAGCGCTGGCGGCTGCCGGCTCTTGGCGCCTGCGGAGTGATGTGGAGGAGGATGCTTCTGCTTTAAGGGCAAAAAAAAAAAATTCCTGAGAACTCTGTGGTTTTTACAACCGTAGTGTTTGGTGCCTGGGCTGGTCGGCATGACTGGGTGACTCGGTCGGGACACGGACTGTGCCTCAGGCTGCCAGGAGCCAGTAGGCAGGGCTGCTGGCGGGGTCGACCGTGGGCTGCGACGCCACTGTGGGATCCCAGCCCTGCCCACAGCGCTGGGCAAGAGCCCGGGAGAGTGACCTACATAGAAAAAAACAGATGGAGCCGAGCATTGAGCTTGCTGCTTGGAGGAGAATACAGAGGCACGAAAGCATTTGTTCAGTAAGGAATAAACTCAGCAGGAATGCCAGATCTCGCTTTTCTTCTTTTTGTCTGCTTTTTTGGCAGGACCACGGCTCTGTGGAGTGGAAATACTGCCAGATCCTCACTGCAAATTGTAGCGGTTGGATCTATAAGCAGGTTGCTGCTGGGGAAAAATCCATTGTGCCAGATGTGACAGCCCGAGAGAGGCTGCTGCAGCTCCATGTTCTCAGCCCCAACCAGTAGCCAGGCTGAGCGTGCATTCCCATTAGGCACCTAAACACAAACACGCATACATACCACATGTATACACAGATGGCCACACAGATAACATGGCCAGCCAAACAGACCATTCACACGGACACAGCACCAGCAGCCTCATCCCACCCCGTCCTCTGGCTGAGCAAGATGGAGGTGTGCTAGTAAGCATGCATATATATATATATATGGGGGTTTTATATATATTTATATATATGTACACACATGGGTACAGTGTGGCTCTCTCCAGCACCTGGGCTCTGGCAGCCTGCTCAGTAGCTGCCCCTCAATCCCAGCCTCTCCAGTCCACCTGGTCCTCCGGTAGTCAGCTCCCCCGTGGTGCTCTGCCCCCTCAGGGACCCCCAAGCCCCCCAGCCCCTCTTTGGCAGCTGGAATCCAGGCCTGGCTGGCTGGTCCGGCTGCACCCTCGCTGCTGCTCACACACTCGCCCACGCCAGGTGCTGCCCCACGGCCCCAGTCCCAGCCCAGCCGCTGGCACCCAGGACCCCGCACACACATGGCAGCAGGAGCCCCCCACCCCCGGCAAACTGAGAAAGGAGTTTAACGAGAAGACGGCACAGGCTGCGCTGGTCGGGCACAGGGCATGGCCAGACAAACCACCACAAACCATTTACATGCAACTGGCATTTTTTATTCCCGTATCCCTCCATTCTTCCACGCTTGTTCCTCCACAAATCACCTGATCCTTCCCTTTCCTCCCTTTATTACTTCCTAAGCATCCCCCAATGTGTCCTGTGCAGTCCCCAAATGCTCTTCCCCTGCATCCCATCGTGTGTCCCACACCCTGGTTGCAGTGACCTCCCCAGCCCTAAAGCGTCTGCGCGGCTGAGGGTCCCCTGAGCCAGCCCTGGGCAGGCCCGGACAGGGTGTCCCTTCCTCTGAGTCTGTGCTACTTGAGACGGGCCTTTGGGATGATGGCTCCAGGGATGGATCTGGGAGCAGCCCAGCAGGGTGCTGTTTGGGTTCTACCTCCTGCTGTCCTCTCCCTGTGCTGCTTTGTGGGTGTGCAGGCAAGCTTTTAGCATATCACCTCCTTAATGATCAGTATAGTTAGGTTTGGGATCTTTTTTCTTTTATATATATAAACTAAATAACGTTTTCTCTGCTTTAAAGATTTGTGTTTCCTTGTATAATTTCTCGTTTCTTGCAAATTCTTTGGTGATCTAGAAACAAGGCAATTAAGACATATGTTCCTGTTGTAAGACCATATAAAACATGTGCATAGTGGCACACACGACTTCTACCAGTCCATTCTGCACCATAAAGGTGCGAGGGATGGGAAGAAAAGCATATCATCGCTTTTCTTCCAGCACTGATTTGCTGAAGGGCTCCTTAATGCCTTGGAAAGGAAAGGCAAGAGGAGCTGGAGTGCTTTATTTGTAGAGGTTTGTGTTTTCTTCAGGGGATATAGTGGAAAACCACAGCATATCCAGGCTAATGCCCAGGGAGTGAATTCAGATGGGGTGAGTGTAGCACAGGAGAAGGGGTCAGCACCGGGGAGCGCTTTGCAGGAGGGGTGACGGCTGGCACGCGTGCTGCCAGAGCCTGACGGTTGTGGGTCCAGCTCAGCTTGGACCAGCTTATCTAACGCAGACGCCTGGGGGCTGCAAAGGAGCAAAGTGCACCGGAGGGAAAGGGAGTGGGGCCTTGGACTTTGGTACTGACTGCAAGACACTGGTGGCCGTTGGCTCCGAGCAGCGTTCCCAGCCAGTAAACACCCAGCTCTGCTTGGTGGACAAATGGGGCACAGCTGCCCTGCCTGCGGGTGCCAAAGCCGGGCAGCACTGATGGCATCTGCTGGGCACTCCAGCCTGATCCCTGCCGGCTCCCCAGCCTGGAGCAGAAGGCTGAAGGAGCGTCACCTGCAGCGGATCGGGACACCATGCCCCAAACACCACTTCCCGGCATCTGGGAGATCATGTCATGGGAGGCTTCATTCACAGCCCAAGCCTAATTCTGCTCAACATGTTAATTAAACATTTATCAGAAGAAATGTCTTTCCTCAGAGATATTTACCGCCTGAGTGACCACCACCCTGTGCAGCCCAGTCTAACCTCGAAGCTGGCCACGTTTTGAGCTGGGGGGTGTACAGGACAACCTCCAGTCGTCCTTTCCCAACGAAATGATCCTTCAGTTCTCTGGATACACTCGTGATAGATAATTGCAGATGTCACCCAGCTAGGCGGGGCTGGGAGTGCTTGGGAAAGTAGAGTAGGATGACAAAGTGGTTCTGACGAGGGCAAGACACGCTCTGAGCTTTCCACGTGGAATTTAATACCGAAAATGACAAGCCCTTGCAGTCAGAGCAGCAAACGAACTCAAGCAGTCAGCCGGGAGGAGCGTTACCAGCAGGCTGATGAAAAAAGAAACCACGAGGAGCTCGGATGGGCGATGAACGGCAGACCAGCAGCGCCCGCGTTGCTGCAGACAGTCGAGTGTTAGCTGCGGGATGCGCTAACCGGAACAGCGACTGTTAAGATACGAGAAGTCTCTTTTTTGGGGGGTTTAACACGGGAGCTGACGCTACTTTGGGTTTCACGTTTGCCCCGCCTGAGGCAGCAGAAAGGTCTGGATGAGGAGGGGGCCAGGATAACGCCGGCGGGAAGGGGTGTTTCTGGGAAAGCGCGGGGGGCGGAGGCCGCTGCAGCTGAGGCCGAGGGTGCCGCAGCCCCGCCCCGCCCCGCCGGCGCGGGAAGCAACAGGCCCCGCCCCCCCGCCCCGGCGCTGTCGCTCAGCGCGGTTGCCATGGCAGCGGCGCCGGGCCCCGCCCCCTCCCCTCGTTTCTATGGCAGCGGGGCGCCGCGGCCTAAGGTGACGGCCGCCGGCGGGCCCGACGGAGGATGGAGGGCGAGGAGCTGGACGGGGAGGAGGAGTACAGCCTTCGGGAGGAGGGAGAGGAAGAGGAGGAGGAGAAGGCGCCGTCGGAGCGGGAGGAGGAAGAACAGGTGAGGGAGGGGGCCTCAGCGCCTTCTGGCTGTGGTTAGGCCAGCGCTGGTGTCGTGCTCTTCTCTCCCAGGTGCTGGCGCCGTGTCCCCTGACAGAGGAGCTCCTGAAGGAGGGCCTCTCTCTCCTCTCCAAGACCGGCAATGGCCTGGCCCACGCCTATGTGAAGTTTGAAGCCAAATACAAGTGAGTGTGCAACACCCGCCCCAGCAGAAGGCCCCCTCCTCCCTGGGCATCTGTGACAGCCACAGAGCAGCTGTGCCATAAGGCTGGTGGACTGTATGGGGCAGGAGCGTTTCCCAGCCACGTTTTATGGCTTCCAGTCTGTGCCCCAGCATAGCTTGTCCATCCTCAGTCCGGAGCTGGGACCAGCCTCCACTGTGGCCAGACGCACTGGTGGGAACATCAGTGTCCGCCTAGACTGAGGGGAACTTGCCCATCGTTCTGGACTGCGGTCTTCTAGGGGACCTGAACAGGGTGACCTCCCTGCAGTCACTTGGAAAAATATCCATTCAGCATCTCTCCTGTTAACTGCTAACCTTTAAGGCACGCAAATGTAAGTACAATGGCCTGGAGACAGTTTGGAGCCTCAGCCCCATCAGTACACCCACATAATCCTAGACCTAACTAACAGGCCTCAGTAAGACTTGTGTCTTTCATCAGCCTCATAGGTATCTCAACTAGCTTTTTCCAACCAGCAAATTCCTTCCACACAGTCCTTGGTGTTGCCACTACTGTCTAATAGACCCACCGTCCCCCCCGAAACTTACCCTCTTTTTTGTTCTGATTCTGCCCTCTCCTGACAGGTACAGTTCAATAGGAATAAGTCCTCCCTGTGCCAGGAAAGCAGGTCCAATCTTCTAACTCGTGCCTTGTTTAGCGACTGTTCAGCCTGTCCCTGTCACCTGCCTTCTTCCTCCTTCTCTCCAGCAAGGCTTTCTAGGACAGCAGGGAAGTGGGAGGGGAGGATGCCCTCCCTCCAGTAGCGGTGAGGAGCAAACTAAAAGCTGGTGGCAGGGGGAAATATGAGAGATGTTTTATTCACATCCTCCCTCCCACAGGGACTTGACAGACATCAGCCTCCTCGAATCCTTTATTCACCTGCGGTATGTGGACTTGTCAGAGAACAAGCTGCAAGATTTGTCTCCACTGAGCAACCTAACCCACCTGCTTTGGCTGAAGGTGGATAGGAATCTGCTTACCAGTGCCTGCATGCAGGAGCTGCCCTACCTCCAGATCATCAGCTTTGCTCACAACCGCATCAAGGATATGGAGGGCATTACTCACCCCCGCTTAGCCAACCTCAGCCTGAAAGGTGATACAGACCACCTGCCTTCATTCTTGTGCACATAAGGTGCTCTCTTTGCAAGGGATTAACCCTCTCATTGCTTCCTCCTCCTCTGGCACTCAGGAAATAAAATCCAGTCAGCGCTGGGCCTGAGTCACGGCCAATTGTTCAGCCTGCAAATCCTGGAGCTGCGAGGAAACATGCTAGAGAGCACAGCAGGGCTCAATCTTCCCAAGCTCAAGAACCTCTATCTGGTAAGGGGTAAGACAGCTAGGGGAGTGGGACAGAGCCGCTGCAGAGCCTGGCACCTCCAGTCAGTGGGAGGTGGGCAGGAGATTGTCCCCTTCAAAGCGGCATAGTTTTCATGTTAACCCATTCCATTCAATCTTCTCAGCCCGAGAGCGGAAAATACTCCACTTCAGAGAAGTAAAGAGACAAAATCACATGTTTGCAGTAGCAACTTCTACACTGTCTGCCTGGATAGTGTGAAGGGAGTTAGTAGCCACTGACAGTAATTCCTCTGCAGAGCGTGGAGGAGGTGATGTTCAGCGTGTGATGTTCTTCCCACCCCAGCTCCTACGAGACAGCAGTATTCTCTTCTGTCAGTGTTAGGCAAGCCTGTGTTCTGTGTGTCTCAGGATCCCTGGAGGTCAGTGTGCGGAAAGCAACAGGTTTGCTCTGGGTGACAGAGGGAGTTGATGCCTCTTTCTCCTCTCTGGTGGGCTTGATCAAATACTGGTTTAAAAACAACACAATTATATGATTCATGCCTTCAGCTGCCAAAAAAGAAACTGATTGAACATCACAGTGAAACTAAGGTAGGAGAAGTAATTTCCTAACACCGTAAACAATTGCTTCAGGGAACATTTACTGCTAGAGACACAAGTGAAGGAAGTACGAATGGCTTAGTTCCATGCAACACACAGTGCTACAGCTTGCGAAGACTGGATAGGTGTCCTGAGTCACTACCTCTTAAAAAGCAATTAAAGATGATAAAGGCTTTGAAAAGCTATATGGTTTCTTTTCATCAAGAGTCCTTGCCAGAAAACACTGAGGAGATTGCTTGCTGAGATTGTCTGCAATTTTCTGGTAGAAAACAGATTTTAGGGCTAGCAGTGCTGGAAGAAGGGATGAAGTAGATAAGCCACTACATATAATGGAGAATTTCAAAGTAAAACCAGTCACTTCAGTGAATGATTAGAGAAAAGCAGGCACTGCACCTATATTTAAAGAAGGTTCCTGGCATGATTGAGGAATTTTTGAGCTGCACATATGAAGTGGGCAAATTACAAGACGTTATTATTAAAACTAGAACAACTGACTCATTTCTCAGGAATCTTTGGGGCTTGAATTTGTCTCCCATGTCTGCCTGCTCACTAAATCATTTTGCATGGGGGTCTCTCCCAGTACTGCTTTGCTTTCTGTGTAAGGATTTTGGTATTACTTGAGCCATGGGTAGATGAAGCTGATGCCTCAAGGTCAGGGTTCAAGAAAAAGGGTTCAATTTAAAGGACCTGAACCAAATTTGGTTAATGTATGACATAGTTGCAGATGAAATTCAGCATTAAAAAAGTTATACCTACTAGCAGGAAGACTACGAGCTGTGTGTGTACCACGTGGCACTTGCGTCAGTTTGAGGATCACTGCTGTCCGTAGGGCTGTGTTGGTTCCTGGTCAGCACTGTGCAGCAGTGGTGACAAAGGCTAGCTAGAGCAAAGTCAGGTATGCAGGAAGGCGAGAGGGAATAATAGGGAACATAATTATAGTAGCTTTCCATAAGAAATGGTGGCATCACATCTATGTGAACAACTGGTATCCAAGGTAAGGTGATGGCGTGAGCATTTAATTGAATCATATGGAATGTTCTTTGATTTCAGGGAAAAAAACCAAACAACCCCACCCCATTTCCCACACCAGCTCCTGTTTTCCTCTGAGGAACTAATCCTTCCTGGTTGTTAAAACTGTTTGCATGACCTTTGCTACATGTCCAATTTTCTTTTATTCTCTTTTTGTCTTTCTGTTACCCTCTTTACTTGGCCCAGCTGGTCCAGACTTTTCCTTGACTAGTTTCCATGAGAGTCCTGATTTTCTGCAAAATGTCTTTTACCTGAGTGGCCCAGTCCTAAACTGTTCTCTTATCCCACCAGTTCAGCCTGTACTCCTTTCATTAATATCCGGCATTGGCCACGTCACTGCCTGGGTACCAACGAGAAACAGAGAGTACAATGGCACCTCTCTCCCCGTTTCCCATGCAGGTATCTGCATCCTTAGGGACTGCAACCCTCAGCCACGATGCCAAGGGGAGCCCTGTGCAGCTGCAGACTGGAGAACGTGGCAGGGAGGTTGTAGTTACCAGGGATGTTCCAAACTTGGCTGCACAAAGCGATGAGCAGCCTGGCCTCGCGTTGATGCTAGCACTGCGGTGAGCCCGGCCTTGGGCAGGAGACCTCTAGTGGTCTTTTCCAGCCGAAATTCTGCTGTGAAACTATTACTGAAATTCAGAGCTTCGTCTTTCCCCACCTCATAACTCACATCACAGTGAGGTGAATGAAATTCAGTGATGGGAAATTTTGAACGGATAGGACACATTCTTCCTGCTGTACAAGTGTCAGATTTGTTGCAAGAAGGTGCACCTATGGATGGATAACAACAATTATACTGGAAAAGCTTAAAATTAAAACAATCAACAACCTGCACCCCCCTGCAACCTCTCTCAGGAACATGCAGTCTGCTTCTGCTCCTAGAGGAGTAGAAGAGGAAACTTCTTGGTAGTTTTCACCCACAAGAGAAGCAGGTGGCAGTGAAAGATCCCTTGACTACATGGACTACGTGACTGAGAGGGGCTGGTTATTCATCCTTTAAATACACTTGGTTTTGGCTCAGGCCCCTGCTTTCCCCTCCATGCTGTTGCTCTCTGTGGCCTTAGGGACTCAGATTCAGCACTGCCATGGAAGGGGGTGCTGTGCTAGCAGTGGAGTATTCATCTGGGGTGGTTTTGCCTCAGTCACCAAGTGATGGTACAGGAAACAGGTCCTTGAATATGAATACGTAGAACCCATTTGGGCAAGACCCTGAGCAACCTGATCGAGCTTCAGAGAAGGCTGTGTTATGAGTGGTAGGGAGTTTGAAGGGTAGAAAGAGCTTTAAAGGCCAGAAATAATTGCTGTTCCCTCTCTTGTGTGTCCCCTTTTCCTTTCTCTCTTCCTCACCTCTCCCGGGTGCTCAGGCCCAGAATGCCATACGGAGCCTTGAAGGCCTTGAGGGGCTAGGACAGCTGACAACTCTGCACCTGCGTGACAACCAGCTTGAGACTCTGGATGGATTCTGTAGTAGCATGAAGTGCCTGCAGTACCTCAATCTACGGTGCGTCCTCCCTGCTCTGTGTTGGGACCAGAGACCCCTTCATCAGGCTGTACTCCCATTTAGATCTTTAGGATTTTCTGGTTTCTTTGGAAGTGGAAGACCTGATGGGGATGGGTTGATCTTTACTGTCCTTAACTGCTGTTCAGCACTTAGCTGTTTAGCAGTACAACAGCCAGGGTCTTTCCCGAGCTTCTCAGAAAATATTTGCCTCTCCAATTACTCTCACACCCCACCTCATACTTTTTGTTCCTTGCCATAACTCCTTTGGATCCCTCTAAGTGTATTCTCTGTGTCCTGGACATGACTGCAAGTGTCCTTTACTTCTTGGCATTTGCCACACAGGGCAATGGCAATATCACACAATTCAATGGACTGTTTCAGGACAGAGAAATCCAGAGGAGATGTCCTTTCTGTCCCTCAGTCTGAGGAGCTGCAGACGGATCTGGACCTTAGATCACAGGTCTGTGGTCTAAGGTCTATGGTCTACCACGCAGCAATGTTTTGCTTTGCCTGTGTTGTCAGCTTACTGTTCCAAAGGGACCTCACTACTTGCATGAGTCTCTTTCCCCTGCTATCCATGCTTCCTCTTCTTCAGGAACAATGGGATCAGTAGCCTTCAGGAGGTGGCAAAACTGCAGGTCCTCCCCATGCTGCAGGCACTGGTGCTGTTGGACAATCCATGCTCTGATGAACCCAATTACCGTCTGGAGGTCCTGATCCTGCTGCCACACCTGCAACGCCTCGACAAGGAATTATTTGAGCAAGATGAGTGGGCAGAGGCGAACGAAATCCGTCAGAAAAGGCAGGAAGAAGAAAAGGTGAGAACAGCACAGTGGGGAAGGAGAAGGAAGTGGAGGGAGAGAGAGGGGATCAAACATGCTGATCCAGCCTCTCCTCCTCTAGATTACATGAGGAGAAGGCTAAGGGAGGTCAGTCCCAAGGGCAGAGGAGCCTGCGACAGTGGCCGGGCTTCACAACCTGATTGTGATGGCCAGCATCGCAACCCTACTGCCATTCCCAACCCCACTAGCGGAAATGAGTGGTGAAAGGGGAAAACAAGTCAGGCATGGAGTCATTTAACTTCTCCCTCTGTCCTTCTTCAGGAAATGGAAGGGTCTCTCCAGGGTGATGCAACTGAGTGACCGCTGGTTTTAATACCTGTTCCAAGAGCCGGTCAGTATTTGGAGATGCCTTCCCCGACATGTGTGACTGGGGAAGTGAGAACTGAGCCACTTTCACCTCATTTTGCCCCTGGAGAAAAAGGAGGGCTACCCACCCTGGTCCTGGAAGCTGTCCTGAGGTATTGCAGTGTTTTTGCACTCACTGCACTCATACGCTCTATTCTCAAAGGTCTGAGAGGGAAAAGGGGAAAGGGGAGAGTTACAGGTTCTGTAGTTCAATTTATGTCTCCCAAAAATCCTACAAGGTTTTCTGATTTGAATAAAAATAATTAATGAGCTTGGAGTGAGTGGAATTGTTTATCCTGCACACCCACTCCTATTCCCTGGCTCTCACACCCTCATCTGTCTATGTCTGTCCCCTGTCTGTCTCTCTCTCTCTCTCTCCATCCTCTACGTGCTGTTTGCAAAGCTTTGCTAAATCCTGACTCATCGCAGCTCTGGGTCACATGCTGCTGTCCCGGCCCTATCAGGGGCGTCTCCATCCTGCTGCTGCTGCTGCCGTTGGCTTAGAGGACACATCATCTCCCCTTGAGGTCCTGCATCCCTCCTCAGCGTCGTCCTCTCTCCTTTCTACCAGCACTTTCTCAATCTCTCGTTCACCCCTGCCCTAGGAAGGTAAGTGTCTCCCCACGGCCAGCACCCCCCTCACTGCATGCGTGTTTCTGCTCCTCACCCTGTGCCCTCCAAAACCCACACGCACTTTGGGTCCCTGCGGAGAAGGGCCACGGTGAGCGGCATTAAAAACTAAACTCCCCTCACTTCCTCCCCCTGCTCCTCCCATCTCTTTCTCCTCACCCCCACCCTTCTCACTTTTCTTTCATATTTTAATTTCAGGTACTCCCTCCTTCCCTACCCCCGGCAAGCATCATTTCAGATGTGAATCTAGGGAATTGCAGGAGGGGGGCAACCAACAAGGATAGGTGGTCCTCCCAAGGGCATTGCCGGGAGGTGCTGCGGGATGGAGCTTAACCCGGGGGAGGGGGGTGGTAATGGGGAGGAGGCAAAGCTCAGTTTGGGCACTGCTGGGGAAAGGACCCAGCCTCAGAGCAGACCGGCCCCCCACTCTCCCGAGGCGTTGACAGAAACACAAGCGCTCAGCCGGATCCCAGGGAGAATGAGGGAGGAGAGGGGATGTTTTCTTATCTGCACAGCCCCACACCACACAGGGGAGGGGGGGCAGCAGGGAGAGGAGGTGACAGTCAAGCAGGCAATAGCTGCATCAGCCACGACACTGCAGCAGTGCGGGCTTCCTGGGAGCAGTGCCCAGCCCGGGGGAATCGCAGCCGCACGCGGGGCTGGTGGCGGTGGTGGCTTGGGGGCAAGGTCTCCGCCATGCTGGCCTGTCTGGCGGGGAGGGGGAATCGCTGCGGCGTGAACTCCAGCGAGAGGATACCCTGGCGACGTGCAGTGCCATGAAGCAGTGCCCACAGGAAGGCACTGCAGCAGTGCCAGTCTCCTGGGGTCCCCTGCCCAGCCTCCAGCCTGGCTCCTCTGCCCTCCTCGCTGTGATCTATGGGCTCCTGGCTATGGCTCCGTCCCAATCCCTTATCCCGGCTTATCCACTGCTGACCTCCTTTCAGGACAGTGCAGCTGATGCCAGGGATTTCAGGGTGGTTCTTTGCGCTGTTCAAAGGAGGGCAAACGCAGGGGGACACGGGGCAGCAACACAAGTGGAGAAAGGGGTATGAAGGACTAGTGAGGAGAAGAGATCAAGTGAGTGATGGGGTGGGGCAGGCAAGGCTGGATTTGGGCTTGTCATTCGGCTTCCCTGGAGCTGGCCCCAACAGGGGCAGGTGGATGCGTGCAGAGGGATATGACCATGGGCAACATGAGCACGTAAGCAGGGAGGCACTGCATCTGGCATGGCGTCTTGCTGTCAAAGATCACGTTAACGGGGTCCTGTTCCTCTCTCCCCCGTGGAGGCTGTTGGAGCATGGCCAGGGCACTGCTGCAAAGGAAGATCGCAGCTGTGCGGGCACGGCTCTGGAGGAAGTTCCCACGGCGTTTGCCAGATGGCGTGAGGAGCGCTGCCAAAGCGGCTGATGGGGGATCCCAGCCCAGATGGACGTGGTGGAGGGCCCTGCGCAGGCTCCAGAGAGCCCTGGTGTCGCTGACTGAAACTCCCCAGTACGGGAAGCTCTTGCCGAAACTTCAGAGCAGCGCGATTTCCTCGTGCTTGTGCGATTCCCACCTACCCGAGGCGACGGGGTCGAGAGCCGACCCCAGCTCCCCCCAGCCTGCTTCTTAGCTCCCCCCAGTGCTGTGATGTGCTGCTGGCAACACACCCTCCCTGCAGACCCCCAAGCCCCATGCGGAGCCCCCTGCTGGCTGTTCCCCTGTGCCCCTGCCAGGCGCTAACATGGCCTGGTGCTGGCGGCTCCCCGCGGCCTGGCCTCGGCACCCAGTTTTGTGTGGGTCCAGCCCTGCGCAGGGTTCAGTGAATCATCTGTGGGAGCCGGGGCAGGAAAAGCTGGCGGGGCTGGGGGGTGACACCCACCTCGCTGCTGCTCCCCCTCCAAGAGGATGTGGCTCCCCAGCATCACACGTCCAGGGGAACAAGAAGGTGGAATGGTGGGGAATGAGCTGGTTTGGACACCCTAGGGAGCCCCTAGGGAGCAAACTTCAGCAAGAGAAGCTCTTTCAAACAGCCATCGGCACCCACCAGCCTGTTTTCCACTTCAGGTTTAACCAGGCGCCCCAAAACGCCAGGTTTCCTCACCCTCCTTTATCCAACAGAAACACCTCCCGGTCTCATCCTTCCGTCTCAGGGAAGGGTGAAACCCCGTGTTTGGGCAGGACCAGGTCCCCACTCCCTTCAGAGCCCTCTCTCCCACGTCTGAAGGCACTGCGGCCTCCAGCAAGATGGTTCCTTGGTTGCTGGCCTCCTGCCGCCTCAGCACAGCCTGACTTGGCGGCTCACGGGGGGGACACGAAAGCTGAGCCAGGTGCTCAGCTGGGGGGACGCGGTGGCTGGGGGTCTGTGACAGCCAGGCTGGGGCAGCTCCCCCCACAACAGGCCGGGTCGGGGCTGAGGGTCCCCATGGGCGGCCGCCCCCCTCCCCTGCCCGGCTGTACCCCAGACAGCCGCTGTGCTGGGCTGGCTCCCTGCCCTCCCCGCGGGGACACAGCGGCCACTCGCTGCCTGGCCCTGGCAGGGACTGTCCTCGCCTCCCGGCAAGGGGAAGGGGGATGTCGGGAGCTGCTGCCTCGTCCTTGGCGCCGGGGCCGGGGGCACCTGTTAGCTGTGCCAGCTAATCCCTCCCTCTCTGCTCCCCGCGGATGCTGTGGCACCCTCCCCGTCTCTGCCACCCGGGCTCCCATCAGGAGACCCAAGAAGGGGCAGCACTCAGCCATGATGCAGGGAGAGAAAGAGGGAGAGACGGGGGGAGAGAGCTCCTAGTTTGTCATCCGCAGTGAAGGGATGGAATAAATTCAAATAGATAACCAGTTCCTGCACAAAACGTGGGTAGATTGCCACAATCTGGGTTTTAATAGCGATTTCTAAATTTTCTGTAGCCAATAGTTTTAGCTCCAGCTCCCAAGGTCCCTCTTCCTTGAACTCCCTTCTCTGTCAGTAACTTGTCTAGACGTTAGAAGGGTAAGCACCACATCCCGGGGCCTCTCAGAGCTGACACGTCCTCTCCTCTCCACAGATTCACCATGGCCGTCGAGAGGATCCATGCCCGTGAGATCCTGGACTCCCGTGGGAACCCCACTGTTGAGGTGGACTTGTACACACACAAAGGTACGTGGGTGAGGACAAGAGATGGAGGGGAAGTCCTGCCCACCTCGGCAGAGCTGGGGCTGCATGGCAGCCCGGCATGCTCCACTGAGAGTGAAGAGGGTCTTCTACGGTGAACCTCCGGCAGAGGGCAAGCAAGGCAGAGACCAAAACTCTGCTTGTGTCTCTGCTTGTGCGTGAGCTCAGCAACTCCACACGTCCTGCCCAAATCACGATGAGACAGCTGGCTGCTGTGTATGTGACTTTAGATGTGTGTCTGCTAGCAGCAGGGGTGGAAAGTTTCATTAACATAAATATATTTACCTTCTTGTTGCATCCCCATGATGCCCTGCTGCAGCTGTGCTTTTAGTCCTGGGACACAGTACAAGTTTGGAAACACATCCATGGCCATGCTCATGAGGCAGGGGAAGGTTTGGCCCTGAGATCTCTGTGCAGTCATGTACATGCACATGTGTCTCAAGTGGAAGAGCTGCACGTGCGCTGGGCCCAAAGCTAGGTGGGCTGAGGGGTGAGGAGCAGCAAGGGGCCAGAGCAGGCATCTGACCAGTCTCCTCCTCCTTTACCGAGGCAGAAACCCAGCCCCAGTCTTTGGGGGGGAAAGCCACTGGCAGCTGTGGGCCAGACTGCCTCTGGAACCAGGAGGAGGGCTGAAGAGCCAGACTTCCACCCATCATCCGTAGTTCTGGGATCACTGTGGACCTCTGAGTGCCTGAGATCCAAGTTTCTCTGTCTCGAAGCCCTGAACACCTTTATTTCTGCCACCCTGGTGCTCCACCTCTGAGAGGTGCTCTACCTCTGAGAAGACCAGCCATGAGCAGCCAGCCAGCAGGGCCATTCATTTGCACAAGCTGTTGCCACTTCTTTCCCACAAAAGCAGGATAGAAGCAGGTGTATGAGGGGTTTCCCTCCTTTTCACCCTCTGCTCATCTCACACACATACTTTGCTGTTTCCCAGGCATGTTTCGAGCAGCGGTCCCCAGCGGCGCATCCACTGGTATCTACGAAGCACTGGAGCTGCGAGACAATGACAAGTCGCGTTTCCTTGGAAAAGGTGGGGAGATACCCACTCCACACCCCGTCTCCGGGGCTGCTTGTGCGTGGGGCTCCACCAGAGGGTACTGCTCATCCGCTGGTGTGATGTGGATGTGTCCCACTGCCCTCAGGGAGACCACAGAGGCACAGACCTAGTGTAAAGTGAAAGATGAGGCCTCGATCTGCCCTCGCTGTCTCCCTCTCTGTCTCTCTATCGGTCCTCTCCCTCCCTCTTTCCACTCTCCTCTTTGCCTCACCCTCTCTCTCTCTCTCTTTCTCTGTCTCTTCCCTTCTTTAGGGGTCCTGCAGGCCGTGGATCATATCAACAGCACTGTCGCCCCAGCTCTCGTGGGCTCTGTAAGGATTTCTCTTTGTTCTCCCTTGTCCAACGCTTACTCTGGTCCGTCTCTGTCCCCCAATCTCTGTTTCTGCCTCTCTTCATCTCACTGGGTTAACAGACATAGTGATGCTCTCTGTGAACCTGGGCACACCCCTCCTGCCCTCCATGCCTGTACGTGTCCACAATGATCTTTTCTCTGGGCGGAAAGCATATTAGGCTACCTAGTCCACCGCAGCACCTGTACCACCTAACTATTCCCCTCAATGCTTCCTGTAGAGCTCTCTCCCTCTTTCAGACGTGCTCCTCCTCAAGCACTGAACCTCACCCACATGTCTGTGGCCTCACACCCATTCCTCCCCCCCAGCACTCACAGTGTGATGAGCAATGACCATACTGTGCAAGGTCTGGCAGCTCCCCCAGCACAACCTTGTGGAGCGTGGTGTAACCTCTTTACACCTGAAGACCTGAAGCTGGGCTGACGCCACTCATTATATCCTGTGCAGTACGTGGAGGGGTCTGGCTGAGAGCCTGGCTCTCTCCACCCCTGAAAAACACCTGGCCCGGCAAAGGGCTGCCTGTGTTGGGCCTAATCCTGCTCTCCACCTTGCTCCCAGGGACGGCTCTATCCAGTCTACATTTGCTTGCTTGGGGTTGAGCATGTACTGTTGTTCTGCCTAGCTTCTGTGCAGCCACAGCACCACAAAGCTCCTTGGAAGCTGCCAAAAGGCTGGGTAAAGCCCCAAAGGAGTCCTGTGTCCCCAGCAATGTGTGGCCTCGCCTGGGCTGCAGCTGATTCCTTCTCCAGCGTGGGTACATCTACACTGCACTGCAGCAACATCATCGTGGTTACCTAACTTGACTAAGGCACTAATTTCCAAGGCACTAATTTCCAGAGCTTTGTGTGCATATGTTCTCCCACAAGCTAAGAAGGTCCCTGTACCCACAGCTTCTCCATCAATGCCTCATTTCTTGCACACCAGAGCAAATAGCTATTCTCAGCCTCCCCTTCTCAGGACCTGTTTCTTTCTTGCAGGGCCTCTCTGTTGTGGATCAAGAGAAGATAGACAATCTGATGCTTGAGATGGACGGCACAGAGAATAAATGTAATTAATTCCTCTTTTTTGGCCTGGGAAGTAAAGAGCATGGGAGGCTGCAGGGCTGGAGCAGGGGGGCACTGTCAGAATTGTGGTGAGCCCAAGGCTGGTCTGGCAAGGGTACCCACTGGACAGGAGGTTGCTGCCTGAGAAGCCTAATTTCTTGGTTTTGCCCACAGCCAAGTTTGGTGCCAATGCTATCCTGGGAGTTTCGCTGGCCGTGTGCAAGGCAGGAGCTGCAGAGAAGGATGTCCCCCTGTACCGGCATATTGCTGACTTGGCTGGCAATTCTGATCTCATCCTTCCTGTGCCAGTAAGACTCCTCTGTTCTTAATATCCACCTTCAGAAACTCCAAAGAAACTTCAAAGGGTGTGTTGGGAGGTAGAGAAGGAAGGGATAGAGGACTGGAACATCAGCTGAGTGCACTGCACTCGTCAAGGAAACAAACCAAGGGCTGAGATTTGTCAGGTTTCAACACAGAAAAGAGGGGCCTGAGGGGCAGAGGTTGTGGTGGGGGTTGACTGAGGGTCTCACTCTTGGAACAAGAACCAAAGGGCATCATGTGAACCCTCTGGGGCACTGTTCAAAACAAGGGCATATGGGTCCTCACATTAGAGGTAGCTAGCTGCCCTGTGAAACTTCTTCACAGAGGGTGTTGCAGATGCTAAAATTTTCTCAGAGTCAAGGAGAAGGGTCCTGGAAGAGAGACTGACGTAGCATTGCTGATGAACACATACAGATAAACACAGCACAGATAAACACATATAGCTCGGGAGATCTCTGAGAGGGAAACAGGTGGGAAAGTCCTTGCCAACTGTTCCCATTGAGCCACTATTGGAAGGAAGACCCTGGGTTTATGTGCCTTTGGCCCTGATGCATTGTAGCTGATGTGTTACATTACACTGTGGGATGTGGCATGAATAGGCATGGTGACTCATCTGAGAGCCTCCTCTAGGTGGTGTCAAGACAGGTTCCTTCAGCTCTGATTCTCTTATGGACTCTTCCAGGCTTTCAACGTGATCAATGGAGGTTCCCATGCAGGCAACAAACTGGCCATGCAGGAGTTCATGATCCTGCCTGTGGGAGCTGAAAGCTTCCGTGATGCCATGCGCATTGGGGCTGAAGTCTATCACAACCTCAAGAGTGTCATCAAGGAGAAGTATGGCAAAGATGCTACCAATGTGGGTGATGAGGGAGGCTTTGCCCCCAACATCCTGGAAAATAGTGAAGGTGAGAGCCCTGCAGAGATGGGGTACCCCTGCCTGCAATGCTGTGACTTCCTAAACCCAGATCACAGCATTCCCCAAAGATTGGTTTATAACACGATGTCTCAGTGTCGTTGACTTCCGGTGTTAGGGCATGGTTTCTATGCTCCTTCCCCTTGGGGTGGCCTTGATCTGTCACAGCCTCTCCATACAAACCTTTCACACATGCGCAGACTTTTACAAGGCTTTTCCCCAACTTGTCACTGATTGTATTTTTATTCCTTCCCATCCTTTTGGATATGGCCTCCGCAGCTCCTTGGCATGTTTCTGCTGCACTCTGTGCTCCCTTCTACATCTCCATCACACTGTCAGGCTCTCGGTGGCTCTCAGGACACTCCCAGGGGAGATTCTGACTGAAAGTCAGAGCACTCTGTATGGGCTGACTCTCATGACTGCAACTTTCCTCCTCCCAGCTCTGGAGCTCCTCAAGGAAGCTATTGACAAGGCAGGCTACACAGATAAGATTGTCATCGGTATGGACGTGGCAGCCTCTGAGTTCTACCGTGATGGCAAATACGACCTGGACTTCAAGTCCCCAGATGACCCAAGCCGCTACATTTCTGCAGATGAGCTGGGCGACCTCTACCAAAGCTTTGTACGTGATTATCCAGGTGAGCTACTTTGCTTGGCAGCAGGGAATCAGCACAGGTGTTGCATACTTAACAGGTGCATCCTCTCTGTGGTTTTGGGGTGGGAAGGGAGGCAGCTTTCTCTCATTTGTCTTCTGTTGTCCCTTCAGTGGTGTCCATTGAGGATCCCTTTGACCAAGATGACTGGGAGGCCTGGTCCAAGTTCACGGCCAATGTGGGGATTCAGATAGTGGGAGACGACCTGACAGTGACAAACCCCAAGCGCATCGAGCGAGCTGTTGAAGAGAAGGCCTGCAACTGCCTCCTGCTCAAAGTCAACCAGATTGGATCTGTCACGGAGGCCATCCAAGCGTAAGTCCAGCCCACTGCCCTTGTTGTCCTGTGAAAGGGTTGGTAATGAACCACAGCAGGGTGTCACGCTGTCCATTGGATGAATAGACATTTGTCTCTACCAGAGCGTAGGAGGCTGAGGGTGGGAGGAAAGGGTGCTTGGATCTCACCCTGTGCAGCTGGCGGTTACAGGAGTGGGAGCTAATGGACTGCATTTCTCACTCCTTGCAGCTGCAAGTTGGCCCAGGAGAACGGCTGGGGTGTCATGGTGAGCCACCGATCCGGGGAGACTGAAGACACCTTCATTGCTGATCTGGTTGTAGGACTGTGCACCGGGCAGGTAGGTGAGACCCAGGCCATGCGTAGGCCTGGAGGAAAGCAAAGCGTGAAGGCAGAATGCCCTGCCCTGCCATAGGAAACTGGTGCAAGTCATAACAGTGTCTTACAGTGTCTGTTTTGGGGAATGCTTTACAGATAAAGACGGGTGCTCCCTGCAGGTCTGAACGCCTGGCTAAATACAACCAGCTCATGAGGTAAGGGGCTCCAGGGCTGGGAACGCAGAAGAGAGAACAAGGGAGTGACTAACTGGGGTGGGAGAGGCTGAAAGCCCAAGCGTAGATGGGGCTTGTGAGTGAAATGTTACGAAGACAAGATGCAGAGATGACAGTAGGATCCCAGAGGGATCTCCGGAGCAGAGTCCCTCCCGTCTCCTTAGCCTGAGGGTGCAGCCCCACAGGCGCAGCAGCTGGCAGGAGCTGAGCTCCTCCGGCCCATGCCAGCTTCCTGGCTGATGCACTGCCTCCCTGGCGCCCTGGTGCCTCCGATGCTCCCTCACAGCAAGGGCCTGATCTATGCTGTCTCTCTCATGCAGGATTGAGGAAGAGCTTGGTGATGAAGCACGCTTTGCCGGACACAACTTTCGCAACCCAAGTGTTCTTTGAACATTGTTCCCAGGGCACAGCCATCCTGCTGCTCTTTCCCACCTCACAGACTCTGAAGCCCCCTTCCCTCCACTGCTCCCTTTTTTGCTCTTTCTCCCCACTCCACCACCCAGCTCCCTCTCGCCTCTAACACCCTCGAGTTCAGGTGTCCCCGGCTAGATGTACCCAGGTGAAGGATGAGAGAGAGGCCTACACCCTGTCCCTTGCTTTGGGGTCATGAGCATTTCTGGATCTAGGCATTGTGTGTCTTTTGTTTTTTGTGCAGGGCCGCGTCTAAGCGACTCTGTTCACGTGTTAAGACTGCGGGAGCATGCTGCCCAGTGTGTTTCCCCTGTACGCCGAAGCATGTGCAGTGAACATATGTGCGTCGGCTGGTGTGTTTGGACACGTGTCACACCCGTAGCTGTGTTTGGACGAGTGTCGCCAGTGGCTCGCTCTCGTTGTGCATGTGTGTAGGTGTATGTGTACTGGCCTACGGCGTCCTTGTTCCCCAGGCGTGTGATTGCACTGAGCCATGGTGGGACCCAAGTGTCCCCTCCTTCCACCCCAAGTGCTGTGCTGTGTTGGGCTGTGCTTGCCAGCAGCTTAGCGTTGAAGTGCACTGCTGTCCCTCACTGGGTGTGCGTGTGTGTGTGCGCTGTCAGTCTCTGGGTCAGCACATAGTACTGTGGGGTGATATATTAAAACACATCCGTAACCAAACCCATGCTCTCATTTGCTTCTTGTGACCTTTTTCTCTCTGTTTCCTTCCCTCTTGCACTCCTTCACCCTCTCCTCTGCCCATAATGTCTGCTTCACCTTCAGGACAGCCCATGCTCAGCTGAGCAACAGACAAACTACAGATCCCTAAACTCAATTAAAATGTATTTCACACCTGAGTTGCCTGGCTTGGCCTGATGTTTCTCTCTGTGCACCAGTCTTTGGGAAATGGGGACGTTTTGCCATCAAGGCAGGAGAGGCTTATACAGAAAGGTAACTAAAACAAGCAGAGGGGACTGGAAAGAGGCCCAGGTACCCCCACCTCTTTTCACAGCCTTGTTCCACAGCCAGACTGCTCTGTCGGCCACCCAGCTGGGGAATGCTGAAGGGAAGGCAGGTTGGAGGATGGGAATTGCTGCCATCCTCTCCACCAAACTACGCTGCAAGATCTGCTGCGCAGGGATTTTAATCGTGCCCTCCACTGATGTAAAGACCTCAGGGTGGGCCACAGGCCAACTGCCCGCTGGACTCAAGTGATGATGAACTGGAGCTGCAAGTCTTTGGAAGAGAAAAAGTCGATCCGCCTCCCCCAAAATGGGCTTGCAGAGCAGTGAATGGAGGGGCAGGTAGGATGTCAGTCTCTCTCAGCTCCATCTTGTTTCACAGGGGCAACACCAATACTTGGGGAAAGCAGTCCGTGCTCCAGCCAGTGCCCCAGCAGGCTGAGTGCCAGCAAATCCCAGCTCCTGCTCAACAGCGTTATTCTGGACAGAATCCAATGAAGGCAGGAGGCTGGGGGGTGCTACTGTGAGAAATCCAACCCAAGCTATGACAAGAGAAACCACTTTGCGCACCATTACCTGTTCATGTCAGAAGCCCCTCTGTGTACGTGGGCACACTCAGGTCCTGCAAACCTCCTGCCCCACTGTGCTACTGAGAGTTTCCAGAGCTAAGCCACACCGTGATGAGCAAGGACAAGGGTAAGGACTGAGGTTGCTTGGCAAGTCCCAAGCCCCCTTGACTATGTCCTGATGCAGACATTAAAATTGAAAGACAACCGTTTAAAACACTGGCATTTCACTGCTGATTCCTTACCAAATAGCACAGAAAAGGGAAGAAGTTCAAGAAGAGAAAACAAAGGCACACATGCCCAGAACAGAAAGAGGGTGGGGGAGTAGCGACAGGATTGGTTTCTAGGGGATGGCTAGTGAATAGAGAACGAATCTCGGTGGTGATGACTAGCTTGTGCCCTAGCTGCAGTCCCTCTCTCGCCCATTCTCCCTGCCAAGTCTCCCCCTCCGCCTCCGGGAGCAGCAGCGTAGCTGCGGAGTAAAACTCACCCCAAACTCGAGGGCTGCGACTAAAGACCAGCGTGTCCCTCTCCACACCTCACGCCCACGGGTGAACAAACCCCGCAGGCGCTGGGAGGCCCATGGTGGTGTGTCTCCTGCCGGCCACGCCGAGGGTCGGCAACAAAAGAGGACGCTCCGGCAGCCGGACGCCCACCCCCGGGGGAAGCAGCGGGAGAGCGGCGCCGCCAGCCCGGGCTGGCAGCCGGGACAAGGGGACGGGGCGGCAGGGCCGCAGCTGCCTTCTGGGAGCTGTAGTGCGGGACCGCTCGGGGAACGCTCCATTTTCCCCTGCCGGAGCCCGGCCCCCGGCGCCAAGCGCGGCGCCGCGCTCCCCTCCGGCGGCAGCGGGGACGGGGGGCGCCGGGCGGGGGGGCGGGCAGGAAGGGTGCGCGTTGTCCCCCCGCAGCGGTGCCCCGCAGTCCCGCTGCCCGCAAAAGCGCCTGTGCGCGACAGCGCTGTTTTCGCGAAGGAAAGTGCGATTTGGGCGTGCGCGCCTGAGGTACGGGGAGCCCTGCTGGTTTTTCCAGTTGTACACCTGACTGCTGTTTTCCTTTGTTTTAAGGCTGGGATTTTGCAAACGGCATGGCCGTTGCTTAGCAAGCAGGGCAGTTTTTTTGGGAATAAAGTTTCTTAGCTTTCATATTCCCAAGAGCATCTCCTCCCCCCCCGCCCCCTCCTCCATTTGCCTTTTTTTGTGCAAGGAAGGAAATTATGCACCCAAGGTAGTCAGGGTTGCCCATTTAAATGCAGCAACGCTGTAACAGCAGGGAACCCACATATATTCTTCCCTAGATTGTGGGAAGAATTTGTTACTGAGGAGTTATCACCAGTGAGGTATTGCGAGAAGATGCGTAGAAGCACTGAGGTGATGAGAATGCATTGAGCTGTAGCAGTGTCTCGTCTTGGCGCCTTTTCTAAACCAAGAGTCTGTCACTGATGGCACAATGTATGTAAGGAATATACGACCCTGGTATGTTTGCTTGGGTCACCACAAATATTTATCCTTAGCCAATGCATCCTAAGATACATGGTGCTTTCTCTTTGCCTCACTGGCAGAGATTTGGGTACAGTTTCTTTGTGACAGAAACGTCCAAACGCTTTGCTATTCCCGCACCTGCTAACTCCTGTTGTATAAGCTGATGTCTTCATCGGATTGCTGTGCTATAATGTGCGTTCCATCGGAGTGTGAGGAGCACCACAGAGATGGAGTGGCGATGTGACGGTATCTGTGAAAGGAAACATTTCTTAGATTGGTTTTCTTTTCACTCGCAAATCATACTCTGTTTAGATGTAATTTTCAGAGGAATGTTGAACTGTTAAAGAGGTAATTTAACACTAGCCCCCTCCCCTCCCCTCAAACCTGCAGAATTGTTCTTTCATTTCTAAATGGGTGCATGTGCCCATAAAGGAGCTGGGAGATGTCACCAACATAGTCTTGTGGTAGAGTGCACAGGGAACCCTTAGCAATGAAGAGCCACTGAATTTATCTGGTATCTTTTTTGTCTCTCTCAAGAACGATGGGGTGGTATTCAACTTTGGGAAGCCAATATCTTTAACATAGGGGGTCATTAGAGACACTCTCCTGCTGAACATCTCGCAAGAGGTCCAAAAATTTAGGTCCTGGGTAATTCCTATAAGGTGCTGGCCACCTTATTCTAATGAAGAAGAGAATTAGGTTCTGTTGCTGGAAAACTGAATGCGGACATGTTGGACAGGGTGTCAGGAGGACATTGTGAAGGTCGCTCTCTGGACAAAGATCAGCTTACTAGAGCATTGTGTGCCTCAGTGTGGAACCAGATGTAACTGTGCCGCACCATGTATGGGGGAGGTAAAACACCTCTGTAAGTGATGCAGGTGCCACCATTTTGGCTAAACTGTGTGCATCTTTGGGGTCTCTGCTGGCACAGCACACATCCTGCCATGCCCCAGAAATCAGCCATGCAGCTATGACAAAACTGGCACATCTAGCGGACAACTGAACTGGGGTGACTGGTAACCCCATGAACTGGGGTGAGGGGCCCTTGCCCCTTACTTCTAGAAGCTGCCAGAGTGGCACATGAACAAACCTCCACAATGAGCACCTCCCTGAGCTGCAGCCCATGCCCTACTGGCTCGATTGAATGGTAATCTGAACCAGCTCTTTGTTTCATTACCAGTCACTGAGCCATCTAGGCCATGGGGAGAGCCATTGTGAGGAAACTGGTGAGACTGGGGAAGGAGGTGTATAACCTTCTCAGTGTTTCATTTACCAACAAATACCAGTTTGCAGGTATTATTTGTCTGAGTTTGAGAGAACAAGCCAGGAGAAGCCATCCTGGGTGGCCATGGCTGGGTTCTGGCTTGGAGAAAGACTTTCCTCAGGCCCAGTGTAGAATTGAGGGCTTGCTTGATTATTCTTTTAATCAAGGAGACTACTACATGCTGTCTGTCTGCACCGTCAAAAAGAAAAACAGGGCTCTGTGTCTTTTTAGAATCAGAGTTTCATAGGAAGGTTGAATTGTGAAGGGATGTTTCGAGGTCTCTGCTCCAAACTCCTGCTTACAGCAGGGCTAGCCCCAGAGCTAGATCAGGCTGCTAAGTGCCTTGGCCAGGTGGTTCCCGAACATTTCCAAGGGGGAGATCCCTCAGCCCCTCTGGGCACCTGTGCCAGTGCTAAGCCACCCTCAGAGAGGAGTTTTTCCTTTTATCTAGTCAGAATTTCCATTGTTGCCAATTTTGTGACCATTTCACTGTGCTTCTGTCAGAAAAGCTTGGCTCTGACTTCTCTATAAACACCCCTCAAAAACAAAAAAAAACCTGAAGAGAGTAATTAGGTCCTCCCTAACCTTTCTCGGCTCCAGGCTGAAAGAATCAGCTCTTTCAGCCTCCCCTTGTATGCCACGGGCTCTAGCACCTTATCTATCTCATCGCCCCCATGCAGGACTCACTCTGGTTTACCAGCACCTTTCTTGTGCTATATTTCTGTCGGAAGGCTACATCCCAGCCGAGGCCTCTTGTTTCACCGGCTACTGTTTGTCCCCTGGTAGGACAGGAAAGCAGTGCGATGATGCAGCTGGAAAGACCTCATGAGATGGCATGTCCCACCTCCTCACTCCAAGGGAGGACCAGCTGTACCCCAGCAGGGTTGGTATCTGCTTGCCAAGTGTCCTAGCTGGCTGAGACTCCCCAGGTTGTTTATCCATCCTGAAAAGATACAGCTAATAATGCCGTATCTTTGATTTGTCCAAGGTCTTCAACTTGTTGATTTCAAAGGTGAGATCATTTCATTTTCCATGTTCTGCAGACAGTGCAACTTGGTCTCTCTGCACGAGTACACATGACCACTTGTATTTCTCTTGTCTGTCTTACGCTTATGCTAACTGTGCTTATGCTAACTGCCCTGGACGAGAACAAAGTGTGGTGTTACCTAGCAGCAATTTGACTATGAGGATTTCTGAGCATGGAAAGAGAAATGATTTGTCACCTTTGGGAAGGCTGACAGCACTCATGGGGACCCTCATCACAGCCCTCTGGAAGCTTCCTGGTCACATCCTCCATTGCTTGTCCTCAGACAGTCGTAGGCCCAGAAAAGGTCCTGAGCAGATGCACTTGTCTTCAATCACTCATCACTGGCCAAAACTCTCAGCCTTATTAGTGGAGATGACACTTTTTGTCCGCAAATAAGCCTTCAGAATTCGGGATTACACAAATGCAAATCGTTACACTACCCCCCCGGTCCTGCTTCTCTTTTGAATCACTTCCGACACCTTTTCACAAAGTAAGACCACAGGTTTTACAGGCCACAGGCCACCTTTGGCTGGCTTCTTGAAATAACACTAAACCTAGTAAGATTTTCATAAGGCATTGGGATAGCTGCCTCTTCTCTTATGGAAATAATAAATGACACTAAAATCTTGATAATAAATTTAACATTTGTTTAAGTCAAGTTTTTGAACTCAAGCAACTGACCTGTTTACAAGAGATGATGACATGAAAGCCATTTGGGGCTTGACCTTGTCATTAAATAAACTTGGTGTCACATGTTACTGATCCAGAAGACCATGAAGGGTCTGAAGGGTCCAACCTTCCACTATCGCTTTCACAGAGGCTTTTCCCCAGATCACAAACTTCAGGATCTGGATATTTTGTTTAGCATCCAGAAAACAGGGATTTTGACAAGATCTTCCTCCTTGATGAATCATCACTTTGGCCTCTAAGAATCACACTCATTATGAGCTTGGGACGCCAGACTGTCAGTTCCTAAGGTAACAGTTTGAAGCAGCCATGACAACTGCAAACACTACTATCTCACCAGCAATAATAATATTCTTCCTTGTTTTCTGGGGCTCAGTTTGGTGAGACGCTTTGTGAAGCAGATAGTACTTACCTCTGCGCTTGGGATCAACAGGGTGTTCTCTTCAACATAGCACCTCTGCAAAATAATATTCTGAAACGCTTCAGACTGACCACCCAAAATCAGTGGGCATTTTTGCAAATGTTAGGCAAAGCTTTTTCAATCCCCTACTCTACGTGTGAAAACCAGAAAGTCCTAGGGAACAATAGCACCCCGGGATTACTGCTGACAGGGTGGAGGCTCTCGGCAAGGGTCAAGACAAAGAGGTAGGTTGGGGAGAAGGGTGGATGAAAGAATGAATGAGGCATGCTTATGTTGTGCAATGGGGTGCTGTGTGCCAACGGGGGTGGCCCTGGAACATGAGGCACTGAGAGCCACCGTGTGTCCAGGATAAATAAGGAGGCCCCAAAATGGTACAGTACCACTGGGAAGAGGGTGTGGAATAAATGTGTTGGGAGCCATTGGCTTACAAGGGTGTTGCAGGGACATTGTTATTAATGTTTTCAAAGTGTTCGGGTGATTAGCACTACAGAAAAACCCACAAGGAGATGAATGCCTCTGTATTCACTGCCGAGTTTGGATGCTGTACAGTAAATACCGCTTGGAGCCATGTAACGGACAATAAGAATTACTGAATAAAACCCCGTTGAGAGCACAACATCCACCCTGCTCACTGCAAGGTCCTGCCGAGGACATATTTTGTGATCACGCTTAAAGGCTATCGGAGTGCAATACAAGGGCTTGCCCATACGTATCGAAAGTCTCTCCGATTTCAACGTGCAGACAGACATGCCTGCATCTGCACCATCCAGCCTGCGTTGTGCTCATACCACCAGCCTTAGCTTCCAATCTAAAGCGGTCAGTAAGGGCAGCGTTTGGTCACTTGTAGCTTCTCCCAGGCCCACGCTCCCCAGCTCCTGCTGGCCATGTCCCCAGAGCAGTCACTGGCAGCGGCCGCCGTTGGATGAGCCCCTTTCACTGACTTACTGGGTAACTAAACCAGGGCCCCCCCCCCCCTTCCCCTTCTTCCCTTTCTTCCACGGCAACTTTTCCAAAATGGCCATACACACCCCCAACGGGACTGAACTTTGCCAGCGAGGGGAGGCAGCCGCTTTTCTCACCGCCCCCCCGCACCGCACCGCACAGCCGCGTTTCTGGCGGCGGCTGCGGGGGGGGCTGTCGATGTGGCGCCGCTCA
Organism: Chionis minor; assembly: GCA_013398295.1. Lineage (NCBI taxonomy): Eukaryota > Metazoa > Chordata > Aves > Charadriiformes > Chionidae > Chionis > Chionis minor. The sequence goes on along the minus strand of VZSF01010499.1, from coordinate 61 downwards.
AGGCCCGCCCGTCCCAGCCGGCCGCCCGCAGCCCTGCCGCTGCCGTGACCGCGCTTTGCGG
>VZSF01010498.1:388988-736999 GCA_013398295.1 Chionis minor | reverse complement strand
CTTATGAGGAGCCGCTGAGGGAATTGAAGTTGTTGACCCTGGAGGAAAGAACCCTCAGGGGAGACCTTATCGCTCTCTACAGCCACCTGAAAGGAGGTTGTAGTGAGGTGGGGGTTGGTCTCTTCTCCCAAGTAACAAGTGATAGGATGAGAAGAAACAGCCTCAAGGTGCACCATGGGGAGGTTTAGATTGGATATTAGGAAAAGTTTCTTCGCTGAAAGGGTTGTCAAGCATTGGAACAGACAGACTGCCCAGGGAAGCGGTTGAGCCACCATCCCTGGAGGTATTTAAAAGATGTGTAAATGTGGTGCTGAGGGACATGGTTTGGTGGTGGTTTTGGAAGTGTTAGGTTAATGGCTGGACTTGGTAATCTTAAAGGTCCCTTTCAACCTAGATAATTCTATGATTCTAAAATAACAAAAAGTAAAAAACCTCCATGTTTTCCTTCTTCTGTGGGAAGATGTTGTGGTGTGGGTGTCAGCGGGCAAAGTGAGAATTAAAAGCTGCCGCAGTTTAAGGAGCGTTGCCGAGCCCAGATGAGCAGTGAGTGGCTCTTGTCTGCATGAAAGTAATGTTTTGAGGAGCTCGCAAGTGTTTAGTGGAAGGTCTGTGTCCTGGCAAGTAAGAGCAGCAACTCCAGTTTCCTGCTGGCTAGGAACCTGGAGGTCCCCTGTTGCAGAAATTTATGTGCTCTCATTTTGTAGTCACCAGTCACTGTTGGCTAGACTATCAGACTGCCATAGAACTAGACATGAAATTATCAGTGCTCAGGAAACTTTAGGCAGCACAAGACGAGTTACACATTTCCTTAACATCTTGGACTGTGAAAAGGATAGCTAACCTGCCCTGCATTCTTTACACTGGCTCTCTGCAAGATCTCAAACAGAATTGGAGATGTCCATCTTTAGCTTTAACATGTTCAGTGGTCTGGATCCAGGCTATTGCTGATGGTTCAAGTATTAGGACTCTGGTAGGCAGTTGCATTTGTCAAGCAGAGTGGAGCTGCCCCTCACAGAGGTTAAGTTTGTACAGGAGATCGAACTGTCTAAATCACACGGTCTGAAGACCGCCTTGAATCTCTCCACACTCCATGGGAAGCACAGTGTGCAAGCACTTGATCTCAGCTTAGGAACTAAAAACACATAGGACAGCAAAAGTTTTGCCTTCAGTCAAGACAAAAAATTCTTTTCCTTTTTTTTTCTATAGCTCCTTGAGACAAATTCCGCAACCAATCAAAAATGGAGAAACAAACAAACAAAAAAGTAATTAGGATCCCAATCCAAAACCAGCCCTATGCCCAAGTCTTCTGGAACACTGCATCTTTCAAAAGCAAATCATAAGTGAAAAATCAGAACATATTGTTTCATAACTCTTGGGATGTTTTTGGATTTTGTGAGGATGAGGGCAGTGGCACAAGCTGAATAGAATAGAATAGGCTGGACTAGATGGAATAGAACAGAACAGAAATTAAAACTTCCAAGACTGACTTCCTCCAGGGCTGTAAACAAATCATCTTAATTCCTTTGTCTCATATCCTCCGTCCTTAAAATATAAATAGCACAATACTGTTTATCTGAATTAGAGCTTTACCCCGTTCTTGCTAAAGTCAGTGACAGCGGAGTCAGGCTCTCTTTTATTCAGTGAATCGCTTTGAAACATACTATGATTTTAATATCCATTTCATCCCCCAAATGACATTAGCACCACCATAATCATATGTGACTTAAATGGTAGAACATTAGGGTACTAACAAAAGGCCCAGCTGTATTTATTATTCACTAATCTCTAGGGTTTTGAAACCACTCAGTATGTACTGGCCGTATAAATTGTTTATATCTTTACCATTCGATTCTAGCACAAATAGAACAGGCAATACAGTATATACAGTTCAGAGCAAACATGTATAATTTAAGAGAGAAATCAAACTGAGTCCTTTACTAAATTTGCATCCATGTGTACTGTTCTGCGGACTCCTCAGTGTGAAAAGTGCCCATAAACTCAGTCTTGTTTAAGTTAGTTTAGCTGGACTGTTTAAGTTAGTTTAGCTGGACATGACAGATGCTTTTAGTTGACTCACATCTGCTCTGATTTTGTTCATTTCAACAGAGAAATATTGAGTCATTTGGATTTCAGTCAGATTTTGACAGTGATTTATGTGGAGTCTGAACTTCATAGACTGATTATAAACTTACTTTTAGTGAATCAGGGGTCTTCTTGCAAATGAATCTGAAGACCCTATAAAATTTTATCTTTATTTTTTTCCCCCAATGTCTCAGTTTATCTCCCTTTCCTGTTATCCTCTTGAAATTACTGACCTATTAGTATACCATTCTTCTTAGTCATCACTGCCACTGCATTTCCCTGAGGCCTCTGATACGGCAGGCAATGCCTCTACTATTACACCATTCAGGTTTTTATTACAAATGAAATGAGGCATTTTATTTCATTAAACCACAGGTGTAACAGCAGAATTAAAAGTTTTCTGGAGCAGCTGGTACCTCTATAATATTTTATTTTGTTGGATATCAGCAGCATCTAATAAGTCTTAAAGGCTCTTTAAAGACTAAAGTGTCCAATAAATCTCCTGTTTAAGGGGAAGTACTCCAGCTGTGTATGGGATACAGGATGAGGGGTGGGAGAAAAGAAGCAGTGCAGAAGAGATACAAAATTGGCACATTCATTCCTGGCATTTTTTTGGAGGGAGACGCCCTTCCAAAGTCCCAGGAAAACATTAACTGATTTCATTTTATTTCTATATTCAGTTATGTTTTGTGGTGATAAGACGTTAGTAGTCCCATTTGATTACATTTAGCCAAACATATATTTTTAACTTGCATTTTGCTACATCAGATCTTATTATCACTGAATATATCCATATATTGGGACTGCATCCAAGATTCTAGTTGCAATTAGTGAATAAAAAGGAACAAGTAGGAGCATTTCTGTGGGATTCCCAATTGCCTCAGGTAAGTTACAAAGAACAGGACTGAAATCAAGTGACAAGCCATACAAGAAGTGTCGGTTATTTATAAATATATTGAAACAAGTACATTATTGATATGGTAAAACAGGGTGTTTATTTGGCTTTATTAAGGTGAACGTAGCAGGTATTGACACTCAGTTGAAATGCCTTGGTTTTGTGGGCAATGTTCCAGTGGAAGATGGAAGTGCTTCCAGATGAATCATTCAGGACTATCACTTCTGAAAGGGAATCTCAAATATTACGTTTTTGGCATTGCTGGCAACCCTGACCAAGTTTTTTAAGAGATGGGTTTGCAGGTACATGTCCCCTCAACCTAGCAGAAAGCTGTCCCTGTTATAGTCTGTGGTTCTACTGAGGAAGGTTGTGGTGTGAGATTCCCCATCAGTGAGATTCTTCCAGTTCACCTGACAAACTTCGTAATACTGTAGTTGCTGTGACCCTTTGAGCTTTCCAGTGGGGGAGCCATCAAACTGAGTGAGAGCACTGGTGTTAGTATTGATTCCTAGTCACAGTAAAGCTGAAAAAGGCACAAGACTAACAGACTGCCACTTCTCTGAAGAGTTTAAACTGCAAGAGATACAGGGCAAGTAAAGGAGATCCTTTTCACTATTAGTGATATGAACTTTTTATTGCTTTGCTGCTCGGTAAGGAACATGCCTTACCTCCTGAACTTCCTGGGCAGGATAGTGGATTACAGTGTGAAAGACTCTATGAATATTAGATAGTGACCTTGCCCGCAGAAGTGCTGAGCATCTGGTGCTCGTATTTGTACTGAAAGCTGTGATCATTCCATGTCACTGTAGATCAGACTTAGCATGATCATCCTATTCTTGGTGCACTGAGCAGGAGAGGGGTCTTGGCACTACTTGCCCCCGTGACACTAAAAGACAGCAAAAAATTGTGAGTCCAGCTTGAATAAAGCAGCAATGGAGCTGGAGGATGGACAACTCCTTGGAGTTTATATTGCGTAAATCTCCAGTCATGCTTTTAAAGGGCTGGTCCTCGCAAGCTCTTGCAAGGTGAACCTGCAAAGTTCTGCTCAGCAGTCTTTCATGAACAAAACCCTGCTGCCATCACTGCAACCTTACAAGAAAGTAGCCAAGATGGGAAAGTGGTTTCTAAACTTTAGAAGAAGTACCCCACGAGACAAAGCGATATTTGATAGGAAAGCTGATGAAGGCGGAGGAGATTTTCCTGTCTAGTTAGCTTAGCATCTGTTGGGGACTACTGTGTTAAAATATCACAAATCCGAAGTGTTACAGACTGGCAGAGAAAAGAAAGTTGGAAAAAAATCTTCCTCTGGTCTCTGAACCAACTGCATTTGATACATTTGACCAACTTTTCCTCAAATTCTTTTGAGGTTTCATAGAAATATGGTTATGATATTTTGCAGATGTACCCGTACGTTTTGCTCATGTCTCTTTTTATCTGGAAAAATGCCAAAATATTCCAGCAGTGAAAAAGATTACCTTCAAAGTATTTCTAGTCTGATCCCACCTTTATTTTCAAAAGAAAAACTAAATTATAATTTATTAACCAGTCATAATTTTCTGAAAGTAAGTAGGAAGGAAGGATTTGACTCAGACTATATTCCAGGACATCTTTTTTACCAGTGTTTTTTTACACTGATTACACAGTGTATTAACATTTGCTTTCACTGACTTCTTGTGTCAAGCTTAAAATAATAACGATACAACTTTTGTTTTGTACAAGCCAAAGCACAGGCTGAGGTACAGTACTCATATGATACTGCTAAAAATTATTAATACCGTCTTTCATTATGGTCCTTATCACATTAGTTCAGGGACAGCATCCCAGCTTCTGCCAGCTCACTTTCTACATAATGCCTGCAAGTTATGAGAGTGTCATGAATATGTAGATATTTCTAAAAAAGCTTCTCATTGATGTTAAGGCATGGCTTCTGAGCTGAAGTTACAACATCTTGATGCCAGAAATCAGACCTGTGAGGAGCACAGTGCTCCCAGCAATGGAGCACAATGCATTGAAGAAGCCTCGTCATACGCTAGGTGGTTATCACATGCGGTGGCATGTGCCTGTTGGGCTCCATGTGGGCTACCGTGTGTGAGGTAGTTCCTCTAAGCCAATTAGCCACATCCTGCAGTCCCATTTCATTTTCTGAGGTGGAGGTGGCTACAGTGTGGATATAGTGAAGTAATAAGGACAATTTTTCCTATGACTGCTACAGCTCCAGTAGTATCCCAGCTTCTCTTCTCATAGTTCCTCTGGAACAGACATTTTTATATGTTTAACCATGTCAGTTGAACTGCCTGGCTTTGCTCTGAAATATACACAAGATGTTGTAGTTTCACCTGAGGTCTTTGGCCATGTAGGATGAACATTTACTTCCTTGACAATAAATTATTTGGAATTTTCCAGGGATCTGATTCTGACATCTTCCTTCAGCCTATACTCGGGTAAAATCTCTTAATGAAGTTGTTAACTATAATTCCCTAATACTAACTTATCCCTTACTCACCAAAATTCTTAAAGAATCCCAAAAGCTTTTTACTGAACACAGGATAATTACTATGTGATCTGGGATTTGGGCCAAATTGCTTCTTTTATTAGGACAAGTGAATTGACCGATTGTCAGTGGGATTTAGTACATTTTTATGTCCGTGACAAAATGAAGATAGGGAAAGCAAACAACTTAATGCGTAGTCAACTTTTTACATAATGGGAAAACATATTGGCTCTATGCTTCAGAAATCTTGTAGCTGATAGTGGCTTTATTGTTAATATTGTCGCTCTGATCACTCGGCTCCTTGCTGAGATAAGAAACAATAGTGTTTTCTCTGCAGAGGCCCTGGGTTCACTCGGCAAAGCTGAGCAAATGGTGGGAGCCAAACCTACTCTGAGGTTCATCCAAATACAGAGTTTCTTGAGTTTGTAAAAGCATTTGGTAACATCAAAATCATACTTCTGTCTAGTTCAACTTACCTATGCAGTAAAAAGAGAGGATTACTCATTAGAAAGGCTGAGATTTGCCTACTCTGACTTTCGTATCTGAAAATAAGGCGTCCAGTCTAGACTCTTTTTTCTTTCTCGAGATATAGACATTTCCAAGGTATGTAACTGAAAGACATAAGTGTCTAAAACAAGTGAGACAAATTGCTCTCTGGATGGGTCTGTTTCTCTCCAGACTAAAAATGCAGGTTAGGGTGAGTAGTTCAGATGCAGATGTTTAATTTTTATCTGTTTAAAGGCAGATTATGGAGAAATTGCTGAATGTGTAGCCACAATAGATATGTTGCAGATATGACTTTAAACCATACTCTTAGAATAATTAGCAATCTACTGAGACCACTGTAGAATCCAAAGACCCTAAATATTGGATGCTAGCAGCACACTTCTCGCAAATTACCAATCAAGAAATATTTACAGATGTTATTTCACAGTCATTTTAGACAATAATTACATCTGATAGAAAAAAAAATAATGATCTACCCCAACATAGTTTCAGAAAGACAAGATTCATTGTATACATCATTTTTATGAACTAGTAGCTTTATTCACCAGACACAACTTTTTCTTCATACATATGCAATTTAACTCAGGTAAGTGAAGAAAATAACTTGTAGGAATATGATGTTTGAAATTTTTACCCGCAATAAGATAACACTTTTATTTGACAAATTTGAGATGTTTTTTTAAGCAGCATTGAAAAGTGAAAATTTAGAGTTTGACTTCTTTCCTCTTCCTGGTGCTGCACATCTCTAGGGCTCCACATAATAACCATTTAATTCAAGAAATCAGAAACTCAGCAAGTCGTTTAATAAAAGTCAAAAGGCATTTCCTACAGCATAGAATAAAATTATCTAGTGTTTTCCTTCTTCATATAGTGAATTTCTTCAGGGAAAAAACAATTTTCTTTTTTTTTTGTTAAAAAATGGAAATGCATAATTCATGGAAAAATGAGCAGCCTCTACACAAGGGTAAAACCTTTTTCTCCTCATTCAGGGTAATATTGGATTGTGAATGAAATAGCAATTAATGTAAATTTCTATTTCAAACTTTATTTTAGTAATGTACCATCTAAAGTGGCAGTGTTAACAGCATAACCAAGATGTTTGTTAGTGTTTCCCTATTCCTTAGGGATATAAAAAGCTCAATTTCAATTGTCTAGCCAATGAACAAGAGCAGAGAACTGGTAGCTGGAATAGTTTTTACATGGTATATTGCCCTTCTGGTACATCATAAAAAATTGATATATGCATAAATAGTACCTCTATGTATAGAATATGTATTGTAAGTAAATTGACTGAGAAGATCTTGCAGCAGAGCAAAAAGTAACAATCCAAGGAACCCTAAAATAGTGGAAACTGAATATGTTCTGATTTGAATTGTGTTCATTATGCTACAGGGACAAAAAAAAAGTTCCTGTTGTATTTTCTGCATATTATTCAAGGTAGTTTTCCACGTATGGTCGTTGACATTAAAATACTCTTCTTGAATAAATAATTTGATAATAAGTAATTTGTTTAAGTTTGAAAAGCATTCAGCAATGGGAAGATCAACATAGGCGAAAAGATAGTGACCTATGGAAAAGAAATTTTTTCATTTTCTATCCAATATTAACTCAGATCTCATTTTGATCAGTCTGAGACTTTAAGGATTGCCCCTATGCTTTTGCTGAGTGAAAGCAGAAAGATCAGCCTCTGAAGGAAATGGTTGGTACTGTGTTAACTACAAATCTGCTTGATACTGAAACCATTTTGTGGATGTATAAAGATCCTCAAATATAAATATATGTGATGTGTATGCTGTATATGTGTCCAGCATATATGTTGCTAGTTGTTAATGAGCAATTTTCCTCCTTAGACTTAGATTGCCATGCTTGACGTTCTGACACAGCAACATCCGTGTCTCACCTTTCAGCTTTACATAACCTGATACTAGCTTTTATAAAGACAGTTGTATCCACATATCACAGCACAATGAATATTGATATTTTTATTGGGTTTTTTCCAAAGACATAAAATTATCTTTGATTTTCTGCACAATTGTATATTGATTTGTATTTAGTCACTTGACATTGCATTCATTACTTTCTAGTTTTATGAATATAGTTTTATTGTCACCAAAAGCATAACCAGATTAAAAGCTGGACTTTCTGATGTAGACTGGTATTTGTGTGTGTCTGTGTGTCTTGGAAAATGGAACATTAAAAAAAAATGGAAATGTGCTATTGAGTGTTGCTAGTTCCAGTCCAGGTCAATTGTTACTATGGGTCAATGGAAACAATAATAGTTATTACAGGTCACTGAACTTCGTAACATCTGTGGCTTTACACTCTTCAGAGGCTATTTTTAGAACTTATAAAAGGAGTTCAAGTTCATGAATTTTTTTCTTCAGTAATTTGTACCCATACCTAGTTTCAAAGTTGAGGTAATTTTAAAAAGAAAGCTAAACATAATGTCATTTGTTTTTTGAGACAAGAAGAAGTGTACAGCATCAAAAACTCCCACCAAGCTAGAACGGATGCTTGTTCTCTCTTTACAGTACTTGAGAAGTTCATGCCACAGAGTAGAACTCAAAACCTCTTGTTGCTTGATCAGGGAGCTGCCATTTAAAATTATCATGGTCTCTGTGAAGTGCCTAAAGCTCACTGAAGAGAAATACCACACAGTTTTACCCACCAAATATATTTTACATCTGGCCTGATTTACTTAAAGGTACGGATTGTTATGACAGTCCACTGGACAATGCTGAATGCTCAAAAGAGCCTTTGACTCAGCAAAGAGGCCTCAGCTTTCCCTGAGGGATCAAGGAAGAGGAAATAAATGTCTTTTCTTCAGGACTCGAGTAATGCCGATAAGCTGCCACTCCATTTTTTTGAAATGGGCTGATGTTAGAGGCTTTCCCAAAGAAGATTCTTTCAGGATTTCCTTCTGAGCCATCTATTCAAATCAAGGGAATACATTTCCTTGTAGAAAGCTAATGAGGGCGCCTGAGGGGGACTGCTTAGGAGTTAGAAAGGTCTTAAATGTATTTTTTAGGGTTTTTTTTGCTGATTTCCACATTATATGCAGAATTTAAGTGATTCCTTTCTCAGTGCATTTGTCAGGTTGGATTCCGTTCTGAGTTTTCTAACTTTCTGCTGGTAACATGCATATTCCTCCCACGTGGTCTGGGCAGGCATATGATAATTACATTTCTTGATCAAGACCTAAGTACCTCATGTGGCTATGTATTTTGTCTCAAAGCCTGGTCTTACTGGGTTCCTAGGAGGGCCAGTGTGTGACCTTAGCACTGCACCCCCTGATCACGCACAGAGCTTAACTGTTGGCATGGCACCTTGGCTCTGCTTTGGAATACTGGTGCTAAGAAGATAAATCTGATGTTGCTGGGGCTAATGAGTAAAAAGTGTAAATGGATGCTTGTTGGTGCTGCGTGGTGGGGGATAGGACATGGATTGCTCCCTGGTCCTTCTATATTTGTCAGTATGGATGGAGGCGCTCAGTACACTTCCTCTTAAGAAGACTGTTGGGATGTGGAAGGTGGAAGGTTTCCAAGCTGACTCAGGACAGCATATGTGCTATTCCACAGACCGCCATGTATAGAGATGTAAATTTCATATGCTGGGAAACAGGCAGAGAAACTTACCTCATTAGAAGAAAGAGGAGTCCAATTAACTTCCCTTGCTACATGCAATTGAAAAGACTGCCACCTTTGCAAATATTTTGTGCTGTGCTTCAGAAGAATTCCTTAGAAAGAATGGGTTTCGTCATCAGGTGAGCCAAAAGATTTGCTGTGTTGTTAAAATACCTGATCTGAAAAGAGCCAACTCAGTATCTTGCCATAATATTGAGTTGGCAGAAGCTTCAGTAGTATGTCATCCATAGAGAGAATTGTCAGTATCAAATAAAGATTATCAGTGGCACAGGAGTCAAACAGAGAGAGACAGGCAGTAAACAACACCTTTTTATTACTAATTTCTTACCTTTGGTACTCCTACTTATTAAAAAAAAATCCTTCAAAAACCTTCAGTTTTCCCAAGCTGTTATCTTTCTTTCTGAAGAGATAGTACCTTCCCTTGGCCTCCTGCTGCTTCTGTTAATATTTGGTGATTTGAAGATAGTATTTGTTAGTGTTTTGTTAGAAAGTTAAAATAATTCCTTCCCAGGGATAACAGGAAAAACCCAAGAACATAGCTACTTCAGAAAAACAAAATTATTTTTGATCACAGCATGTGATGGCAGAAGAGGCAGAGTAGACACTAGAAACAGGCTGAATGAGGGATGTGCCATATTGTCACATGCATAATTCATTTTCCAGATAATATAAAGCCTCGTATATAATGTTTCTTGAGAATAAGTATGAAGATAAGCAACATTCTTAGGTAATCCACTCATGATGTACACAAGAAGGAGAGAAATCTATTCCTGTCTGCATGGAGGTACGGGGCTCTGGCAGATAAACTTGTACTCCCTTCATACACTAATAAATTAAACTTTTTTGATAAACTTCTTAAGTTATACGTAGGAAAATGTTGTGACTTTCAAACGAAGATTGTGACTTCTCACAACCCTGCTGTGTTTATTTATATGCATTCAAGACAAAAATGTCTCTGGAGATTACCATTCAAAAATGGTTTGACTGTTTGCACAGCTTGGAGCAGTGGATCTGTCCATCTTAAAACAGTATGTCTAAGTTAAAGTGATCAGAAATGTGATAGTATCAGGTTTCAGTCATGAATGAAGTAATAGACTTTTGCAATTTTTTGTGTGTCTATAGGGTTCACCTTATTTTGCTTAAAAAAGGTTACAGAAATCAATCACATGATTCCTGACCTCAGATTTCACTTGTAAAAAATCTACCAAATATGACATATGTATATATATGACAGGACTTTGCACTGTTCTGTAATTCACTCAGCATATTATGGTAACAGGTAATGTTTAACAACCATGGTATTTTATGTCATTCCGTATCTGAATGTGCCTGTTATCATTTATTTTTTTATTTATTCAACATGTTCATCAAAATGAGTAAATTTACTGTCTTACTTATTGTTGTGAATCATAGCAGAAACTCCAACATACAAGTTAATTTTAACTGATGTTACTGATATGCAAAGTAAGAGTTTAACAATGTGCTCCACGTACTTTATCTATGAGATGAAGAGCTCATGGCTAAGTACTGATGTTTCAAGTCACCTAGCATCCCATTCTTTTTGATTGCATTGCACATCTATTTTCTTACGGTATTTATGCAGTGGGTATAATGCAGCTGAAAGGCTAAGAGCTTGTTAGGCTACAGATAAATACACATTTTTTAATCTTCATAAAGACAATTAATAATATTCTACTGTTTACAGCATCTTCATGCCAGAAGAGCTTTAGTTCATGAATTACTCCAAAAAATGACATAGTGTTACTCTGTTTTAAGTAATGGGAACCTGTGGCACAGCACTGTTCTGAGATTTTACCATGATGTCGAACTTCCAGTGGTAGGATTCCTCTCTCAGATCTTTTAATAAAGCATGACCCATCTGACCTGCTTTTGGAACCATCTAGAAACAGACACACACATCTGGGTTTGTCTCTTTCTCTGGTTTGACCATAAAGATGACTTGCCCAACTCTAAACATTTACAGTGTTGGTGTCTGAACATAAATATGGACAGGTAAATTAGAAGGCAAACCTTTTAACTATCAATCAGCATATTTTCCTCCACCCTTTCTTTGCATAAGTTGTGCTGCTTCCCCTGACTCGGCATGTGTTTCTTCCAAGTGGTGGATCCATGGCTGTACATTTGTAATAGCAGAATGCTGATAACTATCCTCACTCCGTGCCTGGCTTATCAGGTGATTGTTCATTGTGCTGTGGGCTTCATATTTTTGCACTTGTTTAGACTCCCTTTTGACACATTATGTCAGCAATGGATTTCAGTGGCAGAGAAGAGTGTGTTCAAAATAAAAAGTTGTTATTTATTCAGGAGACTGCTGCTGCAATCAAGAACTAAATAATAACCTCCCTGGTACTCATCTTACCTTCTCTGAAGTTGTGACAGATTCCATACAGTTAAAGTTCTGCTTTCTTCCCCTCCTTCACTTTACATTTGGTCTGACACACAGTGTTGGCTTCTCCATTTGCCCTTTAAACAGTATTGCCAGTGGCTTAGCTCTCAACCATTTTCAAACCCTGCAAGATGATTAATCTGAAAAAAACATGGAGATTTAAAGATTAGGACTCCCTTTCCAATTGTGGATCCCCCTGAATCTAGTCAAATTCATGATTCCATATTGGTGGAAATGGGTGATAAAAGAATTAATGCCAATGCCGTCCATTTGAACATTGAAGATTTAATTGCTTAACTAGCAATGTGCTGACTAATCAGAGCATATACATAAAACTACTGGTTTATTTCAAGCATTGAAGTTGAGTTTAAAGAATGAACTACTGTCCCATGGTGTTCTCTTCATTAAAATTATTTATTTGTTATTTTCATTGGTACTGATCTACATGCGTTTCAGGGACTATTTTTATGGTAAGAAGACCATGAAAATTTTGTAATTACCTTGGTGGAAGTAGCTATACCTCCCTCCAGTACCTATGTAAAATAGCTCATTTTAACATGGTCTAAACTACTGAAAACAAGTTTGCCCGTGTGTAGCTAAGCTTCTAGAAAACGAAAAGGATTTCTTAGAACTGCTTTTACAAGTGGTTCTTTTTTTCTTTTCCCATTTCAGGACATTGCTTTTTACTCTATCAGCTTCTAGGTGAATAATTTTTTTGCATTAATATACTTTGATACTTCAACTGGATACCTAGATATTTCTGTTTTTACTTTTCTGAATGTAGTTGCTTTTGAGTTTCATCTTTTTTTTAGATTAATTATAGCAAATTTGACACTTTTATTCTTGTATTTTTATTGTCCAATTCTTAAACATTGTTTATCTAGTTATTCTAGTTTGCGTTCTTTTCCTGCCCTGAATAGTTACATTAATGAATGCTTCCTAAGAGTTTATTTTTTCATGTCAGAGTCAGTTTAATTTAAGCAGTGGTAAAACATATTAATATTTATGTATGTTTTGAGCATAAGTAAAATGTATATGCTTTTTGTCTATTTTCATTTTATTATTTTGCAAAAAGTATTTTTTGCCTATTAAATATTTTTGTCCCCTTTGTTGTATGAACTACTCTTTTTTATCCTTTGGGAATTTTCTCTCTCGATTTGCCACATCAACACATCAAACTGGAGAGATCTACATGCAGATATTCTGAAAATGGTGTCTTCCATGGCAGATGGTATTTGCAAAGCCATGTTTAATAGTGAATAGTATAATACATAATTTAGTGGATCACACAGGACTCAAGGTACTTTTAACTGGATCACTGCATAGCAAATGCCAGTACATAGAATACTTCAGTGACCATCTGAGCTATAATGAGCTAGTTTGACAAAGACCTATGAATTAGAAAAAATGTGAATGCCAGGTGTAAGTGTGGACAAAAATTTATTGCATTCATACATTTATGTTTTGGAGAATGTTTCCTCTTATTTGATTCAGTGCACAACACCTGGTGCTGTGCTGAGAGTTTTGTATTGGCCTACATTTAAAATTTTCCAATCTCTTTTTTGCTTGCAAAACTTTATCTTTCTGTCACAGTGATTTAATAATAATTGCCTTTGCCCTTTTGTCTTTCAGTGACAAGGGGCTTGTCTTTGTGCATCTTTTCCGTTTCAGTGTACTGCAACATAGACTATCTCCTGCAGTTCACAGTAAATAGCTCTTGAGCACAGGCAATCAAATGCAGCTCCTCCTTTTGCCCTGGAAAACCCGTGATTTTTAGGCTAAGGATTGTTTTCTCAGTCAAATGCTGAATTTCAATCAATCTACATGATTTTCCATTTACTTTAAATAGATAATGTATTCTTCTTAGTCTATGGGTTTAGTGTCTGCTTTTCCTACTCAACGAAAAATGCAACTTTGACATTATAGGACTGGATCTATAAATGGGACTTAGGCTCATTGCTGAATGCTATGGTACCCTTTAAAAGATGGGTCTCATGCACTTAGCGACCAGATAGGTTCTACAGCTTGAGCTCTGAACTTTCTAGGCATTACAAGGGAACAACAGATTTTCAGGGTACCATTTGCATTATCCAGTGAGAAATGCTACGAAAATATTTAAACTTATCCCTAGTAAAATTTCACATTAAAGTGTCTACTTGAAAGGTACCTAAGTTTTTACACACTTAAAACAAAATTTGTCACTCACCCTTGGCCTCCTTTCTGCCCTTTTTTTCAGGACACATCAAGGGAGTAATCTATTTATTTCAAAGTCAGTTTCTTTTCTCTGCACCTAGTTTAAAAATCTAGTAATGAGACAGAAAAAAAAATTGAGAAAAATGTGTCCCATTACACATTTTCACTGGTTTTCTGCTTCATGCAATTGAGATAGTGGCTTAGAATGTTGCTTGAGGTTAAGATATTTTCAGTGTTTCCTCTGAAATCTGACCCTCACTGGAGAGCATAATGAAGGAAAGAAAGAAAAAGACAGGAGAAAAAGGAGAAAAATTATTCTGAAACTGAAAAGTATGAGATAGAGAAGTTAATGAAATAAACTGCCCATTTGCTCAGCTCAATGCCCAGGCCATAGGATTGTAGACCATTTTCTGTCTGATGACCATTTGATTACACTGTAAAAAGCTCAGCCTTACTCTGAATATCTATTGCCTTCTGGTTACAGCAGTACTCAAATTACTAGCTGCAGGAGGAAAAATTTAATACATGTATCCTCCATTCCAGGCAAATACCCAAATCAGTGATCCTTGGATACAAAGAGGTATTCCTTCCCTCTGTTTTTCATCTGTAGGTACTGATCTTGTAGAGTACCACACCAGGTGCATTAGCAACAGAGAGTGAGGCACTCCTAGCTTGCAAATCCCAACAGAGCTTAGATGTGAGACTTCAATCAGGGTGTGCATATCACTTGCTTTGAAACAGGCTTCCTGGTCCTTGGAGACCTTGACGTGGTCACAAATTTGACTTGTTCTGCTTCGAAAGATAACTAAATGTTGCAGGGAACAGAGTAAAGGGGAAGGATGAGCATTCACGTTTTAGATACAGACAGCTAAATGGTGTAGCTGAATCTCTTTGCACTTAGCCCTTTCTCTAATTTCTTTATCTGAAGCTCCTGCTGTTTTCTGTAGCCACATTTCATTTCTCTTTTTCCTTGAGGGTGTGGACCATGGTCAACTGAGCTTATCTTCACTTAACATTTATCTACAGAGTTTCAAAGGCAACTGTTAATTTTTTCTTGATTTATAAGCCTTTCCTCTGGTCTTTCAGAAAGTTGTGTCGTACCTGAAACAATGTGTATAATTACATAAATGAAAAATAAAGGTAAGATCTAATGTACCTGTGAGCTATCAAGAAGCTTTGATTCTTTAATGTACATCTACTTTTGCTATTGCTATATACTATTTTTCAAGCCTTACATTAAGACCACAGATAATTCATGTGCAAAGCAGTGGAAAAATATATTAAAACTAATCTGTCAGGCTTTGATCCAAGAGTGATTTACATTTTTCTTGGTATGACTGATTCCTTCTTGTTTTGTTCTCTGATGAGTACTTCCTTCATCAAGCTCTCCATGCTCCTGAATCTTAATTCTCAACAGGAATCTTTTTCACCTCACGTCTTTTTCATCTATATTTTTTCTTTTCCACTTCCCACAGAATTCCTTTTTTAATTCCCCTTGATTTTCTAAGTGAACATTCACTATATTTAACACTTTGATCTGTAAGGAAAAAAAATAATAACATGAAGGCTTGAACTACTTCTGTACTTACAACAAAATTGACCACAAATGACAATACTAAGTTAAATGCTTCAAGACAATGCAGGCAACACAGTGAGAATAGCCATCATATCTTTTGGGAATGGTAAAAATGCAGTATGCCTTCCCAAAGCCATGATGGAGTGGCTACAATGTGGGAACTATTATTTTAGGAGTTTTCCAGAAAGAATCATCCGGAATTGTCTGTGGTTGCACATGCTCTGAGATTCTTCAGCTCTGGGTAACATCTGGACATTGCGAACACCACATGGGGATTTTGGACACATTTTCCACCCCCAGCACTTCCTCTGCGCTGTGTAATCATGCACAAGTTATGTTGCCTTTCTGGCTGGGCTCCCTTTGCTGTGCCTTGAAATGGTAAATGCTTCAGGGCGAATTGAGTGGGAATCAATTGCCTTAGCCTTAGATCACTCACAATGTCCCCTGTCATCTGCTGCTGCAACTTGTTTCATATCTTCCTCAGGATTATCTTGGGTAGTTGATTGCTACCGCTGTTACCTCTTGCTGAAAATTTTTGTATCATATTGCCAATGAGAGCAACAGTAGCTCCCAAACACACATGCAGGCAAAGAATTCAGCTGCCAGACATACTTACGAATGATACAAGCATTTCTCTATCACCTTGCTGAGTTGTGAGCATGGGTAGTGGTATGGTTACCCCAGGCTTAGTAGAAAGAAGGAACACAACCTGAGCTGAGCATCCACTGTGCCATTATAATATTAGTTATAATGGCACAGCCTTATCTTTCCCCATACTAATGCTAGCTATATTCTGACCTAGTTGGCTCTGTCTCTTCTGCTTTGCTGTCCAGCTCAGTGATCAAGGGAATGTTAGTCTGTATTCGAGCTGACTTTTGCTAGTAGAGTAAGGATGAATTCTCCCTTTCCCCGTTCCCTGTAGCACATCCTTGATGAAGTGATTGCAACACAAGACTCAACGGTTTACTGAGTAATGAACATTTAAATGATTCAATCATTTGTAGGAGTGAAAAAGCAGCTGTTGTCGTATTATGAAAATGGCATAAATTCTGTGGGCATCAAGCTACCTATTTTCTGGTCTTTATCAGCTTAAATAAAATGGCACATTTAGTTTTGTCTCTGACTTCAATGAGGGATGCATACTTTTTACTGCAGACAGTAACTGAGTGAATTTGGAGCACTATGTCACATGTAGCTTCCATCCCCAAAATCATCAGAACACAAGAGAGAAAATCTATTTGAGGTTCATTCTACAGACCTTAAAATGATTGCAATATGTATGAAAACACAACTAGCTCCCAGAATCAATAATAATCATCCACACCATCATCTTCATGTGCAATTCTGTAGTCCCTTTTACCTGAGATCTTAAGGAATTTTACAAGTAACTGTAATTAAACTTCACCAGCTCCCAGTAACATGCATTTTACTACTCCCATACATTTTTCTTTTGAAATGGTATCTGTTCTCGAATTTTAAAGCATTTTGATGCCTTAAGAAAAATATAAATGGAGTATTTGGATATAAAGTATAAAAAAAATCTGTATTTTAAAGCTTCAGAGAACGGGTATTTATTGCTAAACAACACAATTTATCACTAGATTGTTAATTTTTTCAGAAGTGTTCCACTAATATAGCAACACAGGTCCATTTTCAGAAGTGAAAATTAAGTTGATCTTACAGTGAATTCTTATTCTCTTATACCTCTTATTCTCTTAGAAATCTCACTAACCAATCAGCTACTATTCAAGATATTTGACCATCTTCAAAAATATGTCTTTTTGGAACCTCAGACTAATTACAATTCAATTCAACCTGGGCTTCTAATTACTTAAGTTACTTTTGAAAATTGAATCTCTAAGTCATTAATGCCCAGATGCTTTCAATTAATAAAGGCCCTTAACTCCCTCTGAATTGTTAGTTAAGAGCCCAGATATCTTTCAGGCTCTGATAAGTATTTTTGGCCAATATCACCTTGGACATACTAGTATAGAAGTTGGTGACGGGGCAATTTTACAATGCATGACTCAAAGTGAAATTTTATTCCTTATTGCTGCATTGTTTCAATGTGAACTCCACATCAAAATGTTCGCCTGAGATATTTTCAAGCAGAAAAGTGAAAGGTATATGCTACACCATTGTTTTTTTCCCCATATGTATAAATATGTAGGCCCACTTCAGGCCTCTGTATTGTTTGGAAAGCTGCATTTGTCATCCAGACTTAGAAATATGTTAGATGAGGAGCACTTGTGTATTTAACCATGCATGCAAAGAGTTAACTGGAGCCATCTGTTTCTTCAGGACCGAGTTGAGTCTTCTTGTGAATCAGCTAGTAGGAATCTCTCTTTCCCTGTCAGCCTTCCTGAAGCAACTTTTAATACAGTATCAGACACAGGAAGGGAGTCCTATTTTATATTTGCATCAGATGTTTTGAAACATTCAAATGCTAATACAGTTGCAGCAATGTTTGGAAAAGGAAAACATGGCAAGGAAAGGAGCAGAGAACATATGGGATTTGTCTTGGAAATTGTTTAGAAAATATGGTTAATTCTACATGACCTTCAACATCATTGTTTTATGAAAAGATGGTTAATTCTGCATGACTTTCAACATCATTGTTCTATGCACCAGTTCAAAGAAATAAAATTTTTCTTTGTTTCTAAATAAGGAGCTATATTACTGTTGTATTTAAATCACTTCATATGGTACATAATACAGTAGGAACAGGCATGTGCTTTTCACACATACATACTCACATATACACACTCAGCTGTTATACATTATGTGACTGCTGATGAAGTAAAAACCCACTCCTGTAACGATTTAAATCACTTCGTATGGTACATAATACAGTAGGAACAGGCATGTGCTTTTCACACATACATACTTACATATACACACTCAGCTGTTATACATTATGTGACTGCTGATGAAGTAAAAACCCACTCCTGTAACCAGTGAAGCTGACAAAAGCAGTATCAGAGAATATTTGCCTTGTCTTTTGCGGGGAATCCTGAGTTTAGCTTCCAACACTGTTGCAGCTCTGGAATCGTTGATAATGTTTATGTGTAGGCATATACATGTATATTTTTATACTCATGTAATCACGATTTTGGTGACTAACAAACCCTGACTTGTACGTATAGTGTTTATTCTTATTAATAAGTTTTGTGCTAATAGGAGGTTGGTTTCTGTTAAAATAGAAGGGAAGTACGTTGGGGCATTATTGTTATTTTAAGTTTCCTGAAATAAACAGACTTTCTTCCTTCTCAAGTGAAAGCTTGTCATAGTCTAAGGAGAAATCTATTTATTTTATTTGTATATAGCAGGGTATCTCTCTTGGCATCCAAGAAATGTAATCGCTAAATTGCATATTCTAAGGTAAGTGGTATACAGCAATGTTAAATGAAGGTACGGCCTGAAGACAAGAGGTCTGCAGCTGTCTTCAAAGTTTGCATTGCTCATGTGGACCTTAATCCAAAGTTTTATCGTACTGCGTTTGACAGAACTGAAGTGATTCACAGCAACAGCAGGAGGTGTTAATGGCACCTTCTATATGTGATGTCTCAACATATTTCAGGAGACAGAAGATAATTAATGCTTCGGGATCTCTGTGACAAAACTGAGCTAATTAGTCTTTATAACCTAAGATTTCATTCTTCCAGGCAGAAGAATTCATACAGTTTTCATAATGACATTTAAAAAAAAAATACTAAAAAATTGTTGATGCAATTAATTGAGATCTCCTTTTTTAGTTATTTGTTAAATATAAAGAAGAAAGACATGAGTATCAATTGACTCCCAGAAAGTAAAGAATAACTAATGCATGAGACCCAAAAGGAAATCTTTCTATTGGTTTCATAAGCTTGATTAAGGCAATGCCGAAAAGCCTACAAAACTCCCTGATCTTGGTTACACCAAAGAAAATAAAAGTCAGTAGCAGAGACTTCTTTTAGTGGTGACAGTAAATATCCCACCTATTTTTCACTCATCCAGCAAACCAAATTTGGAGTGTATTTGTGAAGAAAAAAAGAAAAAAGGCAGTGAATGTTTGTTTCTGGATTTGTTTAGTGTTGAATACATTCCTTTTCCAGCATAATGTTGGATGTATTCGCTCCATTTTCTTCCCTTGAGAGTGGAGAATATATATCATAGTGTATATGAGCATACTACTGTTTATAAGGATGTTCCTATGATTTTCTTGTATTTAAGTCATTGTTTCCACAGATGAAAAGAACAAGCAAGACCAAATGTATGTATTAAAAAAAGTGTATAATATAAAATTCTGCTCTGAATTACAGCCATGATTCTGGCTTATCACCTTTTTTGCCAGTAGGGTAGTGGAAAGAATGAATATGACTAGGAAAACTGGGTCATGGCTAGGGAATGGGAACATGCCAGGTCTATGTAGGTTTGGGACCTTTGTGTGCTAGCAAAAGGATTCCTCAGGAATATGGGATTGGAAGGGATCCAAAGGACTATTGACTCCAATCCCCAGATACCCGCAAACAACTAAATTTTGTAGACTTTCTCATAAGGAGCTATGTCCCTCACATTAGGCTTTTTTTTTTTCTGAAAATGTTTTCACGATCAACAAATCTTACAATTTTCAGCTTACAGGTATAAGCGACCAGTGGAAGTGCATTTAGTCTTGTGATGTTACTACCTTTCACTTTATGGTTCTTTCTCCTCATGTTTCTCTTGAGCTGTTTGTATCAAGCAGAGATATTTCCTCTCAGCATTTTTCTTTTTTTGACAAGCCAAACACATGTTTCTGTTTGTTTCTTTCTTTGTTTTTAAATGAACACACAGTGACATAGAACAGGTTTCACTGAGGGCTAAAAATGTTTTCTATTATAAAATTCACTTAAATGGACAGATGACATTGGGCTGATTACACTTTCTCCATTGTGATATCAGTTAGTTGAAAAAACAACCCAAATCACCAGTTTGTTTGTTTAGTGACAAAAAGGTGGCTAAATATATGGTTGTTATTGTTCTCAAGCAGCATCAGAGCTAACAAAAGAACATTAGAAATAGTTTATTTTACCTAAGAGATCAACAACTTCTATAAATTCCTGCAGATAATTTTCAAACCTGGTCTCCTCTTTCCTAAGTTCGTTACCTAAGGTGCATTTACATAGTTCTCTAAAAGAACTGCTTGCTCTTTAGCTACAGCTCACTTCCCACAGTCCAAACAGAAAATTACTCTTCACACTTGAGGGACTGCATTTGGATGAGTTGATGGTCTGCCCGAATGTTGCCTTTTAACTTGACTAGGCTGGGTGGACAGCTGTAGGCTGATAAAATGCTGTCATTTCGTTCCTGCTGTTGACTCCTCTTCTTTGCATCTCCTGTACCTTTTCTGTGCACAATGTTCTGTTTATTCCTGCCTGTCCCCTTTCCCATATTTAATTTAAGGCAAAAAAACCAGTAGGCTCAAATATCAGACACTGCAAAGAGAGCATTAGGATAATAAATGTTTCTGGAAAACCAGACCAGGAACATAGTTTCAGAAAGCCCACCTTTTGTTAAGATCTTTCCAAACCACTATTTCTAGGATGAAAGGAAGGTTGCTCCTTGCTTCCTGGAGACTCATTAATCAGATTAAATTGTGATCGTGCTCTGACAGCGTCACAGGTATGCCCAGTCTGTGAAAATACTTTCTGGCATGTGTTAGAGGAAGGACTGAAGAAGCCAGCTCCTGTAATTACAGGGTACAGTTCATGTACAGATCCTTACACTGTCCACTCTTCACTCTACACAGAAACAGCTCATAGAGGAGGTACAAGACCCGAGAAATCAGACAGAAATCTCATCACGATACCCAATCCAATATCTTTATTTTATGAAAACTTACCCTTTTAAAATTAACCCCCTTTCTTTCAGATCAACTGTTAGCAAATTAAAATAGAAACAATTATGTCCACAAAATCCAGTTAGAAAACCCACTACCACTGACATTTTCAGGCTTGAAGAAGTCTCCCTGCAGCAGGCATCTGCTTTTGGCCAGTGCTGGTACCATTGCACTGTCTCTCTAGAGAAGCTACTAGTAGTCTGCATTTCTTGCTCTGACAGGAGCTTCAGATTTTTTCTGACTGATAATTCCCTTGGTACTAGCTCCTTATTCCCCTGCAAATTTTAAATTTTTCTTTATAGTCTAGTTTGATTTTTGTTTACTTGGAAGTAGCCAGTGTATTATTTGATCCTGCTTTTCTATTTTCTTCTTTCTTCCTCGTTGCTATAGTATCTCTTGTGACTATAGAAAATTAAATTGATTAAGTGCAATCTGAAGAAATTTATGTGTTTTATTGTCATAGAAGCAACCTTATAAGTTATATGGTCCTGAGCTTTCATAGAAAATGATAGTAAGACTTTGAATTTGTCTCAGGAGTCTGTGCAATTGTAGAGAACTGAATAGAAGATTCCTGTAATTATTTGCAATAGACAGCACGGATGATGAAAAAAGCCATTTCACTCTATTATGATGGGATGGGAATGCTGGTTGTGAATCCCATCCATCTAGCATGGAGGTCATTAAAGCATGAATCATCAACTGAAATAATGGAACAAAATTTTCTGGACAGCTACAGGTGAAATATTTTTTTATTCCATTTGATTAGCTACTAGCTGAGAGAAATTTGGGAAAGCTGGCAGAAATGCAAACATATTTGATGATATGAAGACTGTTTCTAAGACCTGTTTTTGGCAGAAAATGTTTTTTGTAATCAATAGAACTTAGTAAATAAATCCATGTCTTTCCTAAGCTGTGCTTTTGTCAAATTCTTTCATTCGATGCTTTGGGCAGGGCAACCATGATGTGGCCTATTACTCCTACACTAATATATTAACGCTTCCTTATGCTTTTCTCTATTTTTACTTCATTCTTTCACTGTCTTTTCTTCTTAAGAAAATAATACCCCCAAAAATTATTAGTGTAAGTCATATATTATAAAAGGTCTTGTAAGACTGCTTGTGGAATATGTTTATGTCAATGAAAAAAGATTATCAATATTTCTACTGCTGTTAGGAGTGATGTATTGAAAAGAGACATTTAATTGATGAGAGCCATGAGGTATCTCGTTGGAGACAAGATTTTCACAGATACGTTGAAACTATGTTAGATTACATGAAGTTAGTAGAAAATACTGGTAGTACTTAAAAAATTAATTGAGAGAACACTTGGACTGATGAAACTGGATAATTACCAGTTGCCGATTATTCTTAAATATTGGCTGAAGTTTAAGAAAGACTTGTGGGTAACAGTTTATGGACACCTCAAGGCACAAGCACTTTCACGGTCTCAATAGGTGCCTTTACATATTAATTTGTTTTCCTTAGGAAAATAAATGATTCATTACATGAAAATATTTAAAAAAACAAAGGAGATTCTAGTTTTGTTAGAGAGAGGATGTGTCTTTCAGTGCTGCCACAGCAAGATATTATTACTAAGATACTGGAATTTTGGTGTCAATCAAAGGTATTCACTTAATAGCTTGTTACAGTTTACAGACGATTGTCCTGACATGTCTCTGTGGTCTTTTAAAACAAAACTGAAAAACTCATTAGCAGATGACATGCTTCTGCTGTTCTGGCATATCTGACTACAAAGATGTGTATGAACATCTGCCTTTTCGAAATAATAGGCTTTATATTTCAAATTATGTATACCAGTTTCAACATTAGAATTATTCGTGAATAAAACTAAATGGTTGTACATGTGCATAACCATACTCTACTGCCTGATTTTTATTTAGCCAAGCACAGATGTGGGTGTGATTCTGACTACCTGAGCACTGCATGCGGAAACAGAGAATTTCCCTGGTCTGTAAAATATAGCCACCTGCAGTCTCTTCCAGCTACTGGAATAAGTTATATTGTGTATTTAACTGATTTTCATCTGTGCTGGTATCTTTGAGAAACACTAGAAAGAAGGGAGTTTGTGAACTTCAAATCCTATGAAGCAGAAGTTAATCTTTCAATAACTAACTGGTTACTTGAAGTAACTGATGGACAACCTTGAAATTTATATACCTCATACGCATCACTACATTTACGTAAGTATGAAAAGAGGAATAAAATAGAACTTGTGTTACTGTTGAACATTTCAGAAACTTTCTGGCATCACCCACTGACAGTCTAGAAGATAGACACCAGAAAATGACATTTCCTGCCTAAGCTTTAATGTTATAAAGGAAATAGAAATACAACAAAAAATTATAAAAGTCTATAAAGAAAATAGAACCTCATATATAAAGTGTCCCAGCAAAGGAAAATTTTAACAGCCAAAGTAGTGAAAATCCAAAATGTATGTCTAATATTTCTTTAAGTCCTAATAATTTCTTTAAATAAAAAATAGAAATTATTTAGTTAAAGCTTTTTCATGTTCTTAAAGTAAAATGGTGTCATTTTTAAAAAAGAATAAGCACTTTTTAAAAAAAAATTATAAAAAGTTTAACATTGGCATGACTGATTACTGGGGAGACAGCTTAGTTAAAAGATACAAGAGTTTTTAGATTAACAGAGCTACATCGCATTACTATGCCAGGGTACAAACTCCCTCAATAGTATGACCGACATGGTTCCCTTAACATTGCAAGAGGATAATTGTCTATACCCTTAATAGTAAATTTATGTCATCACAGTAACTGTGATTCAATTGGTTTACACTTCTTCTTTGAAATTGAAGACAAAGCTAGCATTGAATTAGCTGTCACAATCAAATGTTTGTGAAATGATAAAAGCACATGTTTTTAATTGCAAATAATGAACGCCAATTAGCATAGAGCAAAAAGCTTCACTGTGAAGCATTACAGACTCATTGAATAGTCACAGTGAGGTCACCACAGTCTCAATAGAGTGGTCATCTTGTAGCAAGACTGAAAAACAAACTTGATTATTCTTTGAGATATTTTTTATTTGAAAAGGTTTTCTTATAGCCGTCTTTAATATCAAAAGAACAAGTCAAACCCAAATATTTCTTGGACTGTGTTGTAATGTTAGAAAATAGAAGCTTGATGTGGGACAAATTTAACATGAGCAGTTTTTCAGAACTACTTTGCAGTGTGAATATTTAACATCCAAGCAATTACTTTTTCTATAAAAAGGCACATTGGAACATTTTAAATTATAATATTTAATGTTTTCTGTCTTCCCCATTTGGTTATCAATGAATTAACTAAGTTCTTCCATTACTGAGGCACTTATATTTGGTTTCTTCTGAAATAAATTATTTGATGGACTAAACATAGTAGGAGCAAATGCATCATTTGCCACAGAAAGAAAAAAACCCCAGAGCTTTATACTGCATCTATAGCTTCTATTCCAGCTGCTTTTAGAAGATTTTGTATTTTAAGGGTAGAGATGATAAACTGTGAATTAATGTTTCTTTTTCTCTTGTTGCTTCTCTCTCATGTCTGATTATTTGATTCAATTTTTATGTGGGCTTTCTTTAGTTACCTTCACTAAAATTAATGAGAGTTAATAATACATGTTTTTATTTGTAATGCAATGGTTAAAGATTAAAAAAATTCTACAGGCTTGCCAGCTATCTCTAAGAGGTGAATCATGAACACTGAGGATAGCACAGGTTCTGCTCTGAGGAGTTAGACTTTATTTGCAGTGGGTGGAAAGACTAAGAGTGACCATGACAAAGAATAGAAGGAAAGAATTAACAAGGTAGTAATAATTAGAATAAGCAGTCAGCTAGTTATTGTACAGCACATTGATTCCATGGACTGCCGCCTAAGATAAACCGCAATTAAACAAAGTGCAGGAAAGTGAAATTCTTTCCACAGGAATGATAAAATCAACTCAAAGTTATAGTAAAAGTGTTTTTGTATTTACCAGGTAGGGTTTTTGTTGTGGTGTGTGCGGTGGTTTTTTTTCCTTTTAATTTAGAAAATAATATATTGTGCTAGAGGAGGTTTAGATTGGATATTAGGAAAAAATTCTTCACTGAAAGGGTTGTCAAGCACTGGAACAGGTTGCCCAGGGAATTGGTTGAGTCACCACCCCTGGAGGTAGTTAGAAGACATGTAGACATGGTGCTGAGGGACATGGTTTAGTGGTGGATTTAGCAGTGTTGGGTTAATGGTTGGACTCAATGATCTAAAAGGTCTTTTTCAATCTAAACCATTCTATGATTCCATATACCCAAAGCATATATTATCTGAACTTTCTTGACACCTTAGTCCCATGGCCTTTTGAGGAAAAGTCTGTTACTGACATTTACAAGATCAGTATAAAAAAATAAATCCTAGTACCCTTGTGGTACACTGTACAGCTAAGAGAAACAATACTGAAATATTTTTGTGAGAGAAACTTCATGTGTTCTCACATACATGATTTCTCCAGAAAACCATTATGATTTACTCAAATATATTTGTTTTTTAGAATAATGTTAACAATTAACATCAATAACAGCTGGCCTAGCTTTTGTTCATAAGCAATCACTTGTAGCTATCTCATGTAAATAAATACAGCTACTTTGATTACCTGGATATGTCATGTGGTATATTCCTTTTATTTGAACAGTTCAACATAATTTGTGAAAAGAAATTTCCAGACTCATATCCATGTGGGCACCTGGCTGATTCATTTAAGATGGACTCTTCTGGGTATAGCTTTCAGAAAAATCAGTTTACTGCTCCTAGTAGCTGAAGACAAACTGAAAAACCTGGAAATAAATAGCTAGCTAGCTAGATAAGAAAAAATTGTGTAAAATGCTTTCTCTCTTCACCAGTCCCAATCTACGGTATGTTACTAGCTGTTAGGACCAGACTCTACCTTACAGAACAGAACTGCTCATTATCATTCTCCTGATTTATCCTCAGCATTTGTCAGGGTCACAAATTTACAAGATTATTATTCTTACATCCCTTTCTAGTGAATTCTGTCCAGTGCGTAAAACCCCAGTAGGTCTGAAAACTTGGCATAATGTGTTTCTGAAGCCACAGTGATTTGAAAGGTACCTGAAGATAACATATAATGGGATTTACAAACAAAATTTTCAGTCTTTGTTTAACAGCAAAGAAACAGAAATATCAATAGAAAAGAACAACAATCTACAAGCCACTGTGGGAGAAAGTGTTTCAGTTGTAGATCTTTTCCATTAATGCTTATTTTCCCGTGCTATAGACTTTAAGCATTTCCAGCATTTGCTCTTTGATTTATTGACCATATTATTGACACATTTCAAAGGTCTTTTCCCCACTGCCTTTTATTTTCAGAATCACAAAACAATTTCTTTGTGCTACTGATATTTATAAACCTCTAAGAGATTTGATATGTGCACAGCATATTCATAATGTGTCTGCACATAGCTATTCAATTCTGAGTGAAAAAGAAAATGTTCTCTTGTGATGTGTAAGAAATGTAATTTTTTTCTCAATAACTTAGAAAATGGGTGGGAGTAATTTTTCCAAATTTCCTAAACAACTAAAATTGTTGTTCAGTTGGGAAGAAAGATGCAAATAACATGCATATATATGTGTGCACATAAATAAATAAATAATGTGATCTATCCATATACACATGCTTGGGTATGCATGCCTCCAAAGAAGGTTAGTTTTGAAGAAATGCAAAAGATAATGTTCAGAGAAGTTATAGTTAACAGCAAAATTGAAAGTAAACTCTAGCATGATCACCAGTGATACTCTTTCTTAATGGAAACATTACTTGATTATTCACATTTATACAATGATTCTTAAACCAGCTCCAAAAGTTTGAAAAGTTTTTATTTATGCAGATGAAGAACTTCTCCTAAACAGAAAATATTTTATGATATAAAAGCTCTGTACAGACTCTGAGATCTTTAGGTAGGCAACTGAGAAGCTGAGAGAGTTGGGGTTGTTCAGCCTGGAGAAGAGAAGGCTCCGGGGAGACCTTTTAGCAGCCTTCCAGTGCTTAAAGTGAGCAGGAAAGATGGGGAGGGACTTTTTAGCAGGGAGTGTAAGGGTAGGATGAGGGGTAATAGTTTTAAATGGTTTTAAATAGTTTTAAACTGGAAGAGGGTAGATTTAAATTAGATATTAGGAAGAAATTCTTTACTCTGAGTGTGGTGAGACAGTGGAACAGGTTGCCCAGGGAAGCTGTGGATGCCCCTGGAGGTGTTCAAGACCAGGCTGGATGGGGCTTTGAGCAACCAGGTCTAGTGGAAGGTGTCCCTGCCCATGGCAGGGTAGTTGGAAGTAGATGGTCTTTAAGGTCCCTTCCAACTCTAGCCATTCTATGATTCTATGATTCTATGAACTGCCTGCTCTTTTAAATGCTACTGCTCATATTATGGAGTAATTCTTTGGGGTGCTCTGACTCCTGAAAATGTGGCTATGAGTGTGGGTTTCTACTAATCCATTTATATATTCATAGTCTGAGAAATTCAGGTCTTCTTTAAATGCCTAGACTGGTATATTACTTGGATGCCTGAGGTTGGGTTTATTGCACCCACTTTAGAAGTCTACAATATAAATAGTTTTCGTTACTGGGTGTAGAGTTGCTGGAGAGAAACAAGGACTTACATCACAGAAATTGTCTAAAGTCAGTGTCTGCATTACATCAGGTGAATCCTATTCTAGATTTTGGGGCATACTTGCTTTATTTCTTCCCTAAACTTCTTGCTCAGACTTGTGGCAGATGCTCTCAATTTTCCAGGTTTAGGCAGAGGATAAAGGACTTCATAGTCAAGTAAACCATCTGAATTTAATATTTTCTCTGTCTATCTTTGCCATCATTGGTATTTCTATGCTGAGTTATATCAATGCATGTTTCTTCAGGAATTACTCTGTCCAGCACTGTTCTGATTACAAGAACAGTTTTAACACAACCAATTACACTATCTCTTATGTAGTGTAAAATGATCAGAAATTTGGACAAATTGTGGAGGATGTTTGATATATACTGCACACTTTGATGTTGCCTTAAAAACTGGAGGGTAAAATGAATTTTGAAGGTGTCTTTTCAGCTTTATTGTATTACTAATGTGAGGCTATGCAGTTAATACCTACAGTAATATATCAAAGCTACTAGGAATTTCTAACCAAACAGAATTTACTCTGCACATCATTATGTATTGATGTATATAAATGACAAATAAAAAACACAATTTCAAAAGGCAAGGAAAAGCAATTAAACGTTCAAGAAAAAATTTCCTGTCTTCTATTACTATTCAAATGGGGAAAAAGCTTCTCTCTTGGGGAAAGCTGAGCTGTTTCTGACTTTATTCTTTTAAAAATCAGTGCTATAAGTTAGGAAAAAGTGTATAACTTAAATATATGAACAATTTTGCAATTTATGTCATGTACCACAAACATTGCCTAGACACTGTTTAGAAAGTGCTTCTTATTTCAGCTGAAAATAAGAATACTAGCATTATACAAGTTATTGAATCACTGGCATTTGCAGCTTACTGTCAAATCCTACCAGCAGTGTAGACAAATGTAAACAAATTCTCATCAGACATGAATATTCAAGCAATAAATAGGTGAAGTTCAGTTGTTTTTCATTCTGGAGAATATTTCTAGATCAATTAGGGAATGCACACCACTTTGATTCATATGTGTTAGATAATGACCAAGGAATCAGGGAAAACTCAGAAAGCAGCAGGATATGGGTAATTTTCTGAGGTGTTTTTTTTTTTTTTCAAAATCTGTTTTAAGTGGAATGTGGTTTTCATTCAGTAATCACTGTAAAAAGGAGACATGAGAAGTGGGTGTGGTATTTAATCTGATAAATTTGAACTGTTCTCAGTAATTAATAAAGCAAAATATCTTTCTTGCTTGAAAAGTTTCCCTTTTTGAGAAAAAAGTATAATTGTCCACCTTTATTTTTCAGCTGCATGAGAATACAACAAGCTACAATATGATGGGTGAGACACGTGTGAGGCATTCCTGTCATATATTACTATTTTTGTTCAGATTTTGCAGATTACTGGGGTTCTGCCACTACAGGCTAAGGTTTACCAATCATAATCTTACATGGGAAGATCAACACAGGAAACATTTAAAACTACATTGAAGTTTAACCCTCACAGCAGGCCCCATCACATGGTTAGGATTGTAAACCTCGGATGTAAGGGCAGAATTCACCTTATTTATTTTTTTTTTAAATCTATCTAAAAGCAGTTTTCCAATTGAAATAATTACTTGGAAACATGGAGACAGTTAGTGGAGTGAAATAGGTGTACCCAGAGTACTTGATTCCAAACAACTTAGAAAGACATCATGAAACAGGAGGAGTAGGTATCTATTTCTATTATGTTGCCTCCTCTATTTACTAAGGAGGCAGAATATGGTGATTATCAGATTAGACAAATAATGTCTAGATGTGTAAATTTAGGCAAGACAGATACTGTTGTAAGTGACTTCATGTGATTTTAAGATTTTGAGGGATATCTGTAGCTTTTTGCTCAAATGTTACATTTTAATATAGTCATTTTGTTTCTTGATGCTTGAATCAAAGCACTTGCATTTTCTTATTAGAATTGTATATCTCTCTCTCCACTGCAGTATCTTACCTTTTTTTGACACTGTCATTTAATAGCTAACTTTTCTTTTATTTTAAAAACAACTTAAGTAGTCTGAAACTGACAGCTTCATTGTACTGTTGGATAAATTTGACAAGTGTGATTGATTATTATTCATTGCTTTTTATTAAACTATGGAAGGACTTAACATATGCTGGCCCTCATATTAGACTACATAGGGGGAGACTGCATGATCAGAAAGGACAATGAGACAATTTTATAATTTTTTCATGTGAACAATTATTGATAGCTTATTTGATTAGATTTCATAGATGGCTTTATGATATACATCATTGAAGAAGGTCTTATAGAGGAATTTGAATCATGGGTAGAGATGCGCTCACGGACCACTGCCATATGTGCCATCTCCATAGGAACTTCAGGAAGAATCACAGGAGTAGTTACGGAAAGAGACAAATACGAAACCAAGGTCTTGGGCTGGCAGAGGCAGGTCACCAGTGCAGCACACACACCACATTACCCAGGTTCACAAGCACACACACATTTGTGGATCCCCTGAGCACCGGCACGGCCCCTCTGCCCATCCAGCACCCCTACTCAGATTTCCGCCCCTCCTTACCCACCCTGCAGCTCCCTGACTCACCAACTCATCCAGCTGGATGCTCACTGCACGCATGCAGCACTTACACACTCATCCCACAGACACCCCACACTTGGGGACTGAGGTGGCTGGCCACAAGGCTCAGCCAGATAAGTGCACTGATCCACCCCAGTTTACATGTGGCCACCCCTTTTATAACCTTCCTTTTTCCTTCCCGATCCCCCTCCACTAAACATTTCTTAATACATTTTATATAGTCCCACAGGGCCACCCTCAAATGTCCCAAATCTTCTGTTCCCTTTGCTCATGGACCACTGCCATACCTGCCATCTCCATAGGAACTTCAGGAAGAATCACAGAAGAATTTGTGAGCATTTGTTTTCCCTTTTCATGAAATCCAGGTTGGGCCTTTCCAGAGTTGTACCTGGTGTTTCCTAATGATCCATCAGTTAGTGACTGGAGACTTTTGGTCTTTGGCATTTTTCCATTATCCTTTGTGTATCAGGTCTGTGGCTCTGTGCTCTTGTTTATTGCTTCCTCCTTTATTTATTATCTCTCTTGCACTGAAAAGGTGCAGATAAGGGACACATCAGATAGCCTGAATGATGCAGGTGCTTTCACACTCCACATACCACATAAAGGAGATTATCTATTTCAGATATGGACATACAGCTATTGAAGAGATCTGAAGTTAAGACAGGATGAGGGCCAAACTTTGATGGAAGTTCACTTAAAAAATTAATTTCAGGAATCTTGTTCTCCAGGTCTAGAACTCAGGAGTGGCATCTTGGTATATCATATTATATAAAATATGGATGTAAATTGTAGGTAGATCGGAAGTCCTGCATGTAAACACCATTTTGTCACTTCATATTGATATGAAAATGAGTGTCAGGGACAGGGACACACAACCAAAATATTCCACCACACTAATCCCCATTACCCTTGCTCAGTATAATGCCCGCAAATTTCAAGTTTGTTTTCAGGGATATTTGAGTTTTGTAAAGTTTGGTTTTTACTTCATACGTTTAGTTTTTTGTCCTTCAGTGACTGCTTTCTGCTTACATCTGCATTCAGAGTAGAACCTCTTTCTAAATTAACCTTTCTCTCTTAGGCAAAGAAAAAGAAAAAAAAAACAAGCAGCATCTGATTGATAAGGAATACTCAGATTATGCCTGTAGACAAATTGTATTTGAAATAAAAGATATGCTGGTCCAGGAATTATAAAACGGAATCTTGGTCAGAATTGCTTTAGTTGCTTCAGAAACATTTGCATTTTCATGTAGCATTGGAAAAAAATGTAAAAACAATAACAGAATCCAGTGAGTTGCTGAATGACATGATTGGGTTACTCACTCTTCCCTTGTCCATGTGAATCTGCCAAGGAGCTGCAGAAGTGGGGTTGCGTGATAAGGGAAGAGACGCTGAGATTGTGAGACATTGTCTTGTGGGGTCTGAGCACCATGGGCAGAGCCTGAGGCTGGTTACAAGGTCCATAGATAGCCCCCAACATGGCAGGTGATGAACCAGGTCCAAGGTGCAACCGCGGTATTCAGTCAAGAGCAGAAAGAGCTGGTGGCAGGTACACCTACACTATAGCTCACGCCAGGTTTGGGTGTCTGGGCCAGGGCTTGTATGTCCCCCCTGGGTCCATGGACAGGGATAAAGAGAGATGCTGGGGAAGCTGGGCAGTGCCACAGAGGCCTGGTAGTGCTCTGACTAAATCTGTGATGACTTTCTGCAGAGTTGCTCAGTTTCAACAGTGGGAATGAACGATGGTATGGTCCCAACATAGATGAAGGTCTGATGACTAAAGCAGTCTTTTATGAAGTGGGCAACATATCTTGACTTTCTTCATAAGAAAAGAATTAATGTGTTGCAAATTCTTAAGCTAAACTCTGCATCCAAAGTGGCTTTTGGGGGTTTGGTATGTAGCCTAATTTGTCTACCCTTTTTCTGGGAGTATTAGGGGAATCTTCTCTTTTCCTACCTGTGTTTGGCCCTGTTGACTTTTCATCCAAGTGAGAATTTCTTGAGGTGTCTATTTTACCACTACAATGGAGTGGGAGAGATAGGTGGCTCCAAAGAGGATTCAGGCTGATGAAGTTAGGCACCAATCATTCTCTATTGTTTATCAAGGCAGCTTAGGAGATTTTCTTTACTGGGGCTAGTTACTGACCTGTTGTGATTTGTAACATCTGTGTTCAACAGTCAGAATCTTTTCCCAATGCTACAACTTCCTTTGGTTTCTTAGAATTGTTAAATAATGAATAAAGATTATTTGGAAGGTCCTTTGTCATGTCTCTACAGATATTTTTTTTCATTTTAGAAAAATCTATTTGGTTCCCAATAGCTCACCCCTTTTCTCTGTCTTATTCCTGATCTTTCCAAACCAGTCTTATTACTTTTCTATTACATTGCTCCACTCTATGAAAGGACATACTGTTCTTTCTCTACTTTCTCTTCTCTTCAGAAAAATGAGCTGCTAAGACAAGATATTTGTTCATAGCCATTCCAAAATTGTCTTCATTGAAATCAATGGTAAAACTATGTTAGTTCTGTGGAGCCAGGGTGTACTCTATCATTTCATACGTCATTCAGCTTGACAAATTACACCATTTTATTTCCTACAATGTTTCTTTACCATTCAAAATGATTTAAGGACTTCTTTAAATATTTTGAATAAATGAAAGTCCTGGAATACTGTTGTGTCATTTTTCAGAAAGGCTAGGAGTAAAACTGAGGGAATGTTAAAACTCAGAATGTGTTGAACATGAAGGCATTTTCCCCCTGCAAATGGAAGCAAAATTTAGTGCAATGCACACATTTTAACTATTGTTTCCCAAACAGCATAAACAGTCATGATTAGAGTACTACACTATGGGGAAACATGAACTCTAGGCTCAAATATCCAGATCTTCTAGTAAACTTTAGCTAGCACTTAACCCATGTATTGGTCAGACATCATAGATAATTAACAGTTTTTTCACAGATTTTTGGCAGACCATTGCCCATGAGTGTAAGTGCACAGTAGGATGGAATAGGCAGCTCTGTGATGCAGGTCTCTCATGCTGAAGGAAAAATATGCTGGACAGCTGTACTGCATGGGGCTTAGCTGCCTGCTAGAGGTAAACCATGACAGTTCTTTCTGGTGCCCAACATGGGGCTCGAAGGGCTCAGGATAACGACAGGCTTGATTACAGTGTGTTAGGCCAAATTATAACTATCATAGCTATTTATCTACTAATTAGATAATTATGTTATCTACTAATTTATCTACTAATTACAAGTACTATCCTGTACTTGCCACAGGGCTTGCTTGCCTTACTGTATATGAGAGTCTAGTTAATGTTTTTTTTTGCATTTGGTGTTCCAGTACTCTTTCGCATTTTACTCTTCTGTGCCTGTGAACATTTTGATCACAGCAATGGACATGCACCTGGGCTGGAAGATGGTCAGGGTATTGCTTCTGTTCCTATGCTGCTGCACTGGGCAAGCTGGAAATCCAGTGTAAACTTGAGCTGAAGCTCCTGTGACCTGTGGATAAGTCTGCCTGGGAGCAGGACACCCTGAAGCATCCGCGGCCATGGAAAAGTCCACACCAGAGCAGAAGGGATTGTGGCCCAAGGAAAAGTCCATGCTGCAGAAGACACACCTTGAAGTATCTGTGGCTCTGGATAAGTCCATGCCACAGCAGGTACACCCTGAAATGTCAGTGGCTGTGTATAAGTTCACAACACAGCAGGTATACCCCTGAAGAGACTGTGACCCTTGGATAAGGCTGCGCTGGAGCAGGTACACTCCAAAGAGATAGTGGCCTATGGATAAGACCATGCTGGAGAAGGAGCAAGGGGAGGGGTTCATTGCAATGTTAAACCCTGTGGCCTGGGCCAAAGGGATCAGGAATGGAGGCTGCAATGAAGATACCTTAAATTGTTGTAACCTGTAATTTGAGTTGCACGTTTTAGGAAGTACTATAACAGGAACCCCTTGCTGCTAGTCAGACTAGGGACAAGGGGATGAATTCATTACAATATTAAACCCAAAGGTACCAGGGGTCAAGACTTTAATGGATATAGCTTTAAATTGTTGTAACTCATGATTTGAGTTGTATGTTACAGGAAGTACCATAGCAGGAATGACCTGAACCAGTGGAGGATGAGCATCACAGAAAGCAGTACGAGTGGAGCCGTGACCCAACCTGAGCTCAAAAGGTGGTGGGTGGTTAATGAGGTCATATTGGATATCACTTTACCTATTAAACTGTCTTTATCTCAACTTAAAAGTTTTCACACTTTTACCCTTCCTATTCTCCATGCCACTGGTGGGAGATGACTAAGAGGCTGCATGGGACTGAACTGCCTACCAGGATTAAACCACAAGAATAGGGAANCTTTGGTTTCTTAGAATTGTTAAATAATGAATAAAGATTATTTGGAAGGTCCTTTGTCATGTCTCTACAGATATTTTTTTTCATTTTAGAAAAATCTATTTGGTTCCCAATAGCTCACCCCTTTTCTCTGTCTTATTCCTGATCTTTCCAAACCAGTCTTATTACTTTTCTATTACATTGCTCCACTCTATGAAAGGACATACTGTTCTTTCTCTACTTTCTCTTCTCTTCAGAAAAATGAGCTGCTAAGACAAGATATTTGTTCATAGCCATTCCAAAATTGTCTTCATTGAAATCAATGGTAAAACTATGTTAGTTCTGTGGAGCCAGGGTGTACTCTATCATTTCATACGTCATTCAGCTTGACAAATTACACCATTTTATTTCCTACAATGTTTCTTTACCATTCAAAATGATTTAAGGACTTCTTTAAATATTTTGAATAAATGAAAGTCCTGGAATACTGTTGTGTCATTTTTCAGAAAGGCTAGGAGTAAAACTGAGGGAATGTTAAAACTCAGAATGTGTTGAACATGAAGGCATTTTCCCCCTGCAAATGGAAGCAAAATTTAGTGCAATGCACACATTTTAACTATTGTTTCCCAAACAGCATAAACAGTCATGATTAGAGTACTACACTATGGGGAAACATGAACTCTAGGCTCAAATATCCAGATCTTCTAGTAAACTTTAGCTAGCACTTAACCCATGTATTGGTCAGACATCATAGATAATTAACAGTTTTTTCACAGATTTTTGGCAGACCATTGCCCATGAGTGTAAGTGCACAGTAGGATGGAATAGGCAGCTCTGTGATGCAGGTCTCTCATGCTGAAGGAAAAATATGCTGGACAGCTGTACTGCATGGGGCTTAGCTGCCTGCTAGAGGTAAACCATGACAGTTCTTTCTGGTGCCCAACATGGGGCTCGAAGGGCTCAGGATAACGACAGGCTTGATTACAGTGTGTTAGGCCAAATTATAACTATCATAGCTATTTATCTACTAATTAGATAATTATGTTATCTACTAATTTATCTACTAATTACAAGTACTATCCTGTACTTGCCACAGGGCTTGCTTGCCTTACTGTATATGAGAGTCTAGTTAATGTTTTTTTTTGCATTTGGTGTTCCAGTACTCTTTCGCATTTTACTCTTCTGTGCCTGTGAACATTTTGATCACAGCAATGGACATGCACCTGGGCTGGAAGATGGTCAGGGTATTGCTTCTGTTCCTATGCTGCTGCACTGGGCAAGCTGGAAATCCAGTGTAAACTTGAGCTGAAGCTCCTGTGACCTGTGGATAAGTCTGCCTGGGAGCAGGACACCCTGAAGCATCCGCGGCCATGGAAAAGTCCACACCAGAGCAGAAGGGATTGTGGCCCAAGGAAAAGTCCATGCTGCAGAAGACACACCTTGAAGTATCTGTGGCTCTGGATAAGTCCATGCCACAGCAGGTACACCCTGAAATGTCAGTGGCTGTGTATAAGTTCACAACACAGCAGGTATACCCCTGAAGAGACTGTGACCCTTGGATAAGGCTGCGCTGGAGCAGGTACACTCCAAAGAGATAGTGGCCTATGGATAAGACCATGCTGGAGAAGGAGCAAGGGGAGGGGTTCATTGCAATGTTAAACCCTGTGGCCTGGGCCAAAGGGATCAGGAATGGAGGCTGCAATGAAGATACCTTAAATTGTTGTAACCTGTAATTTGAGTTGCACGTTTTAGGAAGTACTATAACAGGAACCCCTTGCTGCTAGTCAGACTAGGGACAAGGGGATGAATTCATTACAATATTAAACCCAAAGGTACCAGGGGTCAAGACTTTAATGGATATAGCTTTAAATTGTTGTAACTCATGATTTGAGTTGTATGTTACAGGAAGTACCATAGCAGGAATGACCTGAACCAGTGGAGGATGAGCATCACAGAAAGCAGTACGAGTGGAGCCGTGACCCAACCTGAGCTCAAAAGGTGGTGGGTGGTTAATGAGGTCATATTGGATATCACTTTACCTATTAAACTGTCTTTATCTCAACTTAAAAGTTTTCACACTTTTACCCTTCCTATTCTCCATGCCACTGGTGGGAGATGACTAAGAGGCTGCATGGGACTGAACTGCCTACCAGGATTAAACCACAAGAATAGGGAAGACCTGAACTCTGCTATACCTATCCTATACTGATGAAGAGGCCACAATGACGCAGTTAACAACTATCCAAGAGAAGCCAGTTAGGTCATTTATGCACCTGGCCAACACCCAATTTCTGTGATCCATGTTACTCTGATGTGGGAGGTAATCTTGCCAACAAATTCCCGAGCAAATATGTTGGCAGCTGAACAGCAAACATTTACATTTTCGCTGAATTCCCAGTTTGCAACTCTAGCTAGTAAAAGAAACATGCAGCCAGAGATTCAACTTTTCTCTATGAAACTGTGTTAAATTACTGGTTTTAACATGGTGCTTTGCAGAATTTTTAGCAGTTGTTACTCAGCTGTACTAACCAATAAAATATTAAATGAGTATGCAAAGAAAGATGAATTTGTTATAAACATTTATATATTCCCAAACTTTTAAATCTACTATCAGTACACATTTTATTCACATTTATCCCTTCTAAAAAGCCCCGAGACAATTTCTGCTCATTTGTAAAGACATATACTCACCGAGTCAACTGTTGTGACTTCTGAAATAATGGTAGTGTTTCATTAGCAGCTAATTTCTTTAGAGCTAGAATTACTCAAAAGTTGATTACATAAAAGTCAGACTCCCTCAAGGAGTTGTTGAAATACAGTGGGTTGCCAATTAACCATCTACTCCTAGGCCTTCTCTTTTATCTTGAAATGAAAACAATAAGACTATCCCCTACTTCACTGAATAATGCACTCAGTATAGAGATATTCCTGGTACCTCCGTAATCCAATAACACAAGTGGCAACAGTGTAAAACAGAAATTCATCTCACCTCACTAAATGTATGATATGGAAAAACCGGTGTCTGGATATTTGCAACCTGCACTCCTTTTATAGTAGTCAGAGGAGAGAAATGGGCACCTATGGAACATTTTTATACAGATGAATTAAAGAAGTTCAAGGAGAGAGAGAGTGCGTACTAGTCAGCTTTAACATTTTAACTTCTTTTCTGTCTTTGCTTTGAACCTCTTCCTCTAGCTCTTTCCTGCACAACTCTGCTATGTAAGAAGTGAACCCTAAGAATTGTTAATATGGATTGCTTGATGTTACTTAGGATCAGTACCCAGTTTTTTATTCAACAGTAAAAATGTAGCCATAGACTGGAATTTATATCATCCTACAGCAGATACTTAAATAGTAGAAATATAGTATGACAGAAATATTTGCTGGGAATTCTTACAAGAAGTATCCTTTATATATCTTACACTGAAGACGCTTAATGTTATCTGAAATAAATCCTACCCACTCTTTTCAGCTCCAAAGGAAGAACTGTTTTAAATAAGCACTCATTTAATACCAGTCTTTAATTCATTCAGAAGTGTGCAACTCAGCTTGCATAGTCTTGTCTGCAAAAGATAATTACAAGGCTGTGAATCACTGTGTTTTCAGCTGAGTCAACCACCCAAACTAATAAGCCTTTTAAGACATTCTCATGTGCAGGCTTTTAATATCTGAAGACAATGAATAGATGTGTAGCATTTCAGTCAGATGAGCAAAACTACAGGTCATCATCAATGTGGTTTTGTTTTCCCCCTCTAGCATATTAAGAAGACAACCTTGATTATCAGTTCCAGCTATGCTGCTTGTTGCAGAATGGGAGGAATAGTATTGACTAATGAGACTTTGAAATCCTTTCATGCTTTTCTGAACTTGTAAATACCACAGTCAGCTATGACCTATCATGAATTAAATTAACCTCAGGTCTGTCAGACAAATCCTGTCCGGTTTGTTTGTCCCTGGAAAAGCACTCTGTGCTAGAGACTGGGAGCTGTGACATAGGAGTTTACGAACAGAGGGAATTTTTTTTTTCTGATTTTGGGCTGCTTTGTGTTCATGGAGCAGCAGAACCAGAGCTCCAGATGAGACCTATTAGAGCCTTATGATACAGACATTAATGTCAGATAATCTCTTCCAGTGCAAATACCTAGTGCCATTGTCAGGAATATTTTAAACAGATTTCAGGAAATTAACTTTCTTTCATACTCTGCAAAAGTGGTTTCCTTAAATGTGTGGTAAAGACTTAGGCATGTGCTGTTCATCATATACTTATTTTGTAAATTGATGAAGGATTTCAGGGCTACTAATCTCTCTATGCTCACAGGCAATACGTTTACTATAAAAAAGCCCCCAAAACAGCTTGTCAAGTTATGCCTCAAATACACTTTTGAGCTACCTATCTGCAGGAGCACCCTCACTACTGAAATTAGGAAAAATCTACTTTAATTTGTCTATATAGTTTGAACGTTAATAAGAGATAAACTCGACTGATTATAAGTAATGGTTCACAAGAGAAGTGTCACAAGAATGTCGTGACTATCACAGTAAGTCCTGGCCAAATTAAAAACCTGCAATTTTGTGGGGTGAAAAAGAAGTAGCAAGGTAGGATTTGTTCCATATCATAGCACAATTGGTATGTGCTTGACAGTTGTCCATAAAAAAATGATCCACTGGTCCCCATTAACAGAATGGGGCCAGCTGGGCCAGGTGGTAACGTATCTATCCATTGTATCTATGGATAGATACAATCCGATTCAGGTTCTTAATCTGCCTAATCTAGAGAAGGAATGTGAAACCTTTGGATATGCGCTATTCAGAACAGAGTTCTGCTCAGTTTCTTCTAGGAGAGTTCCTCAGTATTGTTTACATAACTAAGTAACCACTGAACCAGGAAGAAAGGGGAAGGAGGTTTAAAACTTGGTGCTTAGCATGTGCAATCAGAGTGTGAGGGAAGTAAACTTTCTTTGAGTTCAAATCTTCCAGAGAACAAAACTGAACTGGAGTCTTCTGAGTTCCAGCTCATATCTGTAACCATCAGAAAGTTACTGCTTTTGCTTTTCATCATGCTTCATCAAACTGAAACTTTCTGACAAACTATTTCTTAAATAAATTCCTTACTTGTTTGACTCCCAAGCAACCTTAAGCACTCAAATGTATTAAAGTATGCTTTAACCCAGTGCTTGGGATTCTGCCAAGGAGACTGGTGTTCCAAAGATGTGTACTATTTTTATTTATTGCTGTATAACGTGTGCTTTATGATTTTGTGCTGAATGCATCATACCTGAAGCACTTCCCCAGACATTGCGTAAGATTCTTGGGATATTTGTGAATAAATATTGACTGTGAAATATATATATGTATTTATAATAGAGATGGAGCTTGAGTACTAGACCCCTGATCCCCACACCACCTTATTGCTGCCTTAGTCCTTAAATGTCTTGGATCCTCCCAGCTGTTCCTCAGTAGCTGTTTCCTACAGAGATCATGTATAGATGGAGCATGCGCTAAGCTGTGTGTCTGCGAGCCTGCCTGTGTCGTGCAACAGCACGTGCATCAATTGCTGTCTCTCCTTTAATTAGTATAACCAAAGGTAACCCTCAAGCAATGAGTGCTATAAAGCAGTCGTCTTTGAAGCAAAGCCTTCTTTGAAGATGTATATTGGTTAAACTGATGGAGATTTATGAAAACCTCTTAATACTGATAGCAAGAATAATTATTAACGGTTGGATGTATGGGGCCTAAATCCTAGAGAAAAAGCAAGACGACTCATATTTTAATATTTAATCGTCTCTATTAGCATATGTTTTCATTGCTTCTCAATGCAGGCTTTGTTTAGGAACGTATCAAGTTCTTTTTAAAGATCTCTTATGTGCTTTTGTTCAATAGCTTATTTTTCAGTCAGTATTTCTGCTTTTCTTTTGGGGGCATTCTCTAATTGTAGAATCAGTCCTTCAGTTTTTGTGATCTTTGTGAGTATGGTGAGGAAATTGCTTGAATCAATTTCAGACTTCTCTCGAGCATATTAAAATACTTCATTTAAATGACTGGTCAATGTAAGATGGATTTAGCTCTAAGTTTTCAATGATTTTTATTCAGAAGCACTTGCACATCATAGTGTGTCATCTGTCAGCAAGATCCCAATCTATCTGAACAAGAATAAAATTATTTCTTAAATTAAAGCAAAGTACATATTTAGCTATCAAGCCATATTGTCTTACAACCCCAAATAGATGTTACTGAGATGAGGCTTTTTTTCTGAAGTATCTGTACACTGAAAGAGTTCTTAGAGCTAGGTAATTTACCATTCACATACTACTTACCCGTCATGAGAAGGTTACAAAGTTCAGACTATTAGTACTTGTTCTCTATGAAAGATTTAACAGAAGGCAGAGATTGCAAGTAGAAGGCTTACTTTCTCTTGGCTCAGAAGCCAAGTGTAGTCATTTTTGCTTGATCTTTCTCTAACATACTAGTAAATGTTTTGAGTCTGATTATAAGATGGAGAACATCACAGCCCTAACTTTGGGAAAAACCCCAAGCTATTTGAAAATAGTTGACACACAAACATACCCAAAAATTTTCTCCAAAGAATACATATTAGGGCTGTCAGGTTCTTCTGTGTCTTCGCACTACTGCAGTAGTTCCTTGCTTAGCTGTCTCAGAATTTGCCCTTTGTAAAAATGTTAACAATGTAAAATGAAAATACATTTTCCTGTGCAGCTCCTAGCTTCCTCTTGTCACGAATGTTGTATGACACACTGGAGGTACACTGCTATAATCTGACAACTTCCATAAAATGGGAACAGTTGGGTGTGTTTGTGTGTGCTTAATTGCTAATTGCCAATTAAAATAGCCCTAAAGGAGCTCTGTTTTGCATCAGAAGTCAAACCAGACCAAGAGATAATCAGAGTGAAAAGGTGATTTAAATTTGCACAAGCACACAGGTGCTCTGCAAGGCTGCAACACTTTGAAGTGCAGTGTTATGATGCACTTCAGTAGCTTTCTTAACGCTTTTTCTCGATGTGAAATGCATTGATGGCATTTTTCTAAGTTATAACTGCTGCAGCTATCTTCTGCAAATTACATACACTTTTTAAAAACTTCTGTTAGACAGAGTTTATTTCAGCACTGTGTGTAGGTATTCTATTCAATGGCCTGTGGAACATTCAAATATTAAGTAGTGGAAGGTAGACTGCTTTTACATGTACTTTGCCAGACAGAAATCTTGACCTTCAGGTATATTTACATTCACCTCAAAGATATGAACTATCTTGAGGATTGAACTCTGATTTCTCATCAGCTTTTGTTTGCAGCCCCAGAAAGCAATCTGAGACAGAAGAGCATTGGGATGACCTATGTTCTCTAATCTCCCAAATTTTGTCATACAGGAGTGCATTTTCATAGAGGTAAAATAGTAGGGTAAGGAAGTATTTTAAAGCACTGCATACCCACTAGGATACCAAGGCAGGTCTACTTATTCTGCATTCACACATTTTCACTCTTAGCAGAAGCATGGCATAATTTCAGCAGAACAGAGCATTCTGACACAGGAGAGGGTTTTGCTTTTTGGGATTTTGGGGTTTTTTTGGCTGGTGGACAGAACAGCAGCCTAGGAAGACAAAGTTGTACAAGCAAACTTCCTTAGGTTCAGTTATGCCTAAAATTCTGAGCAAATGCCCTAATTAGAGTGTATTCTGTAGAAGATGTGTGCTCCAGCTAGGTTTTGAGCAAGTGTCATGTGGTAGGGATACTCTGCCTGTACGTAGTTAGTTGAGTCCTTTATGGAGTCTAGGCATAGGGATACCGTTATTTCTGGATCCCAAAAGGGCTTTGGTAAGATGAATGTGTCTTGACATTGAGCTCAGACAAACTGACAGTGCTTCTAAAGATGTGCAGTATCGGTACTTCATATCCTTAAGGGAATTTGTGCCAGTAGTTTTATGAAACTCAAGCACAGGATCAGAATTTTTTTCTGGCACAGTGCTATACTTAGGCTTCCAAGCTGAGTTTAAGGTGCATACTAAGCACTTGCCTTCTCTCTCTTGAAACATGGATATTTCTGCACTGTTAAATAAAAAAGGGTCAGAAGGGAATTCAAGGACTAGATGCAGAAAAGTTCAGGGAAGGGCTGCAACCCCATCTCTCACGAGTTGTCTTTGGCAGTTGGTTCTTAGTTAAGTACATTCTGGTGTGAAGCCATAAATAGATTTATCCTTTTAATTTTGTCCATTCAGTACCTGAATCCTGAAACAACACTGTAATGGCAACTACCTTATTACACTAAGATTCTGTTGGCTTGGAGTTTATCTAATGTGACATTTGTTCACATACTTTGATGTATTACTAGACCTTTTCAACTTCTTCTTGTATCACAAGTAATATTATTTTAATTGTATGCCCAGAAAAATGATTATAGTATAATAACAAAGTATTTATGCTTCAAGTAATTTTTCACTGAAAGCAAACATCTAGTTTAACAATTAGACTTTGAATGCTTTGGATGAGTTTCTACAAGCAGTACTGTAGAAGAAAAAATTGTTTTCTTATTCAGTGATTTTATAACTTCAATAAAAATTAATCTATAAAGTATAAAATGAATGTGTTTACTCTAAATGTAATGTACTTATTTACAGGTATTCCTACAAAGTTCATGACTGTGACATTCATCATTTTATGTCTTCAAATTGATTATTTATGCTGTAGCTATACCAAATATCAATGTGTTTTATCTTCATGTGAAACATCTACCTTTTGATGCAGCCAAATATTCATGACAATGTTCTAACTTGTTCCAAAACGATTGCCTTAAAGTTTTCACTGTTGAAAACTGATAAGTTATCTGCGGACCTAGAGTCTGTGCACTGTTCCATCGACACTTGCAAATTAATTGAGAAAAGATGGTTACAAATCTTTGTTTTGCATGTGGAATTTAGGTATGTCAAAAAGCACAATAAAAGCAGATCATGCAACCTTGTATTTGCTATTTTAACTTTACATTTTTCTGTAAACCGCACCTGAACGGATCGACAATACAGTTTTGGTTGTATGGCTTATTGTATCTGAGAACACAGATTTATGGCAGAAAGGTTTATACAACATACACAGAAGTACATAAATTAGGGATATTATGTAATTTATAATGGGAGATGGGGGCTATCCTGGGGTTCATATCCCTAGAACCCATTATTTCTCTTAGATGTATATAATTAAAGAGCATAATTTGGCTTTGACATGAAGCCTTGCAGTTGTGGCTACTACATGGGACGCTTCTCATGGTAGGAATGCAATATATGTATATAAGATTGAAAATAAATGCTCTGATCCATCAAAGAATTGCACTTAACTCTTCTCAAGAGATAAATATCAGGGCTTAAATGGATAACAAATACACTGTAAAGGCAATGCCAGAGCAAGGACATGTTTTACATCTGTCCTTGAAAGTTACAATTCCCATATTCATTTAGACCTCTGAATGGAACAATTCAGAATTAATGGTAAAATACAAAAATTACCTGCCAATATATCACAGATTTTTTTATGAC
Organism: Chionis minor; assembly: GCA_013398295.1. NCBI lineage: Eukaryota > Metazoa > Chordata > Aves > Charadriiformes > Chionidae > Chionis > Chionis minor. Next base: position 692,216 of record VZSF01010498.1, on the reverse strand, counting down.
AATAGTTGAAATTTGTCCCCTAACTCAACTGTTGCAAAAAGCACATTGCATTAGAGATCACCTAAATAACACTCTAAATGGCCTAGACCAGTTTTCACCCGAAATTGCACTCAGTACTCATCATGGTATTCAGAACATTATGACTGGTTCAGATGTCTATTTACCCCATAGAAATGGTGACAGCTAAGCTCAGCTAGAGAATTAAAAAGCCCTTCAACATTCCGATAGATTTCTAACTAAAAGACAGTCTGACTTTATTAAGAATCCTTGCTACAAGACAGAAAACCTTGACACATTCTGTTTCATTTATGTTTTTGATGTTATTTCAAGAATTGATGACTATGGTGCATGAACAATATTAAATCACAAAGAAATTCACTCAACATATTAATTACAAGGATAAAGAACATTTACAACATTCATGAGAGATGAGAGAGCAGCAGGTAAAAACAACCTCCATTACTGAAAATGTTAACTCAGAGTATCTTGAGAACTAGCCCCAAACTACAAATGAAGGCAAGTTCTAAAGGGTGATGCTTTCAGATAAGTACAGTGGTACAGAAAGAGAGTCATTAATCAGCCTTAGTATATTTAGCATTTAAAGCCTTTGTGAATGATCTGGAAAGACACTAAATGTCATGCCATGAAAACAGTGGATGATGAAAATTTGAAAACTTTGTTAAAAATGCCAAAGGAGTACCTAGGGGAAAAAATTGGAAATAACAAATGATGAAGATGATTACAAATTATTCTTCAGACAGCGTCTGTCCGAAGCTTTTGGATGGACTTGACTGGCAACAACCTTCAAATGGCACCTTTCTCAGCTCTGTTCTGATACAAATTAAAACAAATTACTGTATGTTCAGGTAAGATATGAACACATAAGAGAATGCAATGTACACTACCTGAACGATTTTCCAAACACTGCATTTTGTCTCTAATGCTCAAGGCATGTTCAATAAACTCTCTAGCATATTCTGAAACCATCTTGTTAGTTATTTTGCTTTGATTAAAGATTGTCAAATAGGACTGATTAGATTGGTACGGAGTCTTTGAAGGTAAGTGAATAAAAAAAAAAATAGTGGAAAATGAGTAGGCAGCAATAAAATGAAAATTTATAAAATCTGGCCTTTATCAGCAGGTAGATAAATTTACTTTTGAGGCAACAGAAAGCTGGAAGCTAAGTGACAATAATAATTAATAAAGCACTGTAATTTCTTCATGAGTTTCTGATATAATAATAATGATAATAATATAACATCCAACAGTGCATAATAATTATAATTATTTACAAGTCTACAACAAGATAAGCAGTTTTTAGGGTAGGTAAAACAGTTATTTTTTAAATGCCTGTGATTGTTTTTATAACATTCTTACCACGGAATGTTTTACAATTTTACCTTAATGCCTTACTCAGTGCATTGCATGGTTGATCATTTGTTTGAACCGTCTCTAAAATCAATAGAGTTCCTTAAAAGATGCCAAGACCCATCTATGCAGAACTGATTAGGAGGGCAGGCCTTAGCTTACAGGTAATTGGACATACATGCCAATTTTTAGTTTTATTTCATTCCATTTAAGTCAACAACAGCAGGAGAGGACCTATTACATTTACAGAATATTTATTTTAAATAAATTAAATTAAAAAATTCTTTCCTCTATTTTAAATTAAATCTGGAGATTAAAATAATTGCACTTCAGACTCTATCCAAAAGAACACTAAATCCAGAATTTGGTCTAACAAGGAAATATAGTCATAATAAACCCAAATGCACGTGACAAATAACCGGGCTTCAGATGCTATTTAAATAACATTTTGTTTATGGATGATAAAAGAATTGCATCTGAGATTTCCACTAGTTACCTTTCTCAGATGTTCACCAAATGAACATATGGAATAAGTGCTACTGAACACCTCTAACCTGCCAAGAAAACTGGATGAATTAAGACTTGGTTAAGGATCAGCACTTTTAATTAGGTTTGTTTGGGGTTTTTTTTGGCAGACTAGAGCTATTAGGTTTTATATTTACCAATGCAGTTACCACATACAGTCAATGTTAGTCTGCATACTAAGCCTCTCTGTAAATTTTTTGTGGAAAAAATTAGCCATATTTACACAGAAAACATACCTCTAAGCAATAAAGCTTCTGTCTCACTACCTTCCTCTCTGTCCTGAGAAATTCCCAAAAGCATCGGTTCACTGCATGGCCTTGAAAATTTTAGCTAAAAGAGGAAGGCTTTGCTTGGGTATCCAATAAAGGTGCAAACGTGCATGTAGAAATTTGTAGATTTGACAGTAAATGGACTATGGTTGATATAATTGTTTTCTTTCTTTCTTAGTGATAAACTGCTATTTATTTTTTTCTTGGCGTATATAACCAGAAATGGGCAAAAGTTGTCTGTTGTGTTTTTCCCCTCTACATGCTCTTGTACTGAAGTTCTTATGCCAGCCTCAAGTAAGTTTTTAAACGTATTATGAACCCTTGAAAGGGTTTATAATGAATTTATAATGAAAAAGTGATAAATTTTTACACATAGCATCATGCTACCTTGGATCCTTTTAAACCTTTTATGGTTAGAGCAGCTTTGGAATTATTTTATAAAAAAAAAATATTAAAAAGTGTCTAATCCTTTGGTTATTGCCCAAATAAAACAAATTCAAGATCTTGGTTCTTCACCGCTTACACCTTATCTTGTCATCTGTTATTATATGAAGCAGATAAGAAATACAGTCTTTCTGATCATCTCTTTACGGAGCATGATAGTCCCAAAGTCCTGGAATCTGCCCAGCCAGAAAGGATTTTTCCTACTCAAGGTTTAAGGTAAGTTTGCACCTCAGTCTTCACCCTGGGAGCTCGCTGTGTACTGCTCTTATGTCTGTCTTAAAGCTCTCTCCAGCCGGCGCCTTTGGCCGTGGTGTAAACACTTGCCTTTCAGCGGAGACAGCTGTAAGATTCGGAGAATACTACCCCTTCCTGGTTCACTGCAAAGGCAGAGGTGAGCTCAGTTCACCTGAGGTTTAACAAGACGGTTTAGCTTTCCATGGGGACGGGAGAGAAGCACTGGGGCAGGCAATGGCAGGCTTGGCTGAGAAGTAGTAATTAACAGATGTGTTTCCATTGATTCTGTGACAAATGAAGAAAGTAGTTTGGGCCCCTCAAGTCCTGTCAGGAAAGTAGCTCGTAATCCCTCCCTTACCAGCGCATCCTGTGCTGTTGACATTGTAATATTTTAGAGATGTTTCTAGGATAAATTAGCCAGTTGACATAAAAGTGTCATACCATCATGGTTTTCACAGGTGGGTGTGAAAGAAAGGTTTTGACTTCAGCTTTTCGGAAGGACTAAATTGCACAAAGGAAACATGTTCTCATGCCTACTCTGAAATGGCTTGAAGGCAGTAAGCTAAACAATTGGAAGCAGCATAGGCTTGTTCCGTTACATGAGTATTTTCTGTCTTCAGTTCCTTTACCTGTGACTTTTTTCCTTTAAAAGATACTGATTCAGAATGGTTCTCTGCAAAGAAATGCTGCTGTAGCATTGTTAGATTCACAGGACTTGTCCCAGATTTGCTCTGTGGTAAAGGTCTCTACAATTTTTCCTCCTTTCCTTATTTTTCCTGTTCTACCATCTTAGTTCCTCTGACACTCTGAACAAGGATCAATCTCTGTCTCGTAACAGAATATCAGATACTTCCAATATGGTCCCTACCGAGAACTGAATCTGATGATTTTCACTGTGTGTAATATGAATGCACACACACATAGTAAAGATGTTAGTGGCACATGCTGACACTCCGATCACAGTGCATGACATGAAAAGCGGATTATCTGAAGCAAATTTGTCAGCTACAAAGGGATATATGTATTTTGCTCATATTTTTGTTTTGATAATTGAGATCCGAGTCACGGCTTTATACAGCTCTTAGCATATGGAGTCTGAGAAGCCAATAAAGGTCTTCAAAGGTGCTAAGCTTCTGTACCTCTCCAAAGCCAAATCAGAGGGATGAGTGCCAGAGAACCTCCTTTTCACAACCCAGGCTATCTTGGAAAGAGGAAACCTGGTGTTTTCTCTTAATTACAGCTTTGGATTACAGACATAAAGTGAACTTCGGGCAGTAATTGAAAATTGAGTCAATACAGCCAATAGTTTCTAGGCCTCATTGCCTTCAAACTTCAGTGCGTGTGAGATGTCTCTGGCCGCTCAGCTGAAAACCTCTCTAGACACCTTGGAATACATTGATGAGTGTCTTGGTTTAGTTGTCTAAACAAAGGCTGCTATTGTCATTTCACACACTGGTGCATCCAGGATATACGCATGGGATGGTAGATGGGACACAGGGGGCTTGTGAGACTTGTGCCCTTCTGAGTAGCATCTGAAGGCTATCTGAGAAGAGAGAATTATGAAAGATAGTGTGCAATACAGAGAAGTTAGCTTCTTTGCAATCTTATCCTTTTCATTTTCTGACATTGTGATCTCAGGAGTACTTCTAACTTAAAGAAAAAGAAAAGAAAAAGAAAATCAAACAAAAAAAGCATCTATGATTTAATCTTTATTGACTGAAGGAGGCAAAAAAAAAGAGATCAGAGCTATCCAGTCTATCTCCTTGTAGTATCATCCTGTGCCCAGGAATATCGTTTAGCTTAAAGAGAAGGATGTGTGCAGCAAGAGGCATGAAGAAGGGGAATCTGCTGCAGACACAGCAGTATCTTGCATGGAAATGTGAGCAAAAAATGATAGGTGGCTGGAAGAGAGATGGGCAGTTAGCAGTAAGTGGGCCTTCATGAATGATGTTCGTTGACAGCATGGACACTGATCTGAACATGTATGGTTTTATTTATTTAAATAATGCGTGCTTGGACTAAAAGACCTTTTCGCCAAGTTGCTATGGTAGAGGCATTTTTAATATGTCACCTTCTCTTTTTCCCTCTCTGTCTCTGTAGTTACCTTGATAAGTCCTCCATCATGAATAGTTAGATTCATTGCCTTCTCTTAGACTTCCATTTACCAGTATGGATTTTTAGGGACAGGTATGTTCATAACTGTCTGAACAAAGCAAATGCATTATACCATTGGTTTAAAAAAGCATAAAGAGTAGCTTTCCATCTAAAGCTACATAAAGGAGTCTTCATTGTTTATTTTTTATTGATTTACCAAATTAGCAGGATTATTTAAATTGTTTATTAGGCAAAAAAACCTTAAACATTTGAGGCTTCAGGCAATGTTTCCAGGAGCCTGTAGATGTTGCAGAAAAACGTTTCAGTTTATTACAGCGGGAGCTTTTCCTTGATGTCAAGTCAGCCCTGAAACCGAAGAATTAGACAGTCATTGATGTATCTGGTTGTATTCCTGTGTTGAGAGGTTTCCTAGAGCTGATTGTGTGAGAATGAACATGTCTGGAATGAACCTCTGTTTTCCATTTAATCAATATTACAGAGCCTTTCTATATAAAGAAACTAATGTACATTAATTACACTTCACAAAGCTTCTGAAATACCAATCTGGGAAGTAATGTTATACTACACACATAGTGCCCACACCCGCCCCCCCCCCAAATTGAGGTGTTTTTCTCAAGCTACAGAATAGTGAAGTGGCAACACAGGGATATAAACAGAAGAGGCAACAGTGTATTTCTGTTCTCTGTTTCTAAGAACAATACGAAAGACAAGTTTGAGGGAAATCTATGATGTTTACCCTACTGGCACAAGATTTTATAGAAGGAATTTCTCCTTTGAAAACTTTTAGGATGTCCTTGCTACCAATATTTTCTAGAGGAAGCACTGTGGATAGGAAGCTTAGTTACGTATGCAATAATAAGTTTTGTAGAGTCTCAAGAATCAGAAATACATACATCAGTCAGGTACTCTTTTCATGAGACAAACACCAAACCTTTTAACATACCAGTTTATTTCTGTTCTTAACATGTCCTTGACTTTTACGATAGTTTAGGGGTCATTTTATCCATAACAATAGAAAGAATCTTTAACACAAGGATGAAGACAGAAGACTCTTGTGCATGGTAAAGTACATGCTCTTCCTTTGCAGTACAAATGTAGCATGATCGTGAGCCATGAATACAGACCTAAGCCATGTGCTGCATAATGCTTGCTTCTTATTTCCTGCAACTCCCTGGTTAGGAAGTGCTTAAGAAAGCAATTCAGATTGGTCCTCCAATTTGACAAATGTTTGGTTTTGGATACGTAACAGAAAAGGTACACTCAGATGGAAAATCTTAGTGGGAAGCAACTCCTTAATTACATGATCATCAATAAGTGATTGGTAACTCTCTGCTGCTAATGGTGCTTATAGTATTCGTCTTGTGCTTAGAGCAGTACTGGATTGGGTACAGCGGAATGTTTTTAGTGGCTTAGTCGTCTGCAGTGAACAGAATTTTCTGCATAGAAATTCAGGACCTTTAAAAGTGAGAACTTAAACTAGATAAGACGTTATTAACTCACAGAATATTGCAAAAGAAATAAAAGGGAAAAAAATCAAGGTAATAAAAAAATGTGCCAAATAGAAAATTATTCAGGAACCAACAATAAAAGCTTGGGCAAACTTCAGCCTAAATTAAGTGTAAAGTGAATTCTACTTTTCTGGAAATAAAGTAAAATGTTTCTATGATCATTCTAAATTAACAGAAATATAAATAATCACATGGAGTAAAAATCATTATCATGTACTTCACATATTGCACATGTAAATGCCAAACTAATTTAAGGTGTGATTTTAGGAAGAGAAAATTGTACATAAAGTAGCTGAGATGTATTATTTCTATGAATTTTGTTTTTCCATAGTGTAGGTTACACTTTTCTTGATACTACATAATCATCAATTGTGTGAAATGGAAGGAAGGAGGTGGTTTTGTTCTCCATTCATTACTGTCTCTCTCTGCCTAAGTCAGACCCTTTGGAACCTATAGTATAGAAAGCCATGTTTTATCTTTTGGCCAACGAAGAGAAATTATAAAACTTAAGGTATATGACTAATCATATAAAGCAGTATGAGACTGCAAATATTGAAAACAATGCACATTGAATGTTGAGGTTGAAATGCATATTCTCAACGAAAAAAAAAAAGAAGTGTTGAGAAACTGGAATCTATTTCCAGAAATGATAGCTAGAAAGATCATAACTGATGCAGAAACTCTCTCACATTTTCTTGTGGTCTTATCGCTGCCTGTCATCATAGTATTGCCTTTCAAGACAGACTGTAGAAACTGCAAAAATAATAAAACTATTTTAAAGTGAAAATGATGTTTCAGAAAGGATAGAAACCCCCTGATCTGATTTCCATGGCTACATGATTTTTCTAATTGGAACTAAAACTACAAAGAAGCCCAGGAATATGTGTTTCTGTCTGGTGATACTGCAGAAAAGTAAAAGATACACTTTCCTGAATACAAAATTACAGGTGTTTTATGGGAAATTTTTGGACACTACTGTGACCTAAAAAGAAAAATGTGAATTATTGCACAGAAATTACAATTCCTCATTTTGTTACTGAAGACTTTGAAGAATGTCTGTCAAAGTCACACATTGATTCTTCATAATTCTAAATGTTTGAAGGTGTGGGAGTGATCTTAGTGAGGTTTATTCTGAGGAATACTTGTGCACTCAGAATGACAGCATTAACAACATAAACGAATGAATGATTCATGGAGCTGTAATATGTTACTGCTTTAATTCATGAAGTAAGAAAAGCACCTACATATTTCCTCTTACATCAGATTGTACTGACTACTCAAATAAAATCTTTTGTTGTGTAATGAAGACAGAAAATACAAACACAATAAAATATTTCCCTTTAAATTTTGATACTGTCCTGATAAATACAATGTAAAAGCTACACTTCTCTTTATAACTTGTGAATTTGTCTTTTATTTCTTGTATGCCTGTGTTTGTGCAGCTAAAAGATGTAAACTGTTGACAGTCCATAGCTTCACATTCCAATATTATTATTATTTAAACTCTGTACTAGGTCTTCAACTGACATTCAGCTGATAAAATACATGAAGCAAGCAGAGCTACAATGATTTACTTTAGACAAAGTTTTGAACTCATGTGTTTGAACACTTTCATTGGGTTAATTTAAGAAGCATGGTGACCAGCAACTCAAATTTCTCATACATAGGCTCACAGTGCTCATAGATCCGGTGTCATATTTGCCAGCATCATGTGGATGTGGTGCATAACTGGAGCATTTCTAGTGGCATTAGTCATCTTTGGGTAGCTGAACTGAGCCCTAACTCTATAAAAATGAGGCATCTGGGGACTGATTTGCTGCCATACAGAGGTAACTAGTGCTATTTGGGATGTCTGACAGTATCTTGTCCCGTCCCCTGCTGCCACTCCAGATCTATCATTGATCCTGTTCCGTCAGCTACCTGGGGATATCCTAAATGGTGTGTCAGTGTGACTAGACACCTATGTTGACTTAACTGAATACTAACCTAATGTATATTAATTATCTTTATTTCCTTTATAGACTATGCAGGGATAGATAGGTAATTCCAGATGCCTATTCATCCCATCTTAAGATACATAGTGAGGAGCAGGGAACTAATTTCTGATTTTTTTTTTTTTTCAATGGAGGGTATTTAAATGACCAGATAAAAACAGATGAGTAGGTTTTTTTGCATGCAGTTAGGTGGAGTTTCACATTAACAGTCTGTTCAACCTCAATAGATGCTCTTGTAAGCTACATAGGAAAATTCAGTATTAACTGATAGACCTTACAAGTACCATTTAAGGTAATGGAGAATTGGCATTTCACACATGCTGAGGATCTCTTCTATAAAATTATTAAAATTTCCCTATTCTTGATCCCTTATAATTTGGTTATAATCTCTTGGATTGTTCTATAAAATCTTTTCACTCTTTTCTCTTACGTTTTATAGATGTATCCAGTCACTACTTCCCTGTTGTCTTCAAAGCTGAGTGTCTGTCTTCCTTTTGTCTGAAATACAGTATTAAATGCATAAGAAAATACACATATGTAGATAACACTAGTCAATATATATAGATAATAGCTAATGATAGACCTTGTTAATATTTTAAATTTTTTTCTCATCTTTTATCTTTTCCTGACCCTAATAATTCTCCTATTTTTTTTTTTTAGAAGTTTAGAAAAGAATCAATCTTTTCTAAGTACTCATGGTGTAAGAGTACTTAGATGTCTGCAGCATGACATACATGCAGTTGCTCTGTTGCCAAATGGATCACATGTATTTCCCTCTTGGTCTGGGCTGTCAACTTTTTCCATCCTGTTTCAGTGCATTGTTCCTGCATTAGTTATTCAATACCCACAAAGGTCAATAGGCACCACTGCTTTTTTTTTTTTTAAAAATCCTCCACTTTTTACTGTATAACTGCCTGTTTGCATTTCATTGTGCCAGTTTGTGTTTGGGTTTTTTTGTTCCTCAGGTAAATTAGCTGGGTTTACTGCAGATTGAATTCTCTTATCCTCTACAGATTGATGATGTCTTTATTTAGTTTAGTGAAATAAATTTCCTACTTATTATCATTGGAATTTGTTCAAGTAAAGGCTTCACAGGGTCTTAATAATGACTACTACCAGCCAGATCTGGTTATTAAATATTTTATTACTTAAGTATTAAAAAGTATTTGGATGTTTAAATCTATGGGAACTTGGTGCTGAAAAGCCTTTGCAAATTTTGACCTGCACTATGTTGCATTATTTCTCTGTGCTCTGAGTATTTTCACAGCTGAACAACCTAATTGTTTTTATTGCTGTATTGGATATTCTGTTTACACCTGCAATCTCTAATCCCAGATATTAGCCATTCTATTATAGAAAACCATATATAATTTTGTTGTTGAACACCTTTTTTAAACCAAGTGTCAGTCTAATATTTTATCCTTTATTAATGGCTTTTGAAAGTTTGCAGGCAGCTTCATGTAATGGTGCTTTTTCTTACAAAGCCAGAAATAATATATTCATTTGCTAACTGGTCAGTGTTTTAAAACAACAGCAACAACAAAAAGTCTTTTCTAAAGAACTTTTTGAACAACTGCTGAACTTTCAAAGGAAGTACCAGGATCATTCTGTCCCTGATGATCTGCCATCATTAGAATATTCATTAAATCTACCTACTTCTCAGCTCTAAATTGAGACACTTTAAGGAAGTGTCTTCACCATAGATTCCCCATATAATCAATGACGGGATGCGTAGGAAGTGAGAGGATGTCAGAGGAGAACAGTCAGAGATCTCTCGTAGAGGGTTCCTTTCTGACTTCATCAAAAATTTAATAAATTCAGTGGCAATCAGTGCAGCAGTTGAACATATAATAGCTGGGATGCTACCCAGAGGCTGCTTAATCAACCTGTCCTTTGCCTCTATTTTTGAGAATTCAGTTGTTTAATGCTGTCACTCTGAAATAGGACTATATGCGTGAATATATATAAAATTTCCTGTTTATTGGAACTGTCTATACCAATTTCATAATGAAGGACATGTCTGGAGGGTTTGGGTTTTGTGGGTTTTTGTAAGTTTTTTTGCTAGCACGTTCTATATTTACCAGTGTCTTATCAAAGAATGAGAGTCAAGGAGACTTTCAAAATAAGACTGAAAATCTGAGACAGATTAAAAAACAGCATATGAAATTTTTCCTTTCATATAGAATTTATAATATAATGTGCTTCCTAAGCCAATGTCAGAGCACTATCATAGGGCATAGACTTTACTATTGATTACTTGTCACAGGGTCCTTTGATAATCGTGTTTTTAATCATATGTGTTTTATTTTATGTTAAAAAGAACAACTGGCTATACACGTTAAACACTGGAAATTCCAAAGGTGTTTGGATTTCAAAGCTTAAGAGGAAAACCAGTATTATGAGCTAAACCAATACATTTAATCATAGGTAAATACTTAAAACTAGGTTGTTATTATTATCTAAGTATTATAAAAAAGCATTTTCCAAAGATTCCATTCCTTAAAAAAGTTATATTAGTATGATTTACTAGAAAGAAAAAATGTTAACAAATAGAGAAAACAAGTCTGTACACCCATGCACATCAATTCAGCAGATACTGGAAATTTTTAAATATTGCAATATGTTTATTATCAGATTATTTCCACGTGGAAATAAAAATCTTCCTTTTTTTTTTTCTTGTCCCCACACCTGACTCCTTTGTTTCTTTCTTCCCTGACTTAAAGAGAAGAAAAAATATATAAATATGCATGAGGTGTGTTCTATGCCCCATCCTCCACCTCTCATATGAGCTCTACAGAAAGCAGTGGGCAAGGCTCCCTTCCCACCACCAATGCGACAGAGTGTTCCTGCAAGTACAGGTCCCTGAGGGTTCCTGTACTTGTTCTTGTAAAGGGAGGGGACGACAGAGGAAAGGCAAGCAAAGGATGGATTGTTGTGTGGTTAGGTGTTAACATCTAGTTACGTTGCTCATTTCTCCCAGTGCAAACAGACTGCAAGTTTCAGGACTTACTATGACAGTGTTTTCTCTTCGTGACCTCTGATGAAGTCCTAATTTCCTCTAAACTCAGAACTAGAGTTTGCTGAAGCATTTTCCACTAAAAACACCCAGTGGGAAAATGGGAAATAAAAATTCTCTCCTAACTATATGTTTGAATCATATTTTGAATTCAAAAGAATCAAAGCAAACAATTAAACAAATCTTGAGTTTTGAAATCAAGAGTTCTCATAACTGAAGAATTTAAAATGAAAACAGTTATTTCAGTGTGTCCAAATTTGCTTTGATCAAAGCTGTGAAAAGTTTGTTTCCACATTCTTGTTTACCAGTTTCTGGAATTCTCCAGTTCCTAAAACAATTGACATATAGACTTACTGTGCCTAAAGGTCAAAGTGATTTTAAAATCTCCAGGGAAAAGAAAATCCAGGTTTTTAGAATAATTTTGAATAACAATGTTCACTTTCCAACCATCCAATTTCTGTAGGAGAACTTGCTATGTGAAGGAAATGAATCCTATTCTGGACATACATAAAGAAGAGTTATCCTGCTTTTAATCAGACTTCAGAGCACTTAAATAGGTCAATGGGGATAACTTTTGACTATCACACATTGAAGTTCTTCCTCAAATAGGTGCTGAAAGCCTCTATTCATATCACCATAAAAGATGCTTAAGTTACTTGTATAGCCATCCAAAATATGGCTTATGGTATCTTCAGCTTCTCTATTCATAAAAGAAAAAGTTGTGGATACAGATGGGGAAAACAGTTTCATGACTTTAGTGACATGTCAGCTGAAGCTGTGACCCAAAGGTGAGACAGGAGGTGCTGTTTGAGCGGGATGACCACAACTAAAAGCACTGAAAAGGTTCCCAAGAGAAAGTTCAGACAGAGGCCCCACCTTGGGCTTGGGGAAAACAGAATGATCCATTGAAAAGTACCAGTTCCAACAAAAAATAGTTTGTCAAACACCTCTTGTAAACAGACAACCAGCATCGTGGTAATCTGAGCAACCTATGATGCTTAAAAATGAGATAGTGAGATCCCTAGGTAACATCTGTCTTCAAAATGTTTGATCCACCTCTGAGCATGAGAAAATTGCAAGTGGTATGTTAAAACAACATTTCTTACTACTTATATTTATCATGCTACTTGATCTTCTTAGGCTGACTGTAGAGAATAAAATAAGCACTGTGACCCAGTGTCATGGTTTGGGACGGACTAGCCAATGAGATGAACAGCAGATAACTGTCCCCCACCTCTTTCTCCAAGGAGAGGAGGGAGAGACAGAAAGAGACTTATGAGTTTAGAAGAAGCTAAACTACTTTAATGAAATATTAATAATGAAATTAAAATAAAATAATGAAAAATATACAATATATGCAAAATCAGTATCAAGCTCCGGGGATGTCAATCACATCACCAGCAGGCACTGGAAAAGTCCCAGACTGGACTCAGCACCGGACAGGAACTGGATTCTGGATCTGGATTCAGCAATGCATGGATTGCGATCAAAGGCAGCCAGAGAGCGTCCTTCTCAGAAGCCGGCCATTGAAGGAAGAGAGCTGACTCCTTTGATCCTTCAGTTTTTATACTGAGCATGAGGTAGATGGGATGGAATATCCTGTTTGGTCAGTTTTGGGTCACCTGTCCTGTCTGCTCCTCCCCGCAGGTGTGACCCATCTATGCTTTTCCACTTCCAACCCTCCTACAGGGCAAATAGCAAAGCTGGCTGGCCTTGGTTGTTATAGCAAGAAGTAGAAGCAAGACTCTGCATATCAGTCTTCGGCATAAGTTACAGCTAATCAGGTTTTACCAATCTGAAGGTGGTCAGTGTCTCCACAATATGCTGTTAATTTCAGAGAGTTTCAGAGCGTTCATTTAGTTAGAAGAGGCTTAGCTGCAAAGGAAGATTGCTGAACAGAAAAGCAGTTCTGTTTTACTTCAAACCAGGACATTCTACTCCATATTCCATATCGTTTGTGTTGTGCTCAGATCACTGTTACTTTTTATCTATTAAATCTGTACACACATATATAGATAGATACATGTGGGTCACTCATTTATGATTTATTTTTATATACAAAAGTTTGTTAAGTCCTTTTAGTTCATAATTGCAGGATTTTACCTAGCACAGCAGACTCTCAGGGCAGGAAAGATGGTATGAAATTCATTGTGGTTTGTGCCTACAGGAAGCATGTGAATCTCAAAGAGTTTGCTGGATGCCACTTGATTAAGCTAGCTCAGGTTTCACTGCTACTATGTTATCCTGCAAAACACTTGCTGAATAGTTTTAGTATTATGCAGGAATCAACATTATACAGCTTAGAACTGAATATTCTCACCCAAGGTCAAATTTACTTGAGTTACACATTGAACTTCTCCATTCTTCAGCATCACCCACCAAGTACATCCAGGTATTTGAGCAAAAATATTCCCACAATGGGTTTGTCTTTGCCTGACATAGGAAAAACCCAGTTTTCCCCAATGTATTCCTTTCATTTTTAACTGTGCTCACTGTAAATATTTTGAAAAAAAGACATACTATATGTAATGGTCAAAAGAAATGGTGAAATACTGGTATAAACATTCAAAAGTACCAACACAAGAAAAATAAAATCTTGGTATGATATTTATTCTGTTTCATTTTTTATATAATTTCAATTGAAAATAAGAGGCCTGTTCAACTTCTATACACAGGCAGACTTAGGAAACACATGTATGAGTGACTGTATGACTACTAATTCAAACTATGTCTTAGAACAATGACTTTTGCAAGTCTTTTCAATGGAGAAGTCCATTTGGGTCAGCTTTCCCCTGTCTTTCTTCGGTTGGAGAGAAATACATACTAACATTTCATATTGTAACAAAAGAATCAACAGCTGAGTTTTCACACAGCCATCGCATTTTTTCAGCCACTGAAAACTCAAAAAAAACACAGAAAAAAAAAAGATAATAAAGTGCCTGGGGGTCCAGATCCCAAAGGAAATCTAAGACCAAGCATTATGAAATGTGGAGGTGGCTGTGCAGCTAAAGAGGGCTTGTCAGGCTTCCCTGCACTGAATAGTGTGGATGAGCGATATCGCATCATTAAGCTTGAGGTGGGCCAGATATGGCTTCTTGGAGCAGATGCATTCAAGAGTGTAGAGGTAGCCAAAGAGTTGTCACTTTTGTTGCTTGCCACAGAACAAGGAGGTTTTTCTTTTCTGGGAATGAGCACACTGGCCATTTTGGCATAAGTGATGGACCGATATTGAACATCAACTCTTTATACAAGATCCTTGAAGAAATTATAGTAACCTCAGGAAGGCAGATGCTGTTCCCCTTGTATAATAAGACAGGTCCTTATTTCAGTATACATTGTTTCTAAAAGTAGAGCAAAAATTTGCTGGAAGCATAAAATATTATCATGATCACTTTTAAAGTATTAGCGCTTATTTTTACCAGTACCATATTTTGCCTAATTGAAAAAAAAAAAATCTCCATTCTGCAAAACTTTTTCTTCTAACCCTGTCTTTTTTAAAGAGCTCATGAACTTGATGAGATACTCCAGGGAATGAATTATGATTATGAACTAATAATGAAATGTCTAGGAGGTTGCTGGCATTCTGTCTGCTGCTTTCTATCTAATAATCACCAGCATATGTCACTAGAATACCATAACGCACACCCTGTTGTGCCATTCTGCTTGAACATTAAAAGCAACGCAAACATACAACAAAAGGAAACCAAAAGACAAAAAACCTGTCAAAACACACACACCCTCCAAACCTCAGGAAATGCAAGTTTCCAAAGCATTAAAAAAACCCCCAACAAAGTAATTATTCCTGTTCTTCAGAATAATGACCTCCCTTGTGACTCTAAAATGAGAGAAGTGGTAAATACTCTTTCTGTCGATTGCAGAGTCTCTAGTGACGTGGCTTAGACAAGTGTTACCAGAGTGCAGGACTGTAGAAAACTTTATTTCATTGATACTCTGTGGAGCTGGGCAGAAAACCCCCTCAGTGTTTTAAAGGCATTTTGGGCCATAATACCCAATAATAGCTTTCCCACTTATTAGTGAGCCTTTATCATTGCTGTGTGCATTTTTTCTTTGCATTTCAGTGTGCAAATGGACAGGCACATATGCAAATCTATTTTCTCACAGATTGCAGAGAAATGGCTGCAATCATGTATTAGCTTTATTTCTTGAAATTTTAAAAATACATTGGGGCAAAAATTGTTACTGTTATTAATTGTGTTTTGCAGGATTCAGGAACAAGTCGTTCAGAGTTGGGACCCAAAGGTTGAGCTGAGTAAGTAAAGATTGTCTTCAGTTTCAACTTTTGAGTAGTAAGTTTTAATGAAATTTCACTAACTCTGAAAAATTAGGGAAAGTAATCACAGGGAGAAAGCTGTTCAAAAATCACCTAAAGGACTTCAATAAATTCCTTATATCAGTTTTTAGACACCCATGTGCTTTACAAGTTTCTCCCCAATTAGCTTTATTTGAGTCAGATATTCACCTGTTACTGGTTTGCTTTTTGACCATGGAATATTTTTAAAATAATTTATGTGAGTAATGTAGAGTTAGGAATTCTTCTTTAAGATATTTTACAAACATTTCTATGGTCCCATTTCTTACAATCTTGTGTTTTGATTTGGATGGTTTCCATTTACTGTGAAAGTTAAACATTGCATCTTCCACTGTTATTTGGGACTTTGTGTCTATTATCATCATTTTCACATCATTCATACAATCATTTAACATTGTGGTTTTGTGGCTTTCAAATGTTATTGAAAGGGCTGCATGAAGATTAAGACTTTTCTAACTGTAATGGTTTGACAAATATTCCATTGCCAACTTATCTTTCTCATAATTAATAACTTTATGACTATAGGTAAGATAGTTTGTCCAATCTCTTTTCTCCTATAAGTAAATAATAGGATTAATCTGTCCTACCTTTAGACTTCTCAAAGTTAGATGACTGGTCTATGTCTACCTAGACTCCTTTAAAGTTGGTGGAAATAAGCACCCTCAGAGATTAAGTCATCCTATGTTTTCATACATATCTACTTTGGTACAGTATTAGTAGCCCTTTAAAGGTGTTTATTCCTCTTTGCTGACTAGGGACAGGGTTAAAAATATGAGTGAATCTCATTCCAGAATAATTCAACATATAAAATGATACTCCTGCCAATATGTCTGAAAATTAAATCTGAGTTATGGTTTGTGTGAGATAAATATCAGACTAAATAATTATGTTTTATTAACACATGAAAGTGAACTATGATTTTTAATGGCTTAATAACACTAGGAAAAACAATGGTGTATGTGACAGAATAATAAATAATGTAAGCTTTGAATAAATAATTCTATGTTTGTGTTGGCAGTGTTAGTAATTTGTACTTTCCCAAAATTATTTACTTCTTTTTTAGTACTAGTGAACTGAAAGATTTTGGTTCAGAACCATTGCCTTACCTGTGAACAAACGTATTAAAAAACTGCATATGCATATACACACACATACATGTACACATGCATATTGTTTTCTTAATTAACGCACTAATTCTTAGCCTGTGTTGTGCCCAGAGCATTGAAAATAAATGCTTCCAAGTAGGAAATACTACTTTTAGATGACGATGAAAGGACTTTTCTGATGAATTATGGAAGGAAGGCAATATGCAGTGCAAATACAGCAAGGAAAACATCCTTGCATATAAATCATGTAGAAAGAGTAGATAACATGGCAAAGCAGTAATATTTTGACCTTTAAGAGCCCAAAGGATACACGGAACCTATGCTAATTTCAGGGAATTATATAATTGGAATTCTGCAGATTTCAAACAGCAGTAGGATCTGGCTTGTCTGAGACCTGACAAGAAGATTAGTGGAAGTACCTATCAAGAAACAAAATCTCTATCAGATGCTTAAAAGACAGGTTGAACTGGAAAAAAAACCCAAACAATAAACAAAAAACCCCCAACAACAAACAAACAAAGAAAAAATAAGTTCCTTAACTGGAATAGTTGAACAAATGTGTATGGAAGAGTTGTCAAACATCACAATAGAGAAAATAAGTTGATGTGTTTTCAGCTACAGTAGCAAATAGTAGTCCTGGTTTTGGTTTTAATGTCAGCTCACAAGGCAGTTTACAATACAATGCTATTTTGACGTAATAAAGTAAAAAGTTGAAATGTACGATACTTGCAAATAAGCACACTTCAGTTACTGTGGAGTTGACAACCAAATGACGCGTTGCCTATCTAAATCCCTGAAGTGAATATGACTGTACAAAATTTACAGGAGTTATTTTAAGAATTAAGGGCTGTCTCACTGTAGGAGACAGCAAATGACTCATTGGGCATTAACAGGGAGGGGAATTTTTAATGAAAAATGAACATATGGGAAATTAAGTTTATATAAATAGATGTATACATATGAATGTGTGTATGTATTTGAATTTATGCAATTTTAAACCAATTATGAATATTTTACTCATAGACTCAAAAAATAAAAGCCCACTATGCACAGAGTGTAATATATAAAATTTAATTCTTAAAAGTACAAATCCAAGTTTCTTACAGAAAAGTCCTATCCTGTTCATGATACAGCCAAGTGCGACCAGACATTTAGGTGAACAACCTCTAGGAGAGCATATGAAAATAGCGTAAGGGACACAAACTTACCACGTCACTTTAACCATCCCTTCTACTTTTAATAGTACAAGAAGATCCTCCCTGCCCCCCTAGTAATTATTCTGAGAGAAATAATTACTTCCTAGTAGCTTGCTCAAATTATCTTTAATGGGGCTCCCTTCAAGGTTTTGTTGAAAGGAAACTGAAAAACAGTAACTCAAGAGGACACATAGCAAGTTTCCTGTGTGCTTTCCCTAGGACTGGAAATGTGAGACAGGCAGATGAATGAAATCTGTCTGTCGGATGTATGGCACCATACAAGACATGAAGATTTGAAAGGTTCTACATATCCAAAGGCTTTTCACTAAAACCATTAACCCTGGAGAAAAGTGGCTAAAGAAACAAAAGTTACTTACTTTTAAAAGGTACCCACTACTTACTGCAGTGGGTTTGGGAATTTCTGTGTCACTCAATAGCATGACTGGGTAACTGTCCTTGATTGTCTGTGTTGAGTCTAATTGGAGCTGAGCTTGCTGAGGTTTATTTATTTATTTTCCTATGTCTTTTCTTATGATGTTTCTGTCCGGGATGATTTTGTGTCAATTTAAGAAACACATTTTACTAGTCGAGATACTCAGTGCTCAATCGGTAACCAGCTTTATACAATTACATTTAATAATCGGTCAACACCACTTAGGGAATAAGAGATTGAATAAATGAGGATTTTGTATGTTATAGATTACCTTTTTAGAGCAGTGGTTCTCATTTTCATATAAGATTTTGTTTAAGTGAAAACACGTCACATTCAGTATGAGGGTGAATTCTGAATTTTATTTCACCCTTTGGCAGAAAAGTTTTAGTTAAGTCCACAGCTTTGTCTTTTATAGGGAAATTTTGCAAATATTGAGGGATTTCTGTTGGTTTTAAAACAACATTTTTTTATACATGTATAAAAATGCTGCTGTAAAATTATAAGCCCCTTCCTAAAATTTTTGACTACTGTATTATCTTCAGTATCTCAGAGAATTTTTTTTTCCTAAGAAACAAAACACTTTAAAATAAATGAGTAAGAATGAAAAGAGTGCCATCTGCTTGCTCAGCTTGAAACACACTACTACTTAGCCTAGCCAGTAGTGTACTCTGATTTTTCAGAGTGGCTAATTTATTTTCTATTTGGAATAAATTTGTAGGAAACGTTTCCACAGTATCTCCTAAATGAGTTACAATTACTGAAGGCAAATGCAGCAAGAAACACTGAAATAGATTTTGGATGGAAAATGGATTTACAGCAGCAAAAACTGCAGAACTCTGCTAAGCTTTGTGCCAAACTTCTAATAGTTCCTAACTTGTACATTTATTTCATATATAGAATGTCTTATATTGGCGCGACTGTTAATTAAAGATTATTCTTTCCAACCTGTTTTAACTCATCACATGTGAAAGAACAACTAATAAAGACTACCAAAAACATTGCTTTTGGTTTCTTTATGTTAAGCTGATGCTTCAAGAGCCGTAGTAGACAACTGATTGTTGGATTCCATCTGTTGCAGTTGGACGTCTGCAGGCTGTAACCTCTGGCTATGATAGGCATTGTTTTTCAAGTTGTCACAGAGCCCTGAAGACATTGTGTTGGCTTCTGTTGAACCAAAGGCCAGCTGCAGAATTCTTCCGTCATTGCACCTCAACATTACACTGCAGCAGAGGACCAAATCAAGGTAAAAAGCCTCCTTGTGGTAGCTGGAAAACAGACATGCAATAAAAAGTGTACTTTCTACCCAGAAGTATTCACAGTCTGGCCTTTGACAAGATCGAACAGGTAGATGAGCCAGGTGGAATGAGCTGGAGCGAGCGAGAGACAAAAGCTGAAGTGAAACATGAAAGTGTTTGGCACAGTTCTGTGTAGACGTTGCCAACAGGGATGTTTTGTAGCATGGCAGCAATCCGTGCTTGTAGACTAAATCTCTTCCCTGTCTTTAAGGGTGATATGAAAGAGAATGTGAGACCATTTAAAAGGAATTTGGGTTGGTCAGTGGTGAACAGCATTTGCACTATGAGAAGTTGGGAAAAACCAAGCAGAGCTTAATTTTACAGAAATCCTACTGCTAAAACAAGAGTGACCCAGAGACTACAAAGAAGGCAGTAATGCTTCTGAAAAGACTTTTTTAAGTAACAAAACCAGAAGAAAACTGAATGTTCCTAAAGCAGCATTTCAGCATGTTTAAAGTAAGTTTACTGCTAAGATAGTAGAGAAATGGCCTAAGGAATTTTAGTTTTAAGACTAAAAGGAAAAGTTGAACTGTATAGAAAGCCGAAACAACCATCTAGGGCGTGCGCCTCTTCATGAAAGAGAACCTGAATGTGACCCTTGTATCACAGCTTGGTATAGACATAAGTGACAGGACCCTTCACTGTGGCCAGAGCATTGAGGTGGATCTGAGCTCCTAAATTGAAATGCTAAGTTTCCTTAAGACACTGATTACAACAGTGACCTTCCAACTGAGGAGTTTTGCTAGGTAGACAGAATAAAAATAAAGAACACTGAAAACAAAGCTCACCATGTGGGCACTGTGCCCTTTTCTTCAGTCTTGCTCACATCAGCAGCTTTCAGTGCTTCCCAGGAGGCCATTATATCTCTCATTTGTTTGACACCTGTTCTGTGACATTCATTCTCCTAGTGTAGTACTGTTCATGTCTGTGGATCACATCAAGAACTCATTTTTATTTGTATTCATACATGATCATCTCCCAAAAGATCATATTTATTTAGAAATTTGTTTTGTTTTTCCTGAGGGTTCTTCAAACCAGTTGAAATATGCATTATAGCTGTATGATTAGATATGGTTTTTGCAAATAGAGGAATAGGGAAAACATGTCTCTGATGACATACCAATAGTCTGATAATAAAGAAAATTATCAAATTCCCATTGGTTGTTCAAATTTTCAGTTGCTCAAAGAGAGATTCTTGCTCTCAGAAGCTCAAAAGCTCTATGGATCAGAAATATTTGTTTGTTATGTGGTGCTGCTTCTGTTACGGAAAACATGAATCCAACCTGCTCAGATAATTAAGAAAGATTTACAGTTGTTTAATATCAAAAGTCATAACCAGCTGAGTAATTGACTCCCACAATTAAGAGTTAGAGTTATTAAAATCCATTCCTGACTTGGAGATCAATTTGCTGGAAAAAGTTTGGGAATAAGACAGGGCCAAATTTTCAAACGTGGACTGCAGTCCTTGGTAACTTCTGTCTTCATTGTCTAAACTCAAAAGCATTTTTTTTTAATTTTTTAAATATATTTTTAGTTTTAAAGTTAAACTTTCCCCTGCCCCATCTGTGAAATCTTACAGGAAATGCTTCCACGCTTCACTATAGTTCTTCATTAACTAGATGACTTGAACTGTTGCCTAAAGATGATGGAAGACATTTTCTGATCTGAATTAGACACTTTTCTAAAATTTAATTTTCTAACATTACACAGTACTTTTTGGACTGAAAAGTTCACAGTAAAATTTTGGGATTATTTTTAGGAGCCACATCAGTATTCCTAATAAGTCAGAGTTGAAAAAACTATCAGAAAAAAGTGAGTCTTTTGCATACAGATAGAAGTGATATTAAAGAGTTTTTGACAGTTAAATAGATTTCTGCTTTCCTTTTATATATTCTTTTCTATATGCATACAGAAACAATAGTTCTTAACCTAATGTTAATTTTGGATGTAACAGAGATGCAGCTTTTACTCGTATGCTTTCATAACCATTTTCCAACCCAATTCAGAAGAAAAAAATTCCACTTGATTTATGGTGTAGTCCTATTTCAATGTTTTTACTAATATAGTTGATAGACATTTTAGGATGAGGCCACACAGTGTTTCAAGTTTTTGATGTCACATCATTTCAGCTGAGATACTCAGGTCTTTGAAAAGATGAACTCCTTAATATGTTGTAGTCTGTTATAACTGGTACTGGTTTTAAAAGACTTTGTTAACCTACTGAGGTGAAAACATGAAGGCTTACTGTAATGTTTATTAGTCTTTAAAGTTTGTAGCTTTAAAGGAACACGCTACTCTGATAATAGCTGCATTAAAATACAGATTTTTGCATTGCTTTTCTGCCCTCCAGTAACAAGCAGGTTGAATTTTACTGTGATACAACATGCATTAACTTTCTACTCATCGATCAAAAGGAGAACATTTCTGTTTACAACCTTAGCTATATTTTCATGCTTTTCCTATAGCTTTCTTGTAAAATACTCATTATAAACTCTGACCTATAAAATAATATTACTTTTCTTCATACTATTACAATGTTTTTTCAGATTATTTTATTTTTGAACTTTATTTGCAGTTTGAAAGAAAAACCTATGCCTATAAATGTGCTTAGAAAAAAAGATGTTAAAAAAATATTTCCACTTTGTATGCACATGAAACAATGCCAGGATTTGCCCTCAGGGATAATACAGACAATTTGCATACATACCTACATTATATACACAAATATACCTCATTGGGATAATCTTTTTCAGAAAATCATAACTTTAAATTCAGCTTATGTTCAATTGTGATTGAAGACACTTGTAAAGGACAAACTGTATAGAAGTGTTTGGTCCTTTTGACAGAAGTAGGTCTTCAATAAGGCAGTAGGCTGCATGTGTTACCAATGCTACATTTGCAATGCAATGCTTTCTTTGCCCTTTAATATAAATCACAACTTTATTTAGTAGCTGCGCCCATTTCAAGAGTTATAACAGCGCCCTGAACATCCTGAGTCTCTGCTTTCAGAGAGGACCAAAATTGTCTTCAGAGGTCACCTCCAACCCAGCCTTCCCTGTGATCCTATAATGCCCTTTAATGAAGTTCAAGCAACAGCAATGCAGCAATACAGTACTTTTCTGTGCTAGAAACAATTTTCAAATGACTAGGAGAGTCTTCAGTAAGGACACAGACCACAACTGACGAAAGCGTCATATCTTCACATACAGCCATTTCTTTAAACTTAAACCTGCACAAAGTTTGTCTCAGAAATAGTTGGTAAGCTTCCTTTTTTTTATCCCCTTCCCTTGCCTGTCTCTTACTAGCTAGCATGTGCATTGCCAGGAACCTTTCCTGTGGTGAAATATATTCATAGAATCATAGAATCATAGAATCATAGAATGGTTAGAGTTGGAAGGGACCTTAAAGATCATCAAGTTCCAACCCCCCTGCCATGGGCAGGGACACCTCTCACTAGAGCAGGTT
Source organism: Chionis minor (assembly GCA_013398295.1). NCBI lineage: Eukaryota > Metazoa > Chordata > Aves > Charadriiformes > Chionidae > Chionis > Chionis minor. The sequence continues at coordinate 668,918 of VZSF01010498.1, read as the reverse complement.
GCTCAAAGCCCCATCCAGCCTGGCCTTAAACACTTCCAGGGATGGGGCCTCCACAACTTCCCTGGGCAACCTGTTCCAGTGCCTCACCACCCGCACAGTAAAGAACTTCTTCCTAATATCTAATCTAAATCTCCCCTCTTCCAATTTAAAACCATTACCCCTTGTCCTGTCACTAGATTTCCTGACAAAGAGTCCCTCTCCAGCTCTCCTGTAGGCTCCCTTCAGATACTGAAAGGCTGCTCTCAGGTCTCCCCGGAGCCTTCTCTTCTCCAGGCTGAACAGCCCCAGCTCTCTCAGCCTATCCTCATAGGAGAGGTGCTCCATCCCTCTAATCATCTTAGTGGCCCTTCGCTGGACCTGTTCCAACAGTTCGATGTCCTTTCTATGTTGAGGACTCCAGAGCTGGACACAGTACTCCAGGTGGGGTCTCACAAGCGCAGAGTAGAGGGGGAGAATCACCTCCCGTGCCCTGCTGGCCACGCTTCTTTTGATGCAACCCAGGATACGGTTGGCTTTCTGGGCTGCCAGCGCGCACTGCCGGCTCATGTTGAGCTTCTCATCCATGAGCACTCCCAAGTCCTTCTCCTCAGGGCTGCTCTCCAGCCATTCTCTGCCCAGCCTGTATTTATGCCTGGGATTGCCACGTCCCAGGTGTAGGACTCTGCACTTGGCTTGGTTGAACTTCATGCCATTTGCATTAGCCCACCTCTCAAGCCTGTCCAGGTCCCTCTGGATGGCATCCCTTCCCTCCAGTGTGTCAACCGCGCCACCGAGCTTGGTGTCATCGGCAAACTTGCTGAGGGTGCACTCGATCCCACTGTCCATGTCTCCAACAAAGATGTTAAATAGCACTGGTCCCAGTACTGACCCTTGCGGGACACCACTCGTCACTGGCCGCCACGTGGACATTGACCCATTAACCACAACCCTTTGAGTGCGGCCATCCAGCCAGTTCCTTATCCACCGAGTGGTCCATTCATCGAACCCATGACTCTCCAATTTGGAGACCAGGATGTCATGCGGGACAGTGTCAAATGCTTTGTTTAAGTCCAGGTAGATGACGTCCGTTGCTCTGCCTTTGTCTACCAAGTTCGTGGCAGTATCGTAGAAGGCTATCAAGTTTGTCAGGCAGGATTTGCCCTTGGTGAAGCCATGTTGGCTGTCTCCAATCACCTCCTTGTTTTCCATGTGCCTTAGCAGAGATTCCAGGAGGCTCTGCTCCATGATCTTGCCAGGCACAGAGGTGAGACTGACTGGCCTATAGTTTCCTGGGTCCTCTTTTTTCCCTTTTTTGAATATCGGGGTTATGTTCCCCTTTTTCCAATCCACAGGAATTTCACCAGACTGCCACGATTTCTCAAATATGATGGAAAGTGGCTTCACAACTTGGTCCGCCAGCTCCTTCAGGACCCGTGGATGAATTTCATCAGGTCCCATGGACTTATGCACTTTCAGGTTGTTATTCATTCATTCATTTCATTGATATTCATCAATGAAAAGGGTCTGTCTCAATATGAATTATGTATTTCTTTAAGATACTCAGAAATGGACATTACCACATTGCTGTGTCTATTTTAATTCTGCCAAAAGGACCCAAGCTTTTTGATTACTACCCAAACTGAAGTCAAACTCTTCTTTATTCTTTTTTCACACCACTAGACTAATTTCAGAAAATTTTCTAAAAAGCTTACAGAAATCAAACTTCACTGGTCAGTTATAGTAGATGAAAATTGGCTTCTGAAGTTTTCAAAGTCTGCCAATTTATCATTATTTCAAACAGTATAAATCCATTTAATTTATCTGAAAGCTATCCCATGATCCAGTAAAGCAACTAAGGTTAGAGTCAATAAGAATCAGGCATCCAAAGGATAATTTAGACAAAACTGAGCTAGTGAGGCTTGTAATCTAAAATAAATAAGTAAATAAAATGAAAATCCTTCCTTTGCTGCCAGTGGCCTGACGTTAACAATCTCTAGGAGCACTGTTTTCTTAAGTAAAACCAGAGGAGTACTCCTGTCTAAGTATCTCCCAACCTCTCTTCCATCTGTGCCTGACCCGCAAAGAGAAACTGGGGGCTCTTCTGTGTAAGTCCCCATAACTAACTGCAAGATGCAACATAACTGGTAGCATTGGGTATTTAGGGTGAGTGCTGGTCTAATGCAAGACAAGATGTATTTAATGTTCCTTGAAGATTTTAATGACCTTTTTTTTTTTTTTTTTTTTTTAAATAGTGCAATCCTAATGTTAGATATCCTGTGTACCTTTGTTCCTCCTCATACAGCTGTGCTACTTTTCCAGACCCTGCTCCCAGGACTGCTTTGGTATTTGGCCACTGAAAGTTAACTTCAAAATGCACAAGTATGTTTTCGAGCAATTCTTGGAAGCCAGGTTTCTCTTCCCAGCCAGTGCCCTAATCACTGGAAGATATAAACTCAGCCTATTCCTCAAGTTATTCTCTGTCCCCTTCTGAAGTGGGAACTTCCAGGAATAAGTTGATATATCTGTTTCCAGTTATGAAATCTCTCCATCACAAGCTATTTCCCTTATTACATTCTGAAGAAGCGAATGGTAAAAGTTTATACATACTTGCGTATGGAAGAGGTACTATGCCCATTTCAGTGCTATTAGATCATGACATTCTAGTCATGCCGTTTGTAGTCAAGCCATCGGAGAATGATTACTTTTAATAAATGTAAGAACATGATATGACTTTGTGCTATTACAGAAAATTCTATCTATTTCTATCTACCTATCTATTTCTATTTCTTGCCTTTTATCATTTCTAAGATAGAAAATTAAAATTAAATTCTGCTGGGTATGTACAGAGATTATGAAAGGCAGCTATCAGGCTACATTCAATCTCTTGCTGTGCAGAAGATACAGAGTGGTCTAAGGGAAAAGACAGAAAGCAGAGGCTAGTGACTTAGATGAATTCGTACATGAAGTACTGTGAGCTCCTGAGTATATATGAGGGCTCCCAGGCCACCTGTTTTAGGAAAAAAAGCATCGTTAGCTCCCAGTAGGCTGATTCTTGCAGACAACCAGAGAAAGCATTCTGGGTGCTCTCTGATAGGCATCCTGGCATACAGAGAATATTTCAGGAAGCGCTGATTTCCTTGAGAGTTTTACCCAAATTTTAGCCTGGTTGTGTTTGATGAAGAATGTAAGATCTTTATTTCCTAGCTTCCCCCATGTCCTATTCCCATTACATGTGTTTTGATGTACTGGTGTTTTGCAGAATGGCTGTGCCAGAAGGCTGGGAGGAATATCTGTAACAGATACCATTTCCCACCAACATGTCCTCAGGTAGCCTTTAATAGATTGTTACCCACCCTTCTACACAGTGGTGTGGCACTAAAAGGAAAGACTTGGTACAGATACTTGGTCATTTGTTTTCATGCATTTTTTTACATCTTTACTTACAAAATACATAGGACTCAGAGTGTAGCATTTAAAATTTAATCACATAAGTTATTTTTAACTGACTGACCTGAGGTGCACTAATCACAACATCATCTCCATTTGCATTGGAGTTCTAATATCATTTTGATGGATTTCTCAATGCAGATGGCTGCATTTTGTGGCCAAAGCTATTAGACCCTTTTGAGAAAGATGCATATATTGCCAGTAGATCTTTAGAGTATAGCTAAATAATAAAATACTTCTATAAGAACATAACATGTAGTTTTGGGTACCATAGTAAATATTTTTGTAAGCAAACTATACAGCTTTGGAATGAATAAGAATCCTTTCTCTTCAGATGTAACCAACTCTCTTTTCAGATTAAATTACATAGCTCACACGCTGCACAGTTTAATGACAGATAAATGTAAGTTTCTATATATAGCTAGATAATTTTCTGCCAAGGTTTCTTCTTTTCAAGATTTCACAGCAACCCACAAATCAAAATACAACTCCAGGCTATTAATTATTACCCCTGATTCCTGCAGTGCCAATTAATGTCAAGTCACTCACCACTCAAAAAAATCAGAGATTATGAGAGAAGTCCTTGGCATTAGTAAGAGCTCAGCAGCCATTATTTGCTTCATACACCCCAAAGTAATCTTGATTAATGCTTAGGGAGCAATGTGCTATTGCTCTCAGATTAATGATGATGTAGTTTTAAAAGGAAACAAACATGGCTGACTGTTATTTCATATGAGGATATTCAAAGGGTCTATTTTGTGCTCCTGATATTAATTAAAACTCATATATTTGCTCATGCAATGAACTTGATGTACAAGCTGTACAGGGATGATACAACATCCTTTAATACTTTGCTTATGAGACAACATAATAATAAAAAAGTGTGCCATATATATTTTCAATAATCTGTTGCAGATTGAGGCATAACATGACAAAGAAAGAGTAAATTCAAGAACCAGAACATCAGCTGGTGAAAATTGGGGATATAGGTATGATAATGGCTGTGAAGTCGTACAGTTCATTAAAGATCAGCTTGAAACCACTGAGGAAGAAACACAGAAGGAGAAGACCCAAGAAATGAAAATGTGCTGTATGAGAACTACAAACAGAGGCCTCTTCTCTTTTTAAATGCACAGTATGCAGAATGTGTCCTCCCCTTCATAGCTGTTTACCTTATCACATTTCTTACAGCAAATTAAATGATTAAATTTTTAGATATTGATAGCAGAGCAAGTGAGCTGAACCAGTACCTTTAAAATTACAGACAATTTTTATAGGTTTGTGTTGCTTTACTGGCATGGGAACGATGGGAAGACAGGGAAGATTAATTTCTTTCTTTAGTTGTGCTGCTTCCAGACCTCATGAGTTTGTTGGAGAAAGTCCTGCATCCCTCCTGGCACTTGTATACCCATTTCTTTCACTAAGATTGGATGGTTTCCAGGCAGATTTATTCCTAACTGCTGAAAGAATTTCAGGATGTGACAGAGATGGTAAGCACTCGAGTCTCTTGAAAGCAGTGTGTGCTTGTAGGTTGTGATCACAGATATAGCATAGATCAGATTCACAGCCCTTGATAAAAACGTAGCAGATTTTGAAGTTGCTGGAACAGATTTTCTATCCACAGGACAAACTAGTGGGATTTCCTGAAACATGCCAGAGACCGAAATGTATACTTAAAGCTGTGTAAATTCTGGAGAAAACAGTAGCACTTAGCCTAGCCTGGCTCCTGGATACCTCTCCAGTGGAAGATATCTAGTAATAACTTCTCTCTACAGAAATAAACTCCACTGCTAGATGTGACAAAGAATGTATATGTCTCCTAATCAGGGCTAGTCTGTGGTTTGTCTTCTTAGGAAGCCGATTTGAATTGTTCTCCTTACTGCTATCACTGGCCCACCTCTACAGTCCTAGTCTATGGACTGTGGTATCGCAGTGGTGATTAGGTAATGGTCCTTTTGTGCTCCTTGCTTTCAAAGTTATTTCCAAGGTCAGCTCTCCATTAGACTTTTCACCCCATTTTCCTATTATCTGGCATGTGAGAATCCTGGCCTGCCAATTAAACAATCATAAATCATCAAGATTTTGACCAGTGGGTTTCTACTCATTGAAGTGGTCGAAAGAAGATAAGGTCTTCCCTACATTCCTTGACTTGAATCATTCTGTTGCTCCCCACTAATGAAGAAATCTCTCTGATCTGTGCACCATATATATATATATTAATTCTACAACTTATAAACTATATTGTCTCTTCACTGATTGACTTAATTATCTGCAAAACATGTTCTACCTACAGCTTGTAGCTGGGGTCTCCTACGTATAAACTTGATTAAATCACAGTGAACCTGACTCTGTCTTGATATTTTCAGTTTGCAGTCATTTTTTTTTGGCGTTGGTGAAGCTTTATGATAATGTTTAAAGCTAGATAACTTCCATGGTGGATAATTTCTTTCATCCAAGTTAACAAAAAAATCGCGCAACAATTTTAGTATTTATAGGAATGTTGCTTAATATTCATATACTTGTTACTTGCTGTTTTTAAAGCAGAACATGAAGTCATATTTTCTCCTAATTTTCCTGTGAATTGCCAAAGCTATTTTGCTTGCCAAATTACTTTCATTCTTTCCCAAAAAGCTTGTAAGATGATATGGAGGACCATTATTCATCTGTACTCTTTACTTTCAGTCTAGCTTGTATTGTAGTCAGAACAATTTAATCTACTATCTTGTGGCAAAAATATTCCAAAGAATGTACTTCTATTACTAAATCTCTTATTTAATCTATTTTCATATCTCATTGTATGCAGGTTATATCGCCTCTGCATTGTGATATCTAGCAGAAATGTCATTATTTTAAGCAAAGGAATAATGTAAAGAAATGTAAAATAGGAGATACAATACAACACAAAATTATGTTCTTCCTCTGCTACACAGGCATCTTTTTTTATAAAAGTCTATTTTCCTGTAACATCTGTCTTTGGTCCACAGAGGAAAAAAAAGGTTTAGCACTTAAAGTTGGATAAATATAATACAAATGAATTTTTTAATTTTAAAAACTTATTATTATTATTATTGTCATTACTTTAAACAAAAAAAACACACACAAAAGACAATTATTTAATATTTAATTAAGATTTTTATATTTCAAACCAGCTTGCTGTATATATTCTAGTTCAGAATATATACAGTTCACAAATTACATAAAGCAGTTAAAAAAAAAGGAAAGAAAACAAATGTTAAATCTGTAGCTGCATAGTCTGATTTTCTAGTGAGGTCTCAGTAGTTCAACCACATAGCAATCATAATACGGCACAGTTGAAAAAAAAGGTCCACCAGGAGAGAGAGGAACCTCCCTTGTGCATGCTTAAGCACAGCCTTGTTGAGTTTGGCAGGTTTGTTTCGGACTAATGGAAAGAGAAAACAATAGCTCTGTACATTTTTCCATAAGTGATTTTCTCCTTTCTTCAGTAGAAGATACTCAGCTATCTTCAAGAGCTAGGCCTTTTTCTCTTTTCCCAGAGCAAAATACTGACATCAGGAATGTTTATCTTAATACATTTTTCCAAAATAAAGTTTTCCTTTTTGTTGACATACATATTTTGAAAATAAACTTGGATTTTAGTATACATTTTATTTTCCATTACATCCTCAATGATTTAGTTTAAGAATATTCCAACACCTAACGTTTTAATTTATTTTGATTTGTGTGTTATTTTTATAATTTTAATTTTTTATTTAAATATATAATTTTAAAATTATTTTATTACATGGACTTGGGTGATTGCCTTCAGCAGCGGGTTAACTTTTAGTTTGTTTTATTATTTAAGTTTACATATGACAAGCTGTTTCAATTATGTTAAGCAGCAACTTTCCTTAGTTATTTAAAAACAAAATCATTATTATTGTTTACATTATGTTATGGCTATATATATTAGTAGCAGTTATTCACTTTTCTGTATTTAATCATGTGCTATATATATACCAATGGGTAGATGCAGGTAATATGCAATGAAATATCTACATTACTAAAACTGAGAAATAAAAGTAATTGCACTAAATTAGCGGAGGAAAATTAGTGGCCAAAATTTGAGGAAATCAATATTCCATTATGAATCTTTTCAGACAACTTGTCCCTTAGAAGTGACCTATTACTGACTGTCACTTTATCTTACCTTGTAGTGTATTTCTTTGCTTGCATGCAACAGTATGAGTTTGAAGTTACCTTTCTTGTAGCGAGGTGGGTTTTGGTCTCTCCTAAGTAACAGGTGATAGGACAAAGGAAATGGCCTCAAGTTGTGCCAGGGGAGATTTAGGACGGATATTAGGAAAAATTTCTTCACTGAAAGGGTTATCAAGTATTGGAACAAGATGCCCAGGGAAGTCACCATCCCTGGAGTTATTTAAAAGATGTGTAAATGTGGTGCTGAGGGACATGGTTTGGTGGTGGATTTGGCAGTGCTAGGTTAATGGTTGGGCTTAATGATCTTAAAGGTCTTTTCCAATTAAAACTATTCTGTGATTCTATGATTCTTCAAATGTTGATGCAATTTTTATATTTCAGGCCATTTTGACCGTGTTAAAGATTTGTTGTAAATGTTTCCAGCAGGTGAAATCTGTTGATCCCTAAAGGCAGATATGAATAATCAAGGTGTTTTCATGGATTTCACTTCATATTTTTCAGGAGGGGATTTGATGCCTAAAGAAAATCTCTTTCTTAATTTGAAATTTCTGGTAAAAGAAACACTTGTTTATACATCAGTACATCAGTTTTAATCCATGCATTTGTTAACAAAAACTTTTTCCACTGCAACTGGTGTGTTCAACAAATTTTTGTGATTGCATATTAATTGCAAATAGAGAAGACTAGGGTTGCACAAAAATTTGTTTGCATTACCTACTTCATATTTTTCATTAGATTTCAAATATATCCGGATTTGATGTTCAAGATATCTAAATATTTTCTCCCAGAGAATATGGAATACAAATAAGTTTTAAGTCAAGGTACAGCAGTGAATTATCTTACAATTAATACTCTGTTGATATATAAACACAGAAACGAGCACAGTACAGTGCCAGTTATACATCAGTTTCCTTTGTAATGACACTATGAACTAGTAAATGAAAGAAAGGTTACCCCAAAACATTTAATGTACTAAATAAAAGAACCATACATCCCACTAATTGACAGGAAATATAAGGAGGAAGGGGCACTTTCTCCAAATTCTCGTATCATTCAGTTGCAGGTAAAGAGAGAAATGAGAAGTCATGATATATACATATATCATCATATATACATATATCATCACTGTTCTCATATTTATAATGAGAACAGAACAAATACATATCAAACAAACAAACAAACAAACAGAAAATATCTTTTCCAAAAGAAAAAAGAAGATAATTTGTAGATTAGTAGGAGTAAGAAACACATAGACATTTGTTTATCACATCTACTATAGAGCAGCCTTGACTTACTTCAGTAAAGATCACACAATGAGATGAAGAACACACACTAATGTTTAATAACGATGATGAAACAATGAGTTCCTTGCATTTACCAATTGGAAGTTCCTGAAACCTGTTTTTTCAACAGAACTTGAGGACAGAAAATCAGTATCCTCGGTCCTCCTTGAGTTTTGTGAGGAGCAGCTTATGCTATGGGCAGGAGGACTCATTTTGCCCCACCTCAGAAGGCATTTGAAAGCCATTCTGCTGCCCTAGCCTCCTCCTGGTGCAGCGGGAATTGATGTGTGTCCAGGAGTCTTCATAGGCCATGGACCAAATTTGGCTTTCTCCTTTCTCTGTTTTTATTAAGAGACGTAGTATGGACTAGGTAGCGGAATGAGAACACAGTCTTTTCAAGGGGGAGGTGGCAGCTCTGTTTCTCTTTGCTGCTGCAGAGATGCAGAAAAGCAGAAGAGGGCTGATGAGGGAAAGCAGTGATATTTGGTTCAATATATCTACAGTGACAAAGCTGGTGAGAAATTCCCCTTCTAAACACTCTTCCACTGAAGAACAATGATTTACCAGATTTGTAACATGTCTCAGTGCAGGTCTTTTTTAACTGACATTGCCCAAACTCTGCCATATTACTTGCAAGCATCTCTACCCATCTCCTCACTGCCCTGGTTGCAAATCTGATCTGTTCACTACCCCTGGCTTCTGAGTGCCTTGCTTTGCCCTGCCTGTGCTGACGTGGATCTGGGCACCCAAAAGCCTTGGTCAGCTAGTGCCTGGAGAACACCACCAGAGGAACCGTTGTTGACTTGGCCGTCCAGGACTTGTATGGTATACCTGTTCTATTTAAATAAACAGTGGCAGTGGGTTCAAGCACGGTCTTGAAGAGCTGTCCGTGAGCCCTTTGATGCAGGTTTGGCTTGTGAAACAAATATTCTCACAGACATTGCCTGAGCCTGATTTGGGGATGACACAGGGATAACAGGAGCTACCTATTTTGGAAGGGAAGTCAGTTTGCCAAATGGAGACAAGACACACCCTGGTCTTGGTGAGGGACACTTTATTCAGTAGTACAGACATATCCTTAAGGCTTGTTGCTCCAGGATTCTCAAGGGATGTGTGGTGCCTGATTACCCAGTTATTCTAATATTTTTTCACTTTTAAATAAACTGTTCCCTAATGAAATATAACTGTTGGTCCTCATTAATGTCATAAACCACTCTAAGGGTAGGTAGGTACCACACTCACTGGAGGCAACTGTGGCACCTGCAGGCATACTAAAGTTGCTTTTATCTCACTAGCTGAAGTATTGAAAAAACATGTATACTTCAGGACCTCATACATACACACTGGCTTGAATCAGGACAGCTTTGTTGCTGCCAGGACTTGAGATAGCCTGGTTACTAATCACTTTTCTGATTGCAAATGTGACATACCTTTAGAATACAAAAGAGTAAAATTGATACAAAATTACAAAATAGAATTATTTTCAAATTTCACTTGAAAGTGCTCATCATCTAAAGAGACACCACAGAGCATAATTTAAAGATGTACCCTGACAGCCTTAGTACAGAGCAGTAAATTCATGAGATCTATTGGCTCTGATACAAGTTTCTTCTGGTGTCTCTTAATTTGCTCACCCTAGCTGACTTTCACTATCATGGAAATGATACAAGATAATGAAAACAGGGTTTATTGTAACAGCATCATGGTATTTATGAAAAAAAATTTGCCATAACTTTTTCTTTCCCAAGTGGTTTACAAACATCTTTACTACGAGTGTTAAAAATGGCATTAGTATTTGCCCTGTGAAATTTGGACTTTCTGGTCCCCACATATGTTTTCTATAGCATGAAATAACTAAAAATAGTTTGTTTGAGGAAATAAATGAAAACTGAAGCTTACATCTTTAAGCAGTCACTTGAAAACACGTGCTATTGCATGTCAATTATGTTCAATAACAGGCTTAGTAGTTAATACACCTCTAATACAAAACCACTTTTTCTAGGTTTTATGTTACAGACACTAGAATCTGCAAAATATCAGAGGCAAAACTCCCTGGATATAAGCTAAATTTTTCTGATAATTGTCCTCAGTTAAATTGCATCAGTCACAGACAGACTGTTGCAGACACCACAAATAACTACTTGTGATAAACTTCAGATTGTTAGTATTTCCAGTTTCTTTTCTAATTTTTAATCCTAGTGTCTGATTTGACATTTTTCAATGTTTTAACTCTAAAAAAAATCACATTCTTTGTTTGACTTCACAAATTTAGAGCGATTAAAGAGTCTTTCAGTGGTCTGCATCAATATAACTGGGGGCTAAAATTTTGATTCAGTTTTACACTCAGACTGTTTATCTCATGGAGTGAGTTAGCTCTGAAAGCAAATGTTGTTTGCAACACACAGTGAGTCTCAAGGCTGATGTGACAAACTCTGGCATGGAGTAGGCAAGGTCAGCCTCAGATTTGTCTTGTGGAATTAAATGGCATAGACTTGTTTTGGGACCAGGCTTTTATTTCTGCAGCTGGTCAGCTCAAAGGGACTAGTATCATCAGTCAGTAGCAGAAGGCAGAAGGTTGGCACGTGAGTTTCCTTGCAGTGCCTGGATTCTGCTTGTGAATGCTTTGGCTGGGGATCTGTCACATTTCCTGCTCCTTCTCTCTAACCTCCAACAACACCGAATGTACATCTCCATGAGTAACCTGTCTGGACAGATCATCTGTCGCTTGTCTTACTCACGGATGGATATTTTCTTCTTTTTTTTTTCACTCCTTCAGAAGCAGATAATTTTGACTTGAATTGACCTGAGGTACAGTTGCTGTTCCTTGACTCCTCTGTTCTTAAGTAGATATTAGACAAAATTTAACACGTGTGAATATGTAAAAAAAAACTATGGCAGTATCTATTGGCTAAAATATCTTAACAATTGTGAGGAGCCAGAAAGAACCTCTGAGATGAGTCTCTTTAAAAGCTGTAATTTTCTGCTATATAATCTTACATGAAGAAAATTTTTGAAAGATACTTCATTTTTATTTTAGATATCTCAATAAATAACTCCCCTGACTTTCAATATAAGCCTCTAAAGCTACTCACATTCATCCATATGCTTAATTCTAGGAATGTACATAATGTCATCAAAATTTAAAAGCAAGCAGAATTATTTGTGGAGGAATGTGATTTCTTTGGAGTATGTCAGTGATTTTACCTTTTTAAACTTATGACTGAGAAACTTTAGAAGACAAAGAGATTTTATCTGCAAATTTAGTTGTAGTTCCTAAAGCTTTTAAAAATCTATTTCCCAACATCCAGGATTACTCTTCTTCAACCACTTTCTCAGACAAAGAAATCTCATTGTAATCTTATCTTTCCCCTAATCATATGATTTTGGGTGTTAATTCCCACAATTCTTACTTTTACTTTTCAATCAACTATTTGGTTCATGCAGTCACCTGGGACCTATGAGTTTATAAGGACTGGTGAAGATGTTTGCTTTTCATAAGGATGAATGCATGACACATGCCAAATCACTTAAAATGTCTATTTTAACTCCTCATTACTTCTCTTTCCTTTCACTTCTTCCCAACATTCACCATTTACAAGGTTTCTGCCACTGACTTCAACCACGTTGTATAAAATTTCCACTGAGGTCTTAAAAACTCTGGCATACTCTGTCAAGCCATCTGGATTTTTTTGTATCTTGTCACATTCAAGCTTTGCAAGTGTTAAAGCAGACCATTACTGTGTTATAATGCAATGTTTCCTAATACCTAGTCTGAATCTCCCCTGATGCAGGTTTGAGGCATTCTAGTGACCTTTTCACTTGATCCCAGAGAGAAGAGATCAGGCCTTGCCTCTCCACTTTACCTCTTCAGGAAGCTATGGAGAAGAATGAGGTCATCACTCTGTCTCCTTCTTTACAAACGAATTGATTGTAATGTTGAACAGAACACTGAGCCTCTGAGGAACACCACTGGTGACTGGTTGCCCACCAGATGTGCCCTCATTCACTACAACTCTTTTAAGACCTGCTGTTCAGCCAGCTCTTCACTCAGTGTGCCACGAACCTGCTCATCTCACAGCCGGATGACCTGTCCAGAAGGGTTCTATGAGAGACAGTATCGAAATCCCTACTAAAACCCAAAACAACTACATCCACCGCCTTCCCATCTTCCGCTATGCCGGTGACCATATTGTAGAAGGATATCAAATTAGTTCAACAAGACTTTCCCTTCATGAACCCATGTTGATTGTGCCTGATGATTGCATTGTCCTTTAAATGCCTTTCAACAGCACCCAGGATTATCTTGTCTATAACTTTTCCAGGTACTGATGTTAGACTAAGAGGTCTGTCATTTTTTGGGAACATAAATAAAAATATGATGTCCCTATTGAGTCAGACCATGATATTACTAGAGTTCATTTTGTATATTTTATGCTACTTAAATATTATGAGTGTCTTTCAAGATTATTATTACCCCTTTAATAGCTCATCGGGTTTGGTGACCACATCAGTTTACTTTCTTATATTTTCTTATATTATAATAATATAACAATGGCTAGTAATAAGCATTGGAAACATGCTACAATAATGACAGAGTAACTGTGCAGGATGGCTGTGGTTTAATGGACTTGATATATTTTAGCCTATGTTTCTTCTACTATGCACAGACATTCATTTCAGTTATATTTAAAACCAAAAAAACTATAATAATAAAAAAATCCTCAGGCTACTGGCCAGCTGAGAGACTGCAAAGGGAGGTCCTGGTGCCTGGCCATACTGCTTGGCAAGAACTTGACTCTCCCCAGTGCCAATTTGTGCTAACACAGCACTGTCCTTGCAGGCACTGGGGCTGTTGCTGGGCTAGTGCTGGGTCAACCCAGCATCCCATTCTGACCTCAGTGGTTACACTGGGTGTGTGTGGCACAGGGGAGAGGTGCTAGCGGCTTTCCCCAGTATGTCCATGGCAGTTTCTTGCTGAGGACCCCAGACCTCGGCATAGTGCTGAGCAGACAGGAAGGGTCACCTCTCTCCAGCTGTAGGTAGTGCTGTGCCTAGTACAGCCCGGGGTACCACTTGCTGCTTTTGTGGCAAGGGCACCTTGCTGGCTCCTAGTCAACTTGGTGACCATCAGGTCATTTTGTGCCAAACTGCTTTCCAGCAGCTTTACCAGACTGGTTTTGGTCACGAGTACTTGTGGATGTTTCCCTGGATGCGTCATGCCTGTACCAGTGCCACCCACAGTTGGTCCCATTCTCTCTTCAGAGGTCCTTTTTCCATTGCTGTGAAGGTTAGAAGGGCATGTTTCTCCAGCCAAAGCAGGGGCCCAAGCGGAAAGGCTCACTCTTGTTATGGGACAGGGAGAAAGAGGATGCACCTTGGCAACAGCAACCAAAGATGGAGTTTCTGCAGAATTCCGTATTTGTGTTTTCTCCTCAGCTCTAGCTTTTTAACATCAACTTTGTTCTTCTTCACATAATGTCCGGGTAGAAGGTGGAGGTTGGCATTCATGGAAAACTAGAGAGGAGTTTCCCTTTGCTGGCTGCAATAGCTGCCAGCCAGCATGGCTGCCTTCCTGAGCTAGCAGCTGTCTACGGACCCCAGAGTCTCAAAGATGGGGAGGGGGAAAAATCCAAGAAGCAGAGCAGACCTGAGCAGTGCACCCCAGGGAGGTCCTTCCCACTTCTCACTCTTCCTGGGGTGCCTTAGACAGCTGATGGGGAGAATAAAGCAGTCCTCCTGCCTGCTTGAGTCAGACCTGTTGTCTTTGAATATAGGCAGTGGAGTAAGAGGAAGCTGAAAAATGAAACCTAAGCTGTTGTGTGAGCTTGCCATGACATGTTATGCAAAGAGAAGGAAAGGGAGTTAAGGAAGGAAGGAAGGAAGGAAGGGGCAATACTCTCTGTAAGCCCTCTAGGAATAGGGCTAGGAAAGAGTTTAAAGGAATGTGTCCTGATTCCGGTGGGAATAGGGCTAATTTCTGGCACAGGTACATCATATACATCACATACCATGTGTTGCTATGCTCAGTCTTTAGGGGGCAACTAGCCACAAGAGTGGTTTGGAAGTAGTCACTTGGGAAGGGGCTGAGGCTTCCAGGTTGTGTCAGTGCTTGGCAGTACAGTAACCCTGTACATCCCTCCATCAGTGTTATTGTTGTTTTCCTCTTTTCTTTGCTGTTCTGTTAAACTGCTTTTATCTCAACCCACAAGTTTTGCCTTTTTCTTAAGATTTTCCCTTAATGCCATGGGGGTTGGGTGAGCACCTGTGTGGTTCTTCGTTGCAGGCTGAAGCCACACCACAACAGAATGCAATGCCTCCTCCTCATGCCATGCATATTTGCAAAGGTAAGTGTCTGAATAAGGACATATTGGATGGCTGAAAAGTGAGACAGGGGAACACACTCATATTTTATGTTCACATCTGCCACTGGCATTTTACAAGGGTTTCTGGGCACCATTTAACCTGGCTTTGACTCCTTCCATTCCATCAGGCATGTATTGTGCTTCAAAGCAAAACCTCACCCCTTTATGCTGCAAAAGAAAGGCAACACCACATCCAGGATCCAGACATAAATATCGATCTTCTTGTCACTCAACAGCTGAGCACAGGGCTAATGGGAAGGTAGAGGAGATAAGTGGAACACTTCGATCTGTCTCTCTTTTATAGTAGCCTATGTGTGCCGTCCCTGGTACCTGCCTTTCTGAGGGAGATAAGACTTTGAAAGAACTTAAAAAGAATAATTTCTCAGATGTCATTTAAAATGAATATACTTTTGCTAACTCTGATAATCATTCCATGCAGGTGTATGTAGGAGAATGCATGGTTTAAGTATGACCACAGCTTTCGCAGCTGTGTGATCAAAGGTGAATAGAATAGAATATAGAGTAGAGTAGAGTAGAGTAGAGTGGAATGGAATGGAATGGAATAGAATAGAATAGTTGCAGTTGAAAGGAACCTACAATGATCATCTAGTCCAACTGCCTTACCAACTCAGGGATGATCAAAAGTTAAAGCATGTTGTTAAGGTAATTGTCCAAATGTCTCTTAAATGCTGACAGGCTTGGGACATGAGCCACCTGTCTAGGAAGATTATTGCAGTGTTTGACCATGCTCTTGGTAAAGAAGTGTTTCCTGACATCCAGTCTGAACCTCCCCTGGTGAGACTTTGAGCTATTCCCATGCGTCCTGTCACTGGATCCCAGGGAGAAGAGCTCAGCACATCCCTCTCTGCTTCCCCTACTCAGGAAGTTGTGGAGAGCAATGAGGTCACACCTCAGCCTCCTTTTCTCCAAACTCGACAAGCCAAAATCCTCAATCACTCCTCATAGGACATGCCTTCCGTCACCTTTACCAGCTTTGTTTGCCTCCTCTGGATGCATTCGAGTACCTTTACATCCTTCTTAAATTGTGGGGCCCAGAACTGCACACAATACTCAAGGTGAATACACTAAATACAGCACGATAATCATCTCCTTTTGACTGGCTGATGATACTGTGTTTGACGCACCCCAGGATGTGGTTTGTCCTCTTGGCCATCAGGGCACACTGCTGACTCGTATTGAACCTGCTGTCAACCAGCACCCCCAGATCCCTTTCTGCAGGACTGCTCTGCAGACACTGTTATCCCAATTTATACTTGTGCCTGGTGTTACTCTGTCCCAGGTGCAGAATCCAGCATTTAGCTTTGTCAAATTTCATGCCTTTGAAAATTGCCCAATATTCCAATATACCAGGTCCCTCTTCAGAGTCTTCTGTCCCTTGAGAAAGTCAAGAGAACCTCCCAGTTTATCACCATCATCAATAGTATTATTATTGTTATTATATATTTTAAAAATTATTTTCTCTTCATCCTCTTTCTCCTGCAATAACATCACATCCTCATCATGTAATGATCAGACTAATTCTATCACCAAGAATGACTAATAATAACATTTTAGAAAGAATATAAGAACAGGGTAAGTGTTTTGCAATATTTTGTTGTTATACTTTTTTGGACAACTGATTGGTCCATCTGAGACAGTGATATGAGTTGCTGAGCTATGTGTGTTTAATAACTCTTGGGGTTCTTCTTCCATTAATTTTTGTAATTGCTTTTGAACTCATAATATTTTTCATGCACTATATCTTATTGCAGTGAGTTCAATCAATTAACTGTGCTTTATGTGGAAAAGTCTTTTTCAGACTTACATCTGATAATTTCATTGGCTATCTCCTTTTTCTTAAATTATAAGATACTGCAAAAAAACTCTGTTTAAACCTTTCTGTGACATTTATGGTTTGATACCTCTTTATCATATTAAAAATTATCTAACTCTTACCTAATATGACAAAAATGTAGTGATTTTACTCATTACTTCCATGGAAACTCTTCTACTTTTGATCAACCTGTTGCCTTTCTCTGTATCTTTTCCATATTTTATTTTATGCTTTTTTTTTTTTAAATTTAATTTTTTTTTAATTTTAAAATCAAGGAAACAGAAATAAACACAAATTCATGTTCCAGGAACACTGTGTGTTCTACAGTGCCACAACATTGGTTTCTGATTAGTTTTCCATTCCTTTCCTAATAAATCCTAATACTCAATTTACTTGTTTGACTGCTTCTGAACATTAAGATGATTACTCTGTTTTCACAGAATAATGTGTTATAGCTCTCAGATCTCTTTCCTCTGTAGTACAAGCTAGTTCAGAATCCTTCACTGTGCATAAAAAGCTAGAATTGCTTTTCTCCTTATTTTTCCCCATGAGTATCACTAACAATAATACTGTTCAGCCTGTGAATCTAATCACCATAAAATATCATTAAGGCTAATTGAACATTTATATAGATAATCACAGAGCTCACCCTGTTATATTAGAAGGGGAAATAGATAAAGTCTCATACTTTTGAACAGAGTTGTTTGTAATAAAGCAGTTAAGTTTTATAGAACTTCCCCCAGTTAGGAATAAAATCCAAGAATTTCTAAGTCTTCTGTAAAAAAGGTAAGGAATACTGAAATTTCTAGCCCTGAAACCCTTCAATAGATTTTAATGCAGCTACTCAGTTTCATTGTCAACCATTTCTTTGAATTTGTGGATGACAGAATTTGTCCATCCAAAACCAGAATTTGAAACCACCCTTTAAGGAAAAGTTCTGTTAAAATGCTACACAATATCCAGAGGGATAAATGTTTACATTTTGACTGGTTGCTATGTTTTTCTGGTTAATTTTGTCTGCAGAAATGAAGAAGTGTTTGGTGTAACTTAATTATTCAGCTGGTGTATGCTATGAAGCATTTGCTGTTTTCTATAGCATGCCTGGTATAGCCCCTATCAGAGATGGGGCACCGAACAAGAAAATGTGATATATATATATATATATATATATATAGTGGTGTAAAAATTCCTCTGTGACAATTATACACCATGGTGTAGTCCATTGACCTTAATGAAAATGAGAATGGTATGAAAAATGGACTTTGCATCATGTTTTAAAGATAAGACGTACTTTGCCTTAATGTTTTCTCTTCTATAAGCTGTTCTACTGAGTACCCTTGACTGAGAACACTTAATCCACTGCTGTCATGAAACACAGCAAAAGTTGCTATTATCTTATAATGGTAAGCCTAATTATTAAGAACCTATATGAGATACTACCTCAAATTAACTGAACAAATTTAAATTTTAATTGCTATCAGTGATCTAGGCATACAGCATACGAAGTACTTGAACAAATGCACTCATTAACTTATCTAGAACTTTGAAAGCAATGTCTTTCATGAGGAAATGCAGAAGACGCTTATTACCTTTGATGTCACAGGCAAGATGTTCTAATCTTCGAGAATATGATTTGAGAGGGGGATAAGAATGTAATGTAAGCTATTCTATTGTAGGAAAACAGAATGCAGAAAAGGAATTGTGCTCCTTTCAGTATATTTGTGTGGTGGGTTGACCCTGGCTGGATGCCAGGTGCTCACTAAGGCCACACTGTCACTCTCCTTCTCAGCTAGATAGGGGAGAGAAAATATAATGAAAGGCTTGTGGGCTGAGATAAGGACAGGGAGATCACTCAGCACTTACTTTCATGGGCAAAATAAACTCTGCTTAGGGAAAATTACTTTATCATCAATCAAAATCGGAGTAGGATAATGAGAAATAAAACCAAATGTTAAAACACGCACACACACACATACACCCTCTTCTTCCCAGTCTCAACTTCATACCCAAGTTCTCTACCACTTCTCCCTGAGCAGCACAGGGGGATGAGGAATGGGGGTTGCAGTCCATTCATCCTACATTGTCTCTGCTGCTCCTTCCTTCTCAGGGAGAGGACTCCTCCCACTCTTTCCTTGCTGCAGTGTGTGGTCCCTACCATGGGAGACAGTCCTCCATGAACATCTCCAATGTGAGTCCTTCCCACAGGCTGCAGTTCATGAATTGCTCCAATGTGGGTCCTTTCCACAGGGAAACAGGAACAGACTGCTCCAGTGTGGGTCTCCTGCGGGGTCACAAGTCCTGCCAGAAAATCTGCTCCAGCGTGTTGCTCTTCTCTCCATGGGTTCACAGATCCTGCCAGGAGCCTGCTCCAGTGTGGGCTTCTCATGGGGTCATAGCCTCCTTTGGACATCCACCTGCTCTGGCGTGGGTCCTCCACTGGCTGCAAGTGGATATCTGTTTCATTGTTAGCCTCTATGAGCTGCAGGGGGACAGCCTGCCTCACCATGGTCTTCAGCACGGACTGCAAGGGAATCTCTGCTCTGGCACCTGGAACACTTCCTCCCCCTCGTTCTTCACCGACCTTGTGCCACATTAAAAGGAATGCAGTTTCGATATTTGTCTATCAGAGTCCCGGCACTTCCACTGGTTTGTCTACCAGAGCCACTGCAAAGGACTTTCACTGAGACAGATTCACAAAAATTGAAATTAGTTATTTTATTGAGAGTGACAGAACAGATTCAAGATTACCACTGATAAATTCCCTGACTAAAATAGCACTACTAATTAAGGTTAATATTGCTAGCAAAAATAATAATATAAAAGCCTGGAGGTACCATTAACCAGAGGGTGAAAGGCGCAGAACTTATGGAGAAAGGAGTCCCTGCTTGGGGTGGAGGAAGAGAACACAGCCCGTTGAACTGGTCAGTCAGGTATTCAGATTCTTCTTTCCCAGTTTAACAGCCTTTTTCTGCATCTTTTTATCCCCCAAAGTTAAAAGGTTTCCCTCCCCTAGGTGACATGTAGTATGATTTCTGTGGAGAGATGAGTGCTATAGTCATGTATGTTTAGTATGATCTCTATAATCTTCATTAGCGTATTCAGGGGTGTCAACTTTAATATACACTTCACAGGTAATGAGGCAGAGGTCAGTCATTAGGCATGATAGACTTTTGAAGAAACAAAGAACTACACAAGTTCCTGTTATCTTGTCTTTACTGACAAAAAGCTTCATTGCCCTTCTCTGGATGTGCTCCAGAATCTCAATGTCTTTCTTGTAATGAGGGACCCAAACCTGAACACAGAATTTGAGGTGGGGCCTCACCAGTGCTGAGTACAGGGGGATGATCACTTCCCTAGTCCTGCTCACCACATGATTCCTGATACAGGCCAGGATGATCTTGACCTTCTTGGCCACATGGGCATAACGCTGGCTCATATTCAGCTGGCAGTTGACCAGTACCCTCCCGGTCTTTTTCTGACAGGCAGCTTTCCAGCCACTCTTCCTCAAACCTGTAGTGCTGTAGGGGGTTGTGACCCGAGTGCAGGACCCAGCACTTGGTATTGTTGAAATTCATGCCATTGGCTTCAGCCCATCGATCCAGCCTTTCCAGATGCCTCTGCACAGCCTTCCTAACCTCAAGCTGGTCAACACTCCCACTCAACTTGGTGTCATCTGCAAACTTGCTGAAGGTGCACTTGATCCCCTCGTCCAGATAATTGATAAAGACATTAAAGAGAGCCGACCCCAATACTGAGGCCTGGGGAACACCACTTGTGACCGGCCACCAACTGGATTTAACTGCATTCACCACCGCTCTTTGGGCTCACCCTTCCAGCCGGTTTTTGAGCCAGCAAATAGCACACCCATTCAAGCCGTGAGCAGCCAGTTTCTCCAGCAGAATGCTGTGGGAAACCATGTCAAAGGCTTTACTAAAGTCCAGGTAGACAACATCCACAGCCTTTTGGTTATTCACTAAGTGGGTCACCTTGTCACAGAAGGAGATCAGTTGAGTCAAGCAGGACTTGCCTGTCATAAACCCATGCTGACCAGGCCTGATCACCTGGTTGTCCTGCATGTGCCACATAACGGCATTCACGATGGTCTGTTCCATGACCTTCCCAGGCACTGAAGTCAGACTGACAGGCCTGTATCTCCCTAGATCTTCATTCTGTCCCTTCTTGTGGATGGGTGTCACATTTGTTAACCTCCAGTGACCTGGGACCTCTCTGGTTTGCCAGGACTGCTGATATATGATGGAAAGTGGCTTGGTGAGCACTGCTGCCAGCTCCCTCAGTACCCTCGGGTGGATCCCATCTGGCCCCATAGACTTGTGTGAGTCTAAGTGCTGTAGCAGGTCCTTCACCATTTCCCCTTACATTATGGTGGGGCTTCGTTCTGTCGCCTGTCCCTGTCTACTGGCTACTAGGGGGCTGTGTACTCATGGAACAACTGGTCCTGCTCCTAAAGACTGAGGCAAAGAAGTCATTAAGTACCTCAGCCTTTTCCTCATCCTTGGTCATTTTGTTCCCACCCTCATCTACTAAAGGATGGAGATTATCTTTAGCCTTCCATTTATTGCTAATGTTTTTATAGAAACTTCTTTTATTGTCCTTAACATCAGAATCCAGATTACTTTCTAGTTGGGTTTTGGCCCTTCTATTTTTCTCCCCGGATAGCCTCACAACATCTTTGGAGTCCTCCTGAGTGTCCTGCCACTTCTTTCAAAGGCCATATAGTCTCCTTTTTCACTGAGTTGCAACCACAGGTCTCTGTTCAGCTATGCTGGTCTTTTTTCCCAATGGCTATTTTTTTGGCACAGTCAGATGGCCTGCTCCTACACCTTTAAGACTTCTTCAAAATTGTCCATCCTTTGTGTAGTCCTTTGCCTTCAGGACTGCCAACCAAGGGACTTTGTCTACCAGGCTCCTGAAAAGATGGAAGTCCGCCCTCTGGAAGTCCAAGGTGGCAGTTCTGCTGATCCTGCTCCTTGTTTGTCTAGGAATCAAAAAACCTGTCATTTCATGATTGCTATGTCCAAGATAGCCTCCAACTGTCAAAATAGACATGAAATAGATAATGATTGTTGAAAGAAATAGGTATAAATTTTCCATGACTAAAAGGTTGGCTGGTAGATAGAAATAGGTTTCTAGCCATCAGAGTAGTAAAGTTATGTAAACTTCTGATTGAATTCGTGGACTTTCCAACTCCAAGATAGTTTTCTCTTTACAGTCTCTCTTTTGAAGTCTGGCTCCCTACACACTGAATATCCTGTATATTTAGATTCTACATAAATTTTATTACTCAGAAGAATAGAAAAAAAACATTTATGCAAATATTTTTCCTACCACAGGATTTTTTTTAAATTTATTTTTATTGGGATAATGAGGAAAAAGAAGAATTTCTAGACTAATATTTATTCATTGGCAAACATTACAGGGAGGATGAAAATATCAAAGTTGCAAAATACTTCTGATCTGAAATGACGACTTACAAATTTCACAAAGAAAGAAAATATCTCATTTTCTTCAGTATCTTTTTCTTTTCTTTCGTTTAGCATAAATATGGTAAGTTAACAATTTAAATAATTGTGCTTCCTTTTAGCAGAGGAAAGGATCACAAGTCATACCTCTACCTGGCTTTAAGCCTAATAATGTGATCTCCTGGGCAGTTTCATGCCCTTTGAGTCAATTGCCCACAGCACAGACTCAAAGGGGAGGCTATTTTAGTCCCATAGTCCAGTTGAGATTCTGGGAAATTTCTGTCTAGGGGTGGCAAACTGAGTCCTTAGGCTCTGCTTCTATGCTGTTCATGGACTTCTTGACAAAATTGCTCAATCAGAAATTCTATCGCCTCTTTGTCTAAGGCAATCTGAGATTGTAAACCTCACATAAACACCTATAATAAACCAAAATGGTTAGCTAAGGCACCAAGGCCTTTCTCTTTTTACTGCCCTTCTCTCATCCAGCAAAAAAATGACTGTTGTTTCTTTAAATTCTCACTGACTCGCTCAGATTTCCCTTTTCACTTAAATTCTCTATAGACTGCTTTTCTTGTCTTACTTTGTTAGAGACAAGTAACAAAGTTATTCATAAGTCCTTAAATGCCCATGGGAAGATCATGGCTGACTCCAAAAATTACTCCAAAATACTGATACTATATGTATGAAAAAGGAAAAAAAATCAGACAATACCTTTGACTAATAAACTTTCACTTGAAGAACTGATTCCAGTTTTAGATACGGAACTGATTCTTGCAGTGTTCCCTCTTTTGTGTTGAAAAAAAGGAGCACCCAGATCACTGGACTTTTTTTCAAATGGAATCGAATTTTTGAATGCAACTATTTTGTTAGGAAATATATGTATGAATAAAGTAGATGCCCAAACTATCTTTCCCATTTAGTTAACTATTCAAACATCATGGAGTTTTCTCCTGATTTATTTGAAGACTATAGTTAGGTAGGAACTGGGAAAAGTATAACAGTTTAATTTATTCTTTCAGAAATAGGAAAAATAATTAAAAAAAAAATTTAACACATCTTCAAGCATGACATTATCTTACAATGATGAGAAAAAAACCCAGTAGTAAACCTGCTATATTTTATGTATGCATTATGTATGCATTATAAAACTTGAAACAATTAGGAAGAGCTAGAGGAGACAACTAACATTTTCTACAGTTTTAAATAGTCACTATACATAGAAATATGGAGAATTTCAGAATGTGCCTGTCTGTTTCCATGTAGTAACCTTTTATATTATTTTTATGAATAGAAGAATTTTATATACAAATATCTGTCAACTAACAAAGGAAAAATAAGACCTTCTTCAAACAGACTGTATTTCCCTATGTCGTTGATACTGCACAGGCCACATTGTGATTGTAAGGCCTGTGACATGGGACTGGTTTCTTGCATTATGTTTTTGAAGTGCTAATGATAAACATTTATTAGGGACCCCGTGAGACTTTGGCTGTAATAAAAATAAATATTTTAAACATACTACATATTGAATAAATATTTTTTTTTTATTTATTTTTTTTTAAAGCTGAACCAAGGCTAAATTTAACAGATTTGGTTGCAAAGTTCTAGCTTATCTGTTGTGTAAAATGAAATCACAAAAAAGGTCATACAGGAATATCCAACCTTTCTGATGACAGTATATGAGAAACAAGCCACAACCTCTCAGTAAATGAGGTAACCCTGTTCTCCACCAGGTGATCCCACCGAATTTCTTTACAGTCCATCAGAATGTTAGATGTTTCTTGCTAAAATACCTGAGTTCTTCTGAGTAATACACCTTCATTCAGCTTCTCTCAGTGGATTTAATTTCCTTTTCACTGGTCATATCCAACCACAGTGCCTCAAAGCCATTCTGCCATACTTCTTATTCTCTGCATATCTCAATGGTACCATTTGAGTAAGTTTATATCTCCTTCCTGAGTCATTCAGTCAAACAGCTCTGAAGAGGTGAAACACAACTGTTATCACTTTTAAATCCCTGTTCCTTCAGTACTCTAGGAACTGCATGGCAATATTTTGCTGCATTTCTGGAAAGCACAAGATATAGGAAGACATATCAATACTCTCTGGAATTCCTTCTTTCTCAGGAAGTCAAAATATAGTGGTCTATAAGCTGCACTGCTTCCTAAATTCCCTTATTAATTAGATAGGATTCTCAGGAATTCTCAGGAGGATGGACAGAAATATGCAGGAGGATGAACCTGGAAAGCAGAGGAATACAAATGTCTTTCATGTTGAAAGACTGGTGGCACACTGCCCCTGTAAGTCAACTACTGGAAATAGCTGCTCTTGCCTTGAAATAAAAACTGGTGAACTTTTTATATCCCGCGCAATCCATGGCAATACAAAACATTGTGGTTATTTGAAGAAATTTACATCCCGAGTGATGATTTCCCAGAATACGTATTCTCCTGAAAACAAGAAGTGAACAGATTCAGCAACTTTTCCTGTTAGTGGATATTAAAACAACCAAATGACAGTCTTGAAAGGAGTAGCAAGGCAAAAGATATTTTGGTAACGAGAATGTAATTACAGTGTTCCTGGTAGTGCAAGACAACAAGAAACTAATCTACATATTAATTTTCTAAAATTAATGAAGATTACATTTCTTTCTGTGAAAATCATTTGTTTTCCATTCACATTCTGCTTGCAAGATTAAACTTTTAAACTTCTTTTTTTCTCCTTCAGAACAGGAATAGAAGCGCATACTTGGATTCTGTGACCTAATAGATCTGAGAATATATTATGTGTGTCAGAAAATGTAATTTAGGCTTCCTTATATCAAATTCAGTCTCACCTGTTTCTCCTTTTTTTCCCCATGTATAACTCTCAAAAATGCATACTAAAGGTAGTTACACTGGTACAAATAGCTGAAGAAACCAGAATACTGTTCCAGAAAAAAAGCTTGGAAATACAGTATTTGTTGATTTCACAGGACATTATATTCCAAATTCTTGTTTGCCCATCTATCTATCATTTTGGACCTGTAAGCTGGAATGGATCTTAAAGCTAAAGTTTAACCCATTAAACTTGAACACATATGCTTCTCATAAACCAGTAAGAAAGCTCACCTAGGCTCAGTAGCTGAAAAAGAATGCATATAAAATAGTATACCTAATCCATTTTTATACTCTTATAAAATTGCTGAGACAGCAGACTTCTGTTGTATCTACTAAAATACTGAAGAACTATACTTTTCTTCTGTGTTATATATTCTTCAAGTTTGATAAAGACCTGCTATTACAAATGATTAATATTTTTTCCCCAAGAGCAAATTTTGTTCCTGATAGTCACAAAATTAATTTCATCTTCTTCTTGTCAGTCTAATTAGTAGTTTGAAATAGAGATTATCCAATTATTTTGAATGCTTCAGTGCAAAACAACAATGAAAAATTATGTATATAAATCATTTAGTTATTTGAAATGTTAATTGAAAGAATACAAGTCTTCAGTTGGTATGGATCAGGAAAAATTAACAATATAAAAGAAATTGTAACATTATTTTTCATTCTGGTAAATTGTAATTAAACATTACATCTACAGGACCACTGAAAAGGAACAGAAATTGAGTCACTAAGAAATTTCTTGTTCTTGTTACTTATTGAATTAAATTATTATATTTTTAATTATATTATCATGATTAGCCAAGTGGATAAAATGAAAAAATATTCTTTATGCTTAATATCAATATGAATCTGAGCCCCTGATACTCACTTTAGTCTTTGTAAGTCACTGGGAAAGTATAACAAAGCTTACCTGGTTTCAGAGAGATAGGGAACATTCAAAACATGTCCAGAACAAAATGAAATTTCTAGAGGTCTTCTGATGGAGGAACTTAGGATATTTAAGGCTCCCTATGGAAACCTTCATAGTCTTTATTTTCTTAAGGTGTTTCAAATAGGAACCTTTTTTAATATAATATTGGCTACTATTTATGTCAAGTCATCTTTCAGTAATGAATATTCTAATTATCCTTAGAGTTTACTGTAAATACATTCTTACCAGTCATTTTTACCCATTATCAAGCTGGGTGACTAAAATTTTATCAAGTGACATTTTAAACCATGTTGGGTGACTAATGTGAATCCCTTGCATCAAAAGTAGAAATGTAAAAATCATAGATTGGATGATGCCATCCTTTCTTTTGCTGACAGTCATGATTTTTTATGCCCTGCACTTCCACAGGACCTGTGCAAAGTCAATCCTTCTTGATGGCAAAAGAAGAAAGTAAAAAAAAAAGAAAGTTCTTTCTGATAGTCTCAGAAAATGTATATTTGTTTCAATTGTAGAGAGGCCACAGCTTCCTCTAAGGTATTTTAGTTGCTTGCTCCATGTACTGAAGAGCAGCATGATCGTTTCCTAGATTGTTTCTTAGATCATTAGAAATACGTTAACCAGGAAATGTCACTTCCTGGTTAACAAAATGGGGCCATCAGTTTCGGCATTACACGTTATTTGCCTTGTTGTTAAAATCTTGTAAAATATATCTATGCATTGCTTGCCACATCTTTCTAAAACAATAAAAAAACTCCCCTGTAATCAAAAGGAACACATTCTGAGGTATCTTTCTTTTGCCCTTCATAAAAGTTTCCTAGAAATACCACAATACCAGTATTAGTGACCATGGGCCCAGTCTTGAAATCTATTTGGATTTTTTAAAGAGGAAGATACAGAAAATGATGCTTTTGCCTGAACAAATTCTGTGACACTTGACATTTGGGTATTGCAGCATTTGGCATACATTTGATAACTCTACTTGCTGTGCAAGAGAACAGCTTGCAAAGGCAGGCCAGGAACAAATTTCATACTTGGTAGAGCTCTGTTGCACTAAGAAGGTTTGCCTTATGAGTGATTTTAATCCATATTGAGTCTTCATTAAAGATGACTCTAAAGTGCTCTGAAAATATTCAGTGTCTCTGCATGCTCACCTTCCTATTAGTGTGTATTTCTTACTCACATGGCCCTTATCTCCTGACTTGAAAGTCCGCACTGAAGCAATAAAAACATCACGAGGACAATCGCATGCGAAGCTTTCTTTAACTAAGTCCTTTCTCCTCTATTATGCTGAGGCGTTTAGGCTGGTGACAGAAGCATATCTACAACAGCAGATGGAAAAGATTCAAATGGCTCAGCCCAGCAAAAGGATCTTTATTCATGGATATTTGTCTGTTGCTTAGACCAGTCTTTTAACTAGAACAGACTACAAAAGCAAAGAGGCTAACATAATTTGAGACATGAAAATAAATGTAAGAACTGGCACTACATATTGCATGCTGATGAGACATACTTCAGCCAAAACTAAGTAGTTATAGAAATGGTGAAAGAATTAAACTTAAAGGGAGAAAGAAATGGAAAGAACTGGCTCTGACTGAAGCTTTCAGCCCTTCAAGAAGAGGATTATTATTGTCATAAGTGCCTGTGGAAACAAATAACACAATTACCCTTCTGTGAATGGATTTGGAAGATTATGTACCTCTTTCCTTATTTTTCCCGTTCAACTTGGCATCGGATTGCAAACTAGCTTGTAAATACAGTGGTAAAACTGTCTCAAAGAGTATAATCACTTCTGGAGCTGACAGGTGAATTCACTACTTAGTCATGCAGCTGAATTTCACACCAAGCTCATCCCAGATTTTTTTTATTTAGGGACACGCTGGAACTGTAATGTTTTTAAGGCATATATATATACACACACACAAATATATATATATTAGCCTTAGGCTGTAATTGTCAAGCACTAATTTGAAAAGGAATTTAAAAGTACTAGTAAGCAAGGGGATACCTACCCTCTGCTGTTTTATGTCACCGCTTTGCCGGTTAATACTGTTAGAACAGTTATTACTAAATGGAACATATACTTCAGTACTTGACAATTTCTATAATGTTACCGAGGTTCAGAAAATGAAAAATAGTATAGGTAAACATGTAAAACATAATATTTAAAAAATATATGGGGAAAATCATAAAATACTTTGTAGGAAAATACCAGGATAACAGCAAGTGAATACTTCAATTACCGGATGTGGGCAAACACAGATTTTTTCTGCTGAGAAAAAAAAAGGTAATCATGAGGCCATAATGTCCTCTAGATTATTATTTTTTTCCTAAAAAATAAAGCCAGCTTCAATAGGTAGTTGTGTTAGGAACTGAGCTCAGGGTTCTTTGATAGCATCTTTTTCTGCATTAAAAAGTGTTATCTTTGCTGTACATGCATTAACCTCTCTTAAGTCATTCACAAAATGACAGAAGATAATTGCCAGAAAAAGGCAAATTATTCTCACTGCCAAAATTTATGCAAAGACTCAAAAAAAGAAAAATCTGTATTAATAAAAGGTGTCTGTCCATGTCTTTAATTTGAAGTGTTCAAAAAAGCTTTTGCTCATTATAGGTCAAAGAGAAATTAATATTGTGACATAAAATGAGTGAATATCTCTAATTCCATCTGTAGAATAGAAAATTGCAGGTAAAACTGGATTGAAGTATACTGGATTGAATATATGCCATATACTCTAAAAATCATTAGCTAATGGTGTCTAGACATTTTCAGTACTTCTACGTAAATGAACAATACAAGGCACTACAGCATACTGCACTCAGTATTAAAAACAGTAATAAATTTTTTTGGTGGTTTTTATGTAAGACCACATATAAATAGAAGGCCACAGAAGCTAATGCTATGTGGTTAAATTGCATTAAAAATTGACATATAAATATCAACATCCAAATGAATTCTATAAGAGCATTTGAAAGTGACAAGGTAGAGACAGCCATAAAAGCATTAGTAGAACCAGAAAGAATCCCAAAGCATTTTTCTAAATAGTATAGCCATTATTGTGGTCAGAAAATTCATTTTCTACAGAAAGGTAGCAGGAGACATAGAGATGAGCATTCTTGCATTCTGAGATTCAGGCTGTAGTAGTGCTTTCAGGCTGTAGTAGGCTCTGGAGTGGTACTTCAAGAGTGCAGCAGACCAGTGTTGATCCTGAATAACAAAGAGGCATTTTACTCCGAGTGGGGTGCACGATGGCAAAGATCCTCTTGATTTCAGTACAGTTTTGCTGCTAATCACAGCAGAGAATTTAGAATTGAAATAATTTTAAGCATGGCAATACTAGTTATATTTGTCTTTTACTGTCTTCATTTCCTATATGGTCATTCATGTGCTTAAATATTATATGGTTCCTTTTACATGAAATATAATTTATCCTCAAAACCATCTATCTTACTTTTTGAAACAACTTTTTGAATTCAAGAAGCTTTACTATTACCATTTCACACATGGGAAACAGAGATATCTGGAGTATTTCTACAGACTATTTCGTCAAAATGTCAAAGCTCTGTCCAAGCAAACATGTATGATTAGAAGCACGCAGGAGGATGTGAAAATAAGAGCTGGTAACCCATCTGTGACACCATGTTACTGTCTGCACCCATTCTAATGAATGTCATGCTTATATGGCTATAATCTTTCCAGCTATGGAGCTAGCTGGCTTATTGCAATACCTATATACAACTCAAAAGTCTAACTGTCAGAGTCTTAAAGTTAATTCATCATATAAAAATTCAGATAAATGACTGAGGAAGGTTTTAAAAACAGACCTCATACATACTTGTCTGCATAGAGCTGAAGAGCATAAAAAAATCTGATTGGGCTAAAGAAGAAATATAAGCCTCATCCTTGGTTACTTAGAGCTTTAATCACTGAACTGTCCTTCCCTGTTTACATGAAATAATGATCAGGAACATATGTTCTCACATCAAATTAATTCCTTACACTCAGTTAACATGTATTTCTTTAAACAGTATCCTCAGTAACAGCTCTGCAACCATGCAAAGTTTGGAGCATTGTTGTATGTTTTAGTGCATAGGAAAGAAAAAGAATGAGGGAATCGGCCTTTTACTTCTCCTCCTTTAGCTCTGTTTTTAGTTACACATGCAAGCACATAGCTCTCTAAATATACACAGGGAACAGAACAGATGATCAAAAGAGCCTATTCACATGTAAATAGTTGTCAAGTTAAAATTCAGAGATCCAGATTTTATATAGAAACCTGCTAGCAAAATGAGTTTGAATAAAACCTGTGATTTTCATGCAAGGATTTTGTTTCTGCTTTTTTTCTTTTTTTTACCTTCATGGATAGTATCATTAAACAAAGCTTTGTGTACTGCTTCCACCCACTTCTGCTAGAATAAAAGGTAATTTAGCACAGAGAGGCTTTTGCAGTAGTGTTAACTTCGTTTGAACTCAAAAACAGAGTCTGGTATAGCAGTTACAGCAGGGTCAAAGACTGTAGCTGCGACAATTTGATTGTTGACTTTGTGAGACTGAATATCAACTTTGGTTCTTCATAATTATTTTTGAGATCATTTAGGCAACAGATGCAATCCATAGGTGGTAGAATTAGGGTATAATACAGAAGTAGCTTTTAATTTATTCACAAGATCAGTTAGTTGTAATGAGATCTTTATGCCACAGATTAGGAAGTGAGCCAGTGCAAGCTGGCTCACAGGAAACTGTTTCAGAGCAGAGTCTGTTTTAGCATAATAATAAAAGGGATTGTCATTCTTTGAAAAAAAGCATATCCCATGCTTAGGCAAATGGTAATAATAGCTGAATGGACAGCTAAAACTATATTTTCAAAAAGCGGCTTTTGATCTTAGGGACTGTAGAATATATTTTGAAAGTAGAAGAGGAATGGGAAAGACTATGTTTGTATCTGAACTATGTTTTTTTTATGGGGCTATCAATCAGTATATGAGATTACAGAAAAAAAAGTTCAAAAAAAAGAGAAATTTCTTTTCTCTTCTCAAAGAAATTGGATTAGAAGAGAATCAGATAGGATAAACAATTTGGCAAATGGAAGTTTGTCATCTCAGTGATGTGTCTACTGGAGAACATGACGGAAATTCTGTGGGATCAAAGCAAAATGCTGAACAGAAGACAGGAAAAAACTTTTAGTTTACTTAAGTAATATCTGCACCATATTGTTAACATAACTTAAAGGCAAGCAAAAAGGGTATCATGGCATCCAGGAAGTTGACATGCTATGAATTGTCCATCATAGAAAACCTAACAATCAGACAGAGACACAATTTGTTGAAACAATAAGAATCTGTGCTCTATGACCTTTTTTATCCCTGCATTTTGTTTTATACATCATAGTATTGAAAAATTTCACAGGTGCTGTTCTGATGTGACTGGGTTACCTAAAGATAACCCTGTGGCTGCTTCTGGTCTGAAACAAATAGGCCTCACCTGCAAAATTCAATTCAGTTCCCATTCTGCCATCTGAACTTTGTCACAAAATAAGAGGTTTGATCAAAGAATGTCCAAAGGTGACAGTTAATGATGATTTCTACATCAGGATTAGAAGAACAAAATTAAAAAGAAAAAAAAAGACAAAAAAAGAATTGCAAACACAGAGAAGCTGGATTCAGTCAGCTCAATAGGCATCAGAGGACTTTCAGAAGTGGAAAATGTTATAAATTAAGCAAGTTCTACTATTCACGCTGCTTTTAGCATCACTCAAATTTATCTTGCCGCTACCTTGTTCCATAGTGTTTCTTTACATGCCTTTCTAAGATACATACTGAAAAAAAAATTATGGAAGATTCAATTCACATCTAATGCAAAAGTCATGCAAAACTGCTTTTTACGTGGATAGTATGGGCAATTCGGTCTCACATCAGTTTCATACAGATGTTCAAAGGTAGGAAGGTAAAGTTTAAGTTTGTTGAAATCCTGTCAGGTCAGTTGGCATTCTGTTCGTGATAGTTATGGACATGGACGAAAAGTTGTAAGAACAATAAATATTATTTTTTGTATTTAGAAGTGCAAAATTTAGATAAATGTGTAATAAATGCTGATTACACATAAGAGGAGATCTGCAAAGGAACAGATATTAACTGATAGGTTCTGGAACTAATTATAGCAGTGATGTAATTGAAAAAGTCTAGGTCATTGATTCTCAAAGAAGTTGAAAAAAGACAGAAAAAACATATATACAGAAAGATTAGCTAGTTTGATAAAACAGTAGTTCAGCTCCTCTGTAACAGAAACATCTCCAGTTACTGTTAGTTTACTGAAAGCAGGCTTGCACGCTAATTAATTACTGACAGCTAACAGTAATTAACACTGTCTCCCCCATCTCATTTTAGAGGTAATTAGATTGTTTTTCATAGCTTGAAACATTACATGCATGATTGGACTTGAGTCTGTGTTTAAATATGAGCTGGTAGAGAGACGAAGATTACTTTCTGGAGAATCGTGCAAAGATATATGGATCAAAAGTAGACCTGTATTTCCAAAAAGCCTAGAAATGTTGAAATGAATTGCAGGTGTTCTCTGAACTTTGTTAGATTAGGTTACACATAAGCTGAGTGTTTTCAGAAAAGAATAATGAGCCAGTACCTTTTACAGTTTATACCTAGTTAATATGGTCTGGGAAGGGAATACTGCAGGAATTTAATACAAAATCTGTGTTTAAGAAAACTGGACACCAAGCTGATAAAATGCGCTTTTTTACTTACTTTTTTTTTTTTTAAATAGAACAGTAGACACCCCCACCCCCTGAATTTTGGAAAAGAAACTACCCTTAGTAGAGAGACTGGGATAAAATGTTTTGTACTGTCACGTCCACTAAATTTCTTCTCCATAAGAAAACTGAAGAGTATTAAAATCATTAGACATCTGCTTTGTCACTGATACTTTAGAAATGATCGTACGGAGGTCTTATTAAACTCTTACATGGGTTTTACTTCAGTGAACAACACAGATTTGGGTTCTTCCTCCTAGAGACCTTTTTTTTATTTTTTTATTTTCTGTCTATATGGTAACTGTTTTTTGAGAATATCTCTCTCTCTTACCTTGGGAAAGCCCAGATATGATTACTAACCTGCAAACAATGTAAATAGTTAATTTAACACATTTTTTGTAGACTTTATTGAAAGATAGAAACCTTAGCTTCTTTCACTTAACTGAACACTTCAGCCTAAAGGAGACATAAAATACATTATCTCTGCAAGTGTCTACTCAGTCATGTCCTCTGGACTAATTTGTGTTTTTCCATACAGTAATTAAAACAATAGCTCTTCACACTCAATTTATCAATGTAGCAAAAACCAGCTTCAGCTAATTTCCTGTCTTTGATAAGCTTTGGGGCTTTCTTTTCTTCTTCTTCTTTTTTTTTTTT
Source organism: Chionis minor (assembly GCA_013398295.1). Taxonomy (NCBI): domain Eukaryota; kingdom Metazoa; phylum Chordata; class Aves; order Charadriiformes; family Chionidae; genus Chionis; species Chionis minor. The sequence goes on along the minus strand of VZSF01010498.1, from coordinate 635,126 downwards.
TTCCTTTTTGCTTGAATAATTTTAAATTACAATGCAAATACTGTTACAGGAAATTTATTAAAATACTGTGGACCATAGATTTATAACAATGTGTCAGCCCTTCTGTTTTATGTGTTCATTGTTTTCAGACTAAATAAGCTCTGTCTTGATGTGTAGGCTAAATACTTGGATGAAGCTGTTTAATTGTCTAATGTCTTATACTGTTATAAACCAGTAGAAGAATCTATTTAAATACTAAGTTTTCTGAAGAATTTTGTTTTATATGAGTATATGAAAGATATATAGCTTTAATAGAAGAGTTTGCACTTAATAAGAGTAAAAACATTTCCCTACATTTACTGAACAACCAAAAATCTAGAAAAAAAAGAACATGCAGAAAACCCAATTTTGTTTTGTAGATCTCCACCATTAATTTGAAATATTAATGTCAAATTCAACATTTACTATTTTAATGAGTAGATATCAAGTTATGTAAACCCTTAATATTTGTCTTGTTAATATTTGCTTGATTACTTTTTAAGCAACTCAGTGTATTTTCCACTGAAAAAAAATCAAACAAAAAATAAAAAAAACCAAACCCCATGGTAAAAAAATCCCTTAAGAGCAAATAGGCAGATCTTAACCCTGCCACTTTGGAACAAAATATTTCCCTAAAATTTTAGTTTGTTGTTTGTTTTCTTTCTGTCAATAAGAAAATAAATAAATAATGGGCAAATAGACAGTAATTTTATCTCTAAATTACCTAACAGCAAATTTCAATATATCTTGACCTTATTGATTGTAACATATTTCTTTTGACCAATCACTTTCTTTACCCCATTTTATTGACAAATATTTATCACTTAATAGGTTTTCCTTCAATATATCAACTATATGGTGGAGCCTTTGATCAGTGTTCTGCTTTAAAAATTTAAGATTAGAGGTCTGAAACTTAGCTTCCGAGACCATTTATGAAACAGTCAAGCACAGTTCACAATTTCAATGAACTTATTTTGAGAAAACTTATTTATTAAAATGTCTGTGACACATGAGCTCAGCCATAAGTATAGTCAAGCAAGTTGATTTATAAAGTCAAATGAATATTCATGGCCAGTATTTTGTATGCTGTGCTCTCAAATCAACCTTCTGCTGCCAAGAGAAGCCAGTTGAACAACAAGTACATCTTGCAGTATGCTCAGAGACTTCTACTTTCCTCTCTTGCTTAATCAAGAGTCAATGCAATTGTTTTGTGAAAACTGAATGCTCAGTATCCAAAGAAAGAGACTACTATCTATCTTCAGATATTTTTTTCTCTTCTTTACAGACCCCTCATTTCAGCCATTTATCAGAAGACAGCACCAGGAGGTCACACTGAAATTGGTTAAGGGATTAAGTTCACACTGAAATCGGGTGCCATAGTGACAGATGATGCAGAGAAGGTGGAGTCACCGAATGCCTTCTTTGCTTCAGTCTTCACTGCTCAGGCCAGCCCTCAGGAGCCCCAGACTTTACAGGTAACAGAGAAAGTCTGGAGCAGGAAAGAATCTCCCTTGATTGGGGAGGATCAAGTCAGAGACCTATTAAGTAAACTGGACATCTACAACTCCATGGGTCCTGATGGGATGCACCCACAAGAGCTGAGGGACCTGGCAGAAGTCATTGCAGGGCCACTCTCTATCATCTTTGAAAGGTCCTGGAGAACAGGAGAGGTGCCTGAGGACTGCAGGAATGCCAATGTCACTCCAGTCTTCAAAAAGGGCAAGAAGGAAGATTCAGGAAACTACAGGCCAATCAGCCTCACCTCCGTCCCTGGAAAGACGATGGAACAGCTCATTCTGGGCATCGTCTCCAACCATCTGGAGGAAAAGAGGTTACAAGAAGTAGTCAACATGGATTCACTAAGGGGAAGTCACGTATGACTAATCTGATAACATTCTGCAATGGCATGACTGGATGTGTGGATGTTGTCTACCCTGACTTCAGCAAGACTTTTGACACCGTCTCCCACAGCATACTCGTAGGTAAGATTAGATGAAAGGACAGTGGGCTGGATTGGAAACTGGCTGGCAGGTAGATCTCAGAGGGCTGTGATCAGTGGGGCAGAGTCTGGTTGGTGGCCTGTGACTAGTGGTGTTCCTCAGGGCTCAGTACTGGGTCCAGTCCTGTTCAATGTATTCATCAATGACCTGGATGAAGGCAGAGAGTGTCACATCAGGAAGTTTGCTGATGACACAAAGCTGGGAGAGGTGTCTGACACACCAGAAGGCTGTGCCACCATTCAACATGATCTGGACAGGCTGGAGAGTTGGGCAGGGATTAACCTTATGAAATTCAACAAGGGCAAGTGTAGGGTCCTGCACCTGGGCAGGAATAACTGCACGCACCAATACAGGTTGGGCACTGACCTGTTGGAAAGCAGCTCTTCAGAAAGGGGCCTGGGAGTCCTGGTGGACAACAGGATGCCCATGAGCCAGCAACGTGCCCTTGTGGCCAAGAAGGCCAGTGGCATCTTGGGGTGCATCAAGAGGAGCATGGCAAGCATGTTGAGGGAGGTCATCCTCCCCCTTTACTCTGCCCTGGCGAGGCTGCATCTGGAGTACTGTGTCCAGTTCTGGGCTCCCCAGTTCAAGAAAGTCAGGGAACTGCTGGGGAGGGTACAGCAAAGGGCTCCAAAGATGATTAGGGGGCTGGAGCACCTTTCTTATGAGGAAAGGCTGAAGGAGTTGGGTCTTTTTAGTCACACACTACAGACAAGGTACTTGGGCAACACCTAGACTAAAACATCATGCTGAATTGTCTTAAATACTCTGCCAGTTGGTATGTTACACTGGAAATTGTGCAGATGTTTAAAAAATGTCACAAGTGGGTGGAACCTCACTGGCAGAAAGGTAACAACCTAGATAATGTATATATTTCCGTGGTAAAGTGGCAGATATGGAGTGTTTCTGAAAAACACTTTATATGAAGTCATCAGTCTGGGGAAACGATCTCTAGCCTCCAGGCCAAACTGCAGAAAGTCTCATTTCTACAATGTTTAGGGCTTTCTTCTTCTATAGCCGACTGGCATGATCACAGCACAAAGACTTTGGCTCTCAGTTTCTGTTGGCACCATGCTGCACCTCATGGCTCCAAGACATAATTACTTCCAGTGTGTATTTTTTTTTAAATCAAACATGTCTGAAATGGTGTGAATGCTGTGCTGAAACTCAGAAGCATGGCTTTTGTTTATGGCTTGAAAATGTAGGAAAGTATTGTGTCTCCAGGTGGCAGGAAATAGTAGTTAGGGACCCTGAGAGTGCAAAAGTTGGTCATATGGTGTTACAAGACTGTTCAGGATGGAGAAATACAAGTCTATTGAGATCATATTCTTCCTGTTTTGTGGGAGGAGTCCCTAGAATGCACTATCTGGTGCATTGTTTTAAGATTTTGTCTCTAAGAAAGATGCTTGGAGTGCTCCAAAACAGCCAAGAAGCATAATTCCTGTTCTTCAGTGTGATGATCAGGTTTCTGTGCTCAGGTTTATTTACTGGCCATCTTTCATTCAATGTTGCAGGTACCCTTTTTTTGGCATGAAACAGTTACAAACGAAAGAGGGAGAAGTCGAAATGATATTTTGTTTCTGTGGTAAAATTATCAGCACGTTAGATTCTTCTTGGTTAATTTTCAGTTTCACCAACTTAAGATCTAAGTGTATATTTAACTATATGTCCAGGTAACATAGCCTCCATGTAACTTTGCTTATATAGCTGTAGTTGCCACAAAGTCTAGACAGCCTGTTTCATTTTGAAAACAGCACCTCTGAAGATGAAGAACACCACTTGGAGATCAAGATACTGAAATGTATCCGACTGTATGCTAGTATTGTTATATGAGCTAGTGTATAAGCCCCATAAAAAGGCTTATTCCATTTTCCTAAATGTAAATGATTGGTGCCATTTGAGATACTCTAGTCTGACAGGTATCATAGACATAGAAAGCAAAGAAACTCATGCTTTTCCAAGTAGTTCATGTGAGTTAGTGCATCTCAACTACCGAATGCAAAGGCAGCTTAAACAAAACAGTGCCAGATACTCAGAACAGCTTAGGTGCATTTGTCTTAACACCAGTGTCTAGTGTCATGTGAGACGACACATGGGTACCCACTGGATCTCCAGGTTCCATTTCAAGAAGGAAAGAATTTTACCTTCGGTCCTGTTATACCTGCCACCCCTTGTTGATGTTGGATGCGTCTTAGTCAGCATTAGATACCTACACTTAGGCAACTGAATTGAACAGTAGGTGTCTGTATCTTCCTCAGTGGAATACCTGTATGGACTCCATTGACTATATTGACTAGGTTTTCAGTGCTATAAAGGGAGATTATTGAGCTAGCTCATATGCAGCTTACATATAGGTAGCTCAATCTTGTACCAAATCCCATTTGCTATGCTTGCATTATGTACATTTTCTTTGTTTTGAGAAAGGGTGTCAACTTAAGAGCTAAATTTTAACTTAAAAGTTGCTAAAATGTGGAAAATAACATACAGCCTATACTATAAAATATTACTATAAATTAACCCCAGATATAAGCAGTAAATATAAATACCCCATTAACTGAATACAGTAGTAATTTCCAAATTAGCAGTTCTGTTTCCAAAACATCGTTGATTTTACTTCACATTTGTGGTGGGTTGACCCTGGCTGGATGTGATGTGCCCACCAAAGCTGCTCTATCACTCCCTCTCCTAAGCTGGACAGGGCAGAGAAAACATAATGAAAGGATCATGGGTCAGAATAAGGACAGGGAGAGGTCTCTCAACAATTACTGTCATGAGCAAAATAAACTTGACTTGGGGAAAAAAATATTTAATTTATTACCAATCGAATCAGAGTAGTATGAAGAGAAATAAACCCAAATCTGAAAAACACCTCCTCCCCACCCTTCCCTTCTTCCTGGGCTCAACTTTACTTGCAAGTTTTGGTCAGTTCATCATACATTGTTTCGGCCACTCCTTCCTCCTCAGGAGGAGGAGGCCTTATGCTCTTCCAGTGCTCCAGCATGTGGTCTCTCCCACAGGAGACAGTCCCCCATGAATCTCTCCAATATGAGTTCTTCCCACAGGCAGCAGTTCTTCACAAACTGCTCCAGTGTGGGTTTTTTCCATGGGGTGCAGTCCTTCAGGAACAGGATCCCCTGCAGGGTCACAAGCCCTGCCAGCAAACCTGCTCCAGGTTCCTCTCTCCATGGGTCCACAGGTCCTGCCAGTGCTCCAGTGTGGGCTTCCCACAGGGTCACAGCCTCCTTTGTGTGCATCCACCTGCTCCAGTGTGGGGTCCTCCATGGGCTGCAGATAGATATCTGCTCCACCATTAACCTCCATAGGCTGGAGGGGGACAGTGATTGTCTTTACCACAGGCTACAGGGAAATCTCTGCGCTGGCACCTGGAGCACCTCCTCTCTCTCCTTCTTCACTGACCTTGGTGTCTGCAGAGTTGTTTCTTACATATTGTCACTCCTTTCTTCAGCTGCATTTGCACAGTTTTCTTTTTCCCCTTCTTAAATATGTTATCACAAAGGTGCTACCGTCATTGCATATTTGCTTGACCTTGGCAAGTGGTGAGTCCGTCTTGGAGCCAGCTGGCATCAGTTCTATGGGACAGAGGGAAAGCTTCTAGCAGCTTCTTGCAGAAACCACCCCTGTAGCCCCCCACTACCAAAACCTTGCCACGCAAACCTGGTACAACATTTCTTTTTTTTTTCTTAAGTGCTATTTATGAATTGGAGGAGCTGTGTTCACCACTTTCTACAGAATTGGATCAGTAGGCTGGGAAATTGTGTTGCAAAAGCATGTTATTAGGATACTAAAACCTGATTTGGTCTATGAGTTTTTAGAAGAAAGAATATTCAAACACAACTCAATGGTACTGAAAAATTTCAGTGACTAAAAATATGTATTTTTCACTTTTATGGAACGTATTTGTGAATCATCCCAAATGCAAAAGAAGCAATGGTAGAAAGGTGTGCTTTAAGATCTTTAAAATTTGTTATGAAAAATGAGTCAGATCTTCATCTTCCCAAAGCTTGAGGTACAATCATAGTTTACCATTTATTTGACAAGGTCTAATGTCAATAAAAAAATCTTAAAAAATCTCTAAAGTAAAAATGAGCTGATAAATTTACCAATATATTCTCTTTAAAATAAATATGTGTTTTAACATTCGTGTATATTCAGATTATATGGAATTAATTTCATAGTTTATAAGTAACAAGAGAGCTTATTTGCACACACTTCTATGTTAATCATTCTTAAGCTGCCAGTGTAATCTTCACCACCTTTTTTTTTTTTTGTCTGTTTGGTATTTTCCTCTGTATGAAATTAGTGTTACTTTTGGAAATAGATACACTTTTTTTCAATCAACATTTTTTCCAGCTCTAGGGCAAGATCCTGAACTGAACTGATGTCAAACAGACATGTTCAACCATATCACACAAATAGAGCAGAACAGATATCCACAACAGCATGATCTCTGTCTCCCTCTCACATAGGCACACTAGAGTGCATTAAAATTAGCTTTCATGGAATCATAAAGCTGGAAAGGACCTAAAATAGCTGCTTCGCCCATATTTCTGCTCCAAAGAAATATCAACAATATCTATATCATTGTTGGTGGATGTTGCTTAGTCAATTCTTAAACACTTCCACAGTAGTGCCTCCAAACCTCCCCAGACACACTATTTCAGAGTTTTGTTATCTTGCCATTATTTTTTCGAATGACAGTGATGACTCAAGGGCTATTTATGATCTACTATATTCCTGCCTCTAGTTCTACAGAACTTCTAGCTAGACAGTTTGCTTTTCATACCTATACAGCTATTTCTGCCTAAACTTAGCATATTTCATGTAACCTATAGAATCATGTAAAATTTCACCTCATTTTTCATTCATTTCATATTTAAAAAAAACTTTTGAATTCCATTCCTGTCCTCTAATCTACTTGCCATTTATCCTAGCTTGATATCAAGTGCAAAATTAATGTTCATATTCACAGTTTAATCTCATTAAGTCAAACACTGAATAACAGCTGTCCTGGGACAGAACCATAAATAATTTTATTTGATAAATCCTTGCACTTTGACAATGAATCATTAATATTCTCTGATGTATATTTCCAACTAGTTTTGCAATCATCTTATGCATTTAAACAGTTTTCTTTACCGTACACGTGACGCTGATTTGCAAAACAATGTCAAAAACTTTATTGGAGCCAAATATACAACTCTAACATATTGCTTCCTTTTTGTCTGTAAGGCCTATTGCATTGTCCCAGGAAGAATTAAATTGGTTTGACATGATTTGCTCTTGACTAATCCATGTTGGCTGTTACTTACTGCAGGTCTGAAGTGCACTGACTAAAAGGCTGTGACTTGTGAAATCAGAAGAGAGCTTGTCATAAGATGACACTGCCCAATATATCTTTCTATTTCTTTTAGTAAGGCCTAGAAATTGTTATCCATTCCAGGGATATTGCGACCAAAAATGTCACCTGGTATTATTCCTTGATTAACTTGGTTTCCTCTATTGAACTGATTCAAATGAACACAGAATATTTTCAAATTATTTGGAAAGCTAAATAATGCTCGTTTTAATCTCAGTAGTAAAATGAAACAAAGTTAGTGGCACTGTTAACATGACTAAGGTGGCAGGAACTGGCATTCAATGAATATCCAATTTTTTAATTACTTATAGAGCAGGGTGCCAATGACCTCAGTAAGAAAAAATAGAAAAAAAAACCCCAGACTTCGCTGCTCACAAAAATAATTTATTTAACTAAAAGTAAATCTGTTCTTTTCCTTTGTTAGGGCAAGGGTTTAATATTGTCAAACATATTATTTGTTTCCTAATTTCCCTATGTCAATGTGTGCACTAATAACCAAGGTGCTGTTCTATGTGGAAGAATACATTAACACATTTTTGGCTTTTCACAAATACACCTGTTCTCTATGCATGGTATATCAAGTGGGAAGGAACTATTTGATCTAAAGTAGAGAAATCTGTGGGATGATATTAAAGGACAGAGTTACAATATATAAACAAAAACTTGCATAAGGTCTGTCAAGTGCAATGACAAAGACAAGATTCTTTATGCACTTTTATCTGTGTGAGCACAGTGGATAAAGTTCTAAAGCCTCAGCAGGGCTTTATAGATAGGTAATATCCATATGTAAGAGCCTGAGGCCATCAAATTTAGTTGTTAACTTTCCTGTTGGAAGTTAAAAATTAAAATAAAGGCTTTGATGGTACTGCCAGGTGTACCAAAACGGCTGGATACCAAGAATCATGCATTTGGGAAATGAGATCCAAGTTTAATTTCTTCTTCTTCCCAATCCTAAACTGCATCTTCTGGGAAAATGCCCAAAAATGTTTAAAGGGAGAAAAGTTGAAAGAATGGTTTCAAACTTTATTTAGAGCCTAGAAAACTAGATGGAGAAAAATTGTTGCTGTTGAGTGGATTACCAGTTTGTCAGATAACCAGTATTGTGCCTTCATGAAGTGAATCCCCACACTGCTGCTTGCCAATATTACATCTATGTCAGTCACCAGTACATAAACTCAGCTGAGTCTGACCTTGGTCTACTTGAGAGTTTAGCCACCCAACACAGGCAAGAAGGAACCTTACTCCTTAGAAGGCAGTGTTCCTCTTGTCTGCAAGATCTAGATCTGGATGGACAGTTTTCCACTATTCATAGTCTATGCTGGTGCTCAGCGGTTCCCTGTGAAGTGTAAATACTCTTAGGAAGCGGAGTAACTGAATCTGAGCTTCTCATTCTTCATGGGGTAAAAAGGGAAAAGTGAACAGCACTACCATCACACCTTAATTTATACAGAGAAGTGTGAGACCTAATCAGTTACTGGAAAAAGAAGTCATCTATTCATGTTTTCAGGAGAAATGTCAAGGTGATAGATTCTGACTGTAAAAAGGTATTTTCTGCTTGCCTTAGGAAAAGCATTTGAGAGTTCAGTGCATACTACATTCTTTCCTTAGCTAGGTAGCTGAATATTAACTTTGTATTTCTACAGTTTTTGATGGTACATCAGGCTTCTGTTTGCCTTCACTGCATCACTACAGACTGGTTTTTGTCCGTGTCATGCAAGTCTCAGGGCTATGTGATCACGTGCTTTCTGCATACATAGGCATAGTCTTGCTTTGATGCCATAACTCTCTGCATTCCTGCTGGACACTTGTGACACAATCTTGTTCCTGATTTGTCTAGGAGGATATGAAGTCCATCAGGATTTCGCAAAGACCAGGGATTAAATCCAATATAAGTCATATCCAAAAAAAACCCCAAACCAAAACCTGCTTTCAGTGCATCTCTGGGATTCTGTGCCACCTGGCTTCTCCAGTGAGAGATCAGTGTCAGTAAATGCCTTCTAACAAGCATAGATGAAGTCTTTGGTGTAGTGGGGTAACCCACTAGAGTGCAGCCACATTCTGATTGTGAAAGCAGGAAATTCCTTGATCAGCACTTTCTCTATGAACAGTATGGAAATTTGAGGCTTAATACAAGCTTCTGAATATCATTTTAGGTGCCAGAAACTACATTTTAGGTAATACCATATTTAATTATTAATTCTGAAAGACCATGGCATTGGATCACAAAGATCATATTGTGGTTGTATCCTTGAATTTTATTGACAAACAAAATTAACAAAATTAAATCCATTAGTTATCCATAAGGTGGCACAAAAATGTTGAGCAGAGGAAAGCTGCTGATCACTGCCCTTCTTCTTTTATTTGGTGTGTTTATTCCATGGTCAACATGGGAAAAGAAACTTGGAAATAAGTCCTGCATTTCTCTTACAGGAAATGAGCTGTAAATACAGGTAGCAAGTACAAGGGGGCCAAATTCACCCTGTTCCATCATGGAGGTTTGGTGGCATGCAAAGAACCCTGCCTATAGCTCTTATACATCTTACAATTGATGTGAGTTCAACTTTCTCTACACTAAGTGATAGTCAAGAGGTAAGAACTGGGAGAGAAGAGGTAGCTGAAAGCCTCCAGAATGCAACCTCATATTCCATGCAAGGTTTTATCAATATAAGTGCATATGGAGGAAGAAATGTTTCCTCCTGGTAGTGGCTGGTGCTTTTTGTTCCTGCATTACTGTTTGCTGTATTGCTGTGTAGCCTACTGAGATTAAACCAGCATTATACCTGCAGGGTTCCTCCTCCCTGAACACAGGAGTATTGTATTACAGTCTCAGAGGTACAGCAGAAAACTTCACTTCATGGTTCACTTCATCCGTTTTCAGCTTAGTAACCAATGAATTGGACATAAGTAACAAATACTGTAATCCTATCAAAATTCATTGATAATCTTTTGTATGAAATTTTGCTTTTCAGCCTGTTGGATCTAGTTAATCTCAACTACTCAAACATTCATGGAAAACAAACATGAAAAAGTAAAGAACCTGGCTGAGTTGAAATTTGGTCTAGAATCTCAAGAAGCAGTTCAATTTCTGTTTTCTTTACAATTCACAGTTGAAGAAAGAAAGCTAATGTTCATGCAGCTTTTAGCTGCCAGCATTTCTGCTAAACCAGTAGCTTTTCGAAACCCCAGGGAACACCACAGATGGGGAGAAAACGCTCAGGAGTTTTAAATTGTCCTTTGCTTACAATACATCAGTTTTCCTTGAAAAAGGTAGGTCATATTAACCTTTTTAGGTCTCCTATTTTCCTCTGGAAAAGTAAGTAAAACCCAAAACCTCAAAACACTATGTAGAAAGCAGATATTATAAAGGACAAAATTCTGCCATAACAGGCCAAACCTCTGATACTTTAGCTACTACCCGTAGCTGATTTTCATCAAATTTTCATTTGCTGATTTCCTTATACAGTGTTCCTGGAGGAAGCCCTGATGTGGTATTGTTTTTCACTGAACTCTGCTACCTTTCTTGTTTAGGATCAGTTTATTAAGGCATCTTTTGTATGGAAGAGGCTCTGCAGGTGATCTATTCACAACTTGAAAAGTAAAATTACTTATTACTTCAGTACGCACAAATCACAGACAAGATTTAATGATTAGACTAAGCATTAATTTGCTCACCGATACTCTTAAGGCACCCAAAGAGTCTCTGTTAGCCACGCAGGCATCAGTCAGTAGTTGCAGGGACAGCCTCTATCACTCTTTCAACACATCTTTAGTGGTGCCGAGTTGCTAGGTCCCATCATCTCTGCCATCACTGGTGACACTGATGGCTTGATCCAAATCCCCGGTGATTACTACCTACTCAAGTGGCTTTTCTAGCTCTTTGTTTAGTATTTTATATTTTTCCATGCTGGTGCTTTTCTCCTTGAATGCTTGAGCTACTAGTTATCTTGTCTCAATAGAGCTACCTCTGGCTATAATTTTATCTTTCTTATCTTTCTGCCCTCTTTCTCACACCTCTCTCTTGTAACTTCACAATTTTCTCAGAAGTTAAAGGCTTCTGGGCCAGATCAGAGCTGGGCCTTGGGCCCTTGGAGCATAGGATGCTCAGCCCAGTGGAAAAGGGGTTTATAGCAGTATTTGCAGAGAAAGGAGATTACAAGCTTTATACAAAATTTTTGTCTATGTGAAAAAATCAACAGGCATGTAAGAGCTGATCAAGATATAAGCACTTTAGTTATACATCTGTCGTGGTTTGGGCTGGATTGGCCCAAGCAAGCTGAGCGACAGATGTTTCCTCTCTCCTGCTGAGCAGGAGAGAGAGGAGAGACTAGTTTAGTAAGAACTAAACTACTTTACTGAAATATAAAGAATAAAATAATAAAAAGAAAATAATGAAATATATACAAAACCATATGAGGTTCCCAGGATGACAATCACATCACCAGCAGGCACCGGGGAAGTCCCAGACTGGATTCAGTGACAGACAGGAACTGAATTCCGGATCTGGATTCAGGAACACATGAATCGGGATCAGAGGCAGACAAACAGACAAAGTCCTCCTCAGACACCAGCCACTGAAGAAAGAGGGCTGACCCTTTGGTCCCTCAGCTTTTATACTGAGCATGAGGCAGATGGGATGGAATACCCTGTTGGTCGGTTTGGGATCACCTGTCCTGTCCGCTTCTCCCCACAGGTGGGACTCCTCTACACTTTTCCGCTTCCGACCCTCCAACAGGACGGATAACAAAGCCGTCTGGCCTTGGTTGGTATAGCAATAAGTATAAGCAAAAGCCTCTCTGCATACCATGCCTTGGCATCAGCTATAAACATGAGTCTTATCACTCTGAGTAGAAAGATTTTTTTGCATTACATGCTGTTTATTTCAGCAGTTAGAAAAGGCCTAGTTAGAAAGTAGAGTTACTGAACAAAATTCATCCTGTTTTACCTCAAATCAGGACAACATCTTATAAAATGAAAGCAAAATTTTCTTCTGCTGAAATTTGTGAACCTCATAAGAACCTATTGAAACACAGGATGCTTGAAATTTGAGGATTTTAATTTGTTAGTAGTTGCAGTTTCAGAGCCATAAATTCTTCCAAAAATTTTTGATATGTCACAAGGAGTAACATATTTGCAGGTAACATGAACAAATTTCTGATAGAACATTACGTGAAATCACTATGAGGAGGGAAGCTGTTGACAATGTTCAGGAAAAATTTCAGAGTTTATTTGAAGCTTTCTTATTCATACAAAAGTGTTTATATGTGTACAGTTACAAAAGGAAGAAAAACAGCCTCAAATATTTTTTTCAGAGAAAAGCAGATCACAGAATGACATAGGAAAAAGAAAAAAGAAAATCTGTCACTCTTTTCTACTTAAGTAGAACAGTCATGGCAAGTTCAAGCTGTTCTGATTTGGCAAATGTAGAAATATTTTTTATAATTATATTTGCAAGTCTGCTATGAATAACAGGAAACATTCAAAAAAACTGTGAAAGAGATTTCCTTAGTTGCCACTTGTTTCAAGGGTCAGCATTGAAAAATCAAACAGGAGATAATTTCATCTATTGAATTTACTTTTTTTCGTTAATAGGTTTTCTAATTGGTGACATATCTATTTGTAACTATGACAAAACATGAATGCATTTCTCTTGAGATAAAACGAAATCTTGAATATTAAAGTAAAATCTTATTTTCTGCAAGCCAAATTTCCTTACTTGGCTAGTGGTGCTTATATTTTAGTGAAAAACTTTCACATTCCTCCACACAAGCAATAAGAAATAATAATTAAAAAAAAGTTAATTTCTCAAAATCATTTTGTGAGCTAACCACGAGTGACAGTCATATATAAAGATCCTAGCCTTACATTGGCAACATATATATTCAGAAAATGCTCTGTCAGATGATCAGCATCCTTTTCCTAGTACACCTTGTGGGTGATAGATAACTGAACATATGGCTCATTTGTTTGCCTCACTGATTTTATTGTTCTCACTTTTGCAAATGTTGCATGTTGCATCAAATTACTGTTAATCATCTTCCAGGTAACAGTATACACTCTCCCAGTTCAAGTTACAAACCTCGCCTTGACTGCCTCCTTTGAAAAGAAGAATGCTGTAACTCTGAATGATGGGTATAATGCAGTATAATAACTCTTTTCCAGGAAGAATAATGTACGGTACCACCTGTGCTAGTAAAGCCATACTGAGCAAGCTTTGTTATAATAAAAGCATGCAGCTGCTTCAGACTGCCCTGAAGCTCAGTGCTCTGACCGTTATTCTTTATAATTTTTATGCTTTTTTGTACTGAGAGCAGCTAGATCCATGAAAGTACAGATACAATATTAGGTACAAATATCTGAATTTTTTTTTCTCCACTCAGAATTTTCTTGTTCATTGTGGTCAAATATCTGTCAACCACACATGTGGCTTTGACAGCACACATCTGATACAAACTCTTTTCTATGCTGGGAACACAAATGGATTCTTAGCTTACCTTTCTTCAGAGGCAAAAGGACTGAAAACTTCAAACTGGTGATTAATTAGCTGCACAACTATCAGCTGCATCAACCGGAGTGGCTCTAATGAATTTTCACACACCCTAATTAGGACCCTGCACATGACTTAAATTTTATGGGGCTTAAAACCAGAGCTCCAGAGAGGATGAAGGGATACCCATCCTGTCTGTCTTTCTCAGAGTTTATATGTAAATAAATTAAGCTTCACAAGCTATTGCTACCTCCAAGCAGGATAAATAAAGGCACACTTTCTGTGGCAGGGAGAAGAGGAAAGGGCAGCTGGAGCCTGAGAAGTGTCAGATGGGGAGGTAGGGAAGCCTATGAATAGAGTAAAAAAGTTTATTAGGAAGGTAAATTTAATTACATTAATATTGATGCTGTTGCATTTGCCTGGATTTTACTGTTTAAGTAGATGTCAATAATTCCTATAAATTTGAAATAAATGATATATGTAGTCAAAAACCTTGGACAATTCTTTTAAAACCCCACTCAAAAATTAAAGGTAAACTTCAAAGTTGTGTGTGGGCAGGAACAATAAATGTTTCTTCATAAGAGCAATCACAGAAAGCAATTTCAAGTTCTTATTTCAGAAGATACTTTTTTTCTCTCATATGCAACATAGTTGTTCTTGTCAGGCTCATTCTTGCAGATTACTTTGTATCCTACCCTAATTGATCTCTTCTGCCTTCTATATCCTCTGCTTGATTGATAAGATGTAGTTAACTTTTCTGCTATCATGCCCATGAAGTAGTCATACTGTCTGGTCATCTGTTATTTCTCAGTATGTCCATTCCAGTTAGAGTCGATTACTTAGGAGGAATTACTCCAGTATGTTTTGTGGTTTTCTTTGGTTTGTTTTTTTTAAAAAAAAAGGAGGCAATATCTTTATAGACTTTTAGGTTTATCAATTGAAAGCTCTGCCTAAGTATACTATTGTTAATAAACATAAAACCTTCCATAAGGTGATGCAATTTCACAGTGCTTCACTTACCTCTACTAGGTTTTAAAACCACCTCCAAATCTTTTCTTCCTTTTTAAATTTCCTTCCTCCTTCATAAGCCCTGACATTCTCCGGGTCACCACCTCTTATCTTGATGAAGTTCCTTTACTAATACAGTCCTCATGTTTGGTATTCTTCTGCCTCCCTGTCTTTTTTGGTTAGCCATCTATCCCTAAAATAACTCAATACCTACCTTTCCTTTATATTGTTTTTTGGTCTTATATGCTTGAGTAGCATAGTTCAGGTAAATACGGGGACAAGGAAAATGCAACTATGTGTAGTCTGGAAAGAAAAATATTTCTTGTACCAACTGGAATGTTAAACAGTTTCAACTTCTTTCACTATTTACTTTAAGAGTGAGCACTATTTCATTATTTACTTTACTAAGAGCAATCATCAAAGCCTATCAGGGCATTCCACGGGCAGTAGATTTGACTGCTTTGAGATTTTATTTATCACAATATGTAGATGCACCTCTGTTATATTATTGAATATATTATACATGTTATTAATTTTCTTTAAGACATATTTGCTCGATTTGATTAATTTGAAATAAATTGTACTGTGCTATATACATAACCTTTGCTTTTACTGAGAGATGAATGTTTGCTAGGATTGAATTTCTTTAACCTCTCTTCACGGTATGCCTTTGACTGTTTTCATCAGTTGTAATTGTTCTGAGTTCCTCTTCCTCTTTGCCAAGCTTCTTGAGACTAGAATTATTTGTCCATTTTCCATAGCTGTTTTACCATTTGGATGTTTTAGGGAACATCCAAATCAAATAATAACAGCCCCAAACCCCCTTGCTTTCCACAAGTATGAGAAAATCTATATTACTGTGCAGCATTCATTGACTCTAGCAGAAAGTGAGGTCCTGTAAATGAGATGGCTGTTAATGGCCAATAGTATCTCAGAAAATGCTGGGTCAAAATCAATGGTCAAAATACTTTTCCAGAATAAACCCATGTGGTCAAAATTTAGCATATTCCTGACTGTTCAAAATCTCTTAAAATCAGATCCTCATCAGTCTTTTAACAATAAATCATAAACTGCTAATCCTGTAATAAAATATTCATACTTACTAAAACCAAAATTTCCCAAATTCTAGAATTCAACCCACTGTGGTGGGTTTACCCAGGCAAGCAGCTAAGCGCCCCATCACTCACTACCTCCCCAAACAGACCAATCCACATCCAGTCTCTGAATAACAGCCACCTTGGAAGACAAACACTGTCTACACACACACCTTTCTTAATGTCCCTTGAATTCCTGAGCATGGCATTGTATGGTGTAGAATATCTCTTTGGTTGGTTTGTGTGAGCTGTCCTGGTTGTGTCGCCTCCCAAATTCTTGCTCACCATCAGCCTATTTGCTCAGAGGACAGAGTGGGAAAAGATAAAGCATTGATGCTATGAAAGCACTGTTCAACAATAGCTGATACAGCAGTGTGTTACCAACAGTTTTAGCCACAAATCCAAAACACAGCACCATATGGGCTGCTATGAAATAGGCTAACTCCGTCCTAGTCCGACACAGTATATCCATGTTTCTCAAACTTATCTCTAAATTTTGGAATCTATTTTAACAATCTAATGATGCTTACTTACTTACTTAATGATGCTTACACATCTTACCACTTACTACACTAGCAATTCACGCTAGCTGGTATTTTGTCTTTTTTTGTTTATTTCTGACATAAGCTCAAAAAACCAAATTGTAGGTTCAGACAGTTGTGCTATATTTGTGAGGATACTGGCTGTGATTAGGTGAAGAATTTTTGGAAGCAAGAATTCATAGAAAATTAAACAAAATGCCAGATTCTTGCTTTAATTTTTTAAAAAAGAGACTAAAGGAAAAAAAAAAGCCACAGCTGGTCAATAGCTTCTGGTTTTTATGAAAAATATTCAAATTGATTTTAAAGTTTGGGACTAATTCATTTGGATGAAAGATTGAGAAGCTCAGTACTGAATTCACTTAAGGACATCTTGTATTTATTGTTGCAGAGGCAGACAAAATCTGGCAAGGAAAAGCTAGGGCTTTATTCTGCTCTCATGTACTGTGTGGACTGCAGAGAGATCAGTGGGATTATGCAGTGGCTACACTCTGAACTACGGCAACTCTGCTCAGCCTGGCTTTGGAAAAGTAGGAGATCATACTGGATCAAATCAGTTTTGCTTTGCAGTTGTTTTTGGTACAGTTCAAGGGGATTCTCAACCTGTCTCTTCTTGTTGTCACTGAAGGAGAGATAGTTGCCCAGCTAGGGGTTACGGGAGGTGATTCTGCCAGCTATATCATTAAACTGGTGACCTACGGTAAAATCACTGAACTCTGCTGTAGATTTTGTGGATGCCACAAGTTTCCACCATCTCAAAAGACAATTTAATGTACTGGGACCAGTGCTTATTATAATCCCAGTGAGAAAGGCATTCAGATATTAAGATGCCATATATTGGAGCTAACAGAAGAAATAAAAAGAGGGTAGTATAGATAATCTTATGTCTCTTCAGATGCTGGGAACTGTAGGTTATGCAGCATCAGATGGACCTCCTGGCAATGCAGGTCATGCTGTGCAGATCCCATCCATGGAGACGTTTGCTGACACTTTGGCTTGTCAAGCCCTTGCAGGATTTTCTTAATAGAAAACAACTCTGCCTATCAATTCTACTGTTGAACAAAATGATGTTTACATGTGAACTTGCTGTTTCACTTTAAGGTAAAGGAAAGGGCATGTAGGTGGTGCAATTGCCAGTGCCCGTAGGGAGCTGCATCAGAGTCCTCTGTTACAATTAGCTGCTTAAATTTCCCTTGAATTCAAAGAGTAAGCGCAGCAAACACTGGCCTGAAAGCCAAGCTATACATGCAGCACAGCAAAGCACAGCATGAGCTAGCATTTGGCCAGGAAGCCAAATGCCCACCCAGCTTCTTGATTCCCTTCTCCTCTGCCTATCTGCTGTTTTTTCACTTCCTGAAATACATTTTACCTGAGGTGCCACTACCATGGCTGGAGGGGCTCANTACTTTTCCAGAATAAACCCATGTGGTCAAAATTTAGCATATTCCTGACTGTTCAAAATCTCTTAAAATCAGATCCTCATCAGTCTTTTAACAATAAATCATAAACTGCTAATCCTGTAATAAAATATTCATACTTACTAAAACCAAAATTTCCCAAATTCTAGAATTCAACCCACTGTGGTGGGTTTACCCAGGCAAGCAGCTAAGCGCCCCATCACTCACTACCTCCCCAAACAGACCAATCCACATCCAGTCTCTGAATAACAGCCACCTTGGAAGACAAACACTGTCTACACACACACCTTTCTTAATGTCCCTTGAATTCCTGAGCATGGCATTGTATGGTGTAGAATATCTCTTTGGTTGGTTTGTGTGAGCTGTCCTGGTTGTGTCGCCTCCCAAATTCTTGCTCACCATCAGCCTATTTGCTCAGAGGACAGAGTGGGAAAAGATAAAGCATTGATGCTATGAAAGCACTGTTCAACAATAGCTGATACAGCAGTGTGTTACCAACAGTTTTAGCCACAAATCCAAAACACAGCACCATATGGGCTGCTATGAAATAGGCTAACTCCGTCCTAGTCCGACACAGTATATCCATGTTTCTCAAACTTATCTCTAAATTTTGGAATCTATTTTAACAATCTAATGATGCTTACTTACTTACTTAATGATGCTTACACATCTTACCACTTACTACACTAGCAATTCACGCTAGCTGGTATTTTGTCTTTTTTTGTTTATTTCTGACATAAGCTCAAAAAACCAAATTGTAGGTTCAGACAGTTGTGCTATATTTGTGAGGATACTGGCTGTGATTAGGTGAAGAATTTTTGGAAGCAAGAATTCATAGAAAATTAAACAAAATGCCAGATTCTTGCTTTAATTTTTTAAAAAAGAGACTAAAGGAAAAAAAAAAGCCACAGCTGGTCAATAGCTTCTGGTTTTTATGAAAAATATTCAAATTGATTTTAAAGTTTGGGACTAATTCATTTGGATGAAAGATTGAGAAGCTCAGTACTGAATTCACTTAAGGACATCTTGTATTTATTGTTGCAGAGGCAGACAAAATCTGGCAAGGAAAAGCTAGGGCTTTATTCTGCTCTCATGTACTGTGTGGACTGCAGAGAGATCAGTGGGATTATGCAGTGGCTACACTCTGAACTACGGCAACTCTGCTCAGCCTGGCTTTGGAAAAGTAGGAGATCATACTGGATCAAATCAGTTTTGCTTTGCAGTTGTTTTTGGTACAGTTCAAGGGGATTCTCAACCTGTCTCTTCTTGTTGTCACTGAAGGAGAGATAGTTGCCCAGCTAGGGGTTACGGGAGGTGATTCTGCCAGCTATATCATTAAACTGGTGACCTACGGTAAAATCACTGAACTCTGCTGTAGATTTTGTGGATGCCACAAGTTTCCACCATCTCAAAAGACAATTTAATGTACTGGGACCAGTGCTTATTATAATCCCAGTGAGAAAGGCATTCAGATATTAAGATGCCATATATTGGAGCTAACAGAAGAAATAAAAAGAGGGTAGTATAGATAATCTTATGTCTCTTCAGATGCTGGGAACTGTAGGTTATGCAGCATCAGATGGACCTCCTGGCAATGCAGGTCATGCTGTGCAGATCCCATCCATGGAGACGTTTGCTGACACTTTGGCTTGTCAAGCCCTTGCAGGATTTTCTTAATAGAAAACAACTCTGCCTATCAATTCTACTGTTGAACAAAATGATGTTTACATGTGAACTTGCTGTTTCACTTTAAGGTAAAGGAAAGGGCATGTAGGTGGTGCAATTGCCAGTGCCCGTAGGGAGCTGCATCAGAGTCCTCTGTTACAATTAGCTGCTTAAATTTCCCTTGAATTCAAAGAGTAAGCGCAGCAAACACTGGCCTGAAAGCCAAGCTATACATGCAGCACAGCAAAGCACAGCATGAGCTAGCATTTGGCCAGGAAGCCAAATGCCCACCCAGCTTCTTGATTCCCTTCTCCTCTGCCTATCTGCTGTTTTTTCACTTCCTGAAATACATTTTACCTGAGGTGCCACTACCATGGCTGGAGGGGCTCAGCTCTGCCCTAGTGTGAGTCAGTTGGAGCTGGCTGGACCTGGTTGTGTCTGACACAGGGCAGCCCTGGCCTCTCCTCACAGAGGCCGCTCCTGTGGCCCCCTGCTGCCAGCACCTTGCTGTGGACACTCTATACACTCGGTCCCCAATGCACAATGATCTTCCGTTAACATCACTACAGAAGGTTAGAAAAAATCAATGAAAAAAACCAGTATTGGGACAACAATATGAATTCTGGTTCAAGAAAGCCCTAGTATGCAACTGGAAGCATACATGGGAGGAGAAACATATGGGCATATGGACACGGTAGTTAGCATGGATTCACCAAGGGGAAGTCTTGTATGACTAATCTGATAGCATTCTGCAATGGCATGACTGGATGGATACATGAGGAGAGGGCAGTGGATATTATCTACCTTGACTTCAGCAAGGCTTTTGACACCGTCTCCCACAGCATACTCATAGACAAGCTCAGGAATTGTGGGTTAGATGAAAGGACAGTGGGGTGGATCGAAAACTGGTTAGCAGGTAGGTCTCAGAGGGTTGCGATCAGTGGGGCAGAGTCTAGTTGGAGGCCTGTGACTAGTGGTGTTCCTCAGGGCTCAGTACTGGGTCCAGTCCTGTTCAATGTATTCATCAATGACCTGGATGAAGGCATAGAGTATACCCTCAGCAAGTTTGCTGATGACACAAAACTGGGAGGAGTGGCTGACACACCAGAAGGCTGTGCTGCCATTCAATGTGTTCTGGACAGGCTAGAGACATGGGGAGATAGAAACCTAATGAAATTCAACAAGGGCAAATGTAGGGTCCTGCACCTGGGCAGGAATAAGCCCGTGCACCAGCACAGATGAGGGGCCGACCTGCTGGAAAGCAGCTCTGCAGAAAGGGACCTGGGAGTCCTGGTGGACAACAGGAGGACCATGAGCCAGCAGTGTGCCCTTGTGGCCAAGAAGACCAATGGCTTCCTGGGGTGCATCAAGAGGAGTGTGGCAAGGAGGTTGAGGGAGGTCATCCTCCCCCTCTATTCTGTCCTGGTGAGGCCACAACTTGAGTACTCTGTTCAATTCTGGGCTCCTCAGTTTAAGAAAGCCAGAGAACTGCTGGAGAGGGTGCAGCAAAGGGCCACAAAGACAATTAGGGGGCTGGAGCATCTTTCTTATGAGGAAAGGCTGAGGGATTTGGGTCTTTTTAGTCTAGAGAAGAGAAGACTGAGGGGGGATTTCATCAATGTTTACAAATACTTAAAGGGAGGGTGCCAGGAGGAGGAGGCCAGTCAAAAAAGACTATCAGTGGTACCCAGTGATAGGACAAGGGGCAATGGGTATAAGCTTGAATATAGGAATTTACATCTGAACATGAGGAGGAACTTCTCTGAGGGTTGCAGAGCACTGGAAGAGGCTGCCCAGAGAGGTGGTGGAGTCTCCAAATCTGGAGACATTCAAAACCTGCATGGATGCCACCCTGTGCAACCTGCTGTAGGTGGACCTGCTCTGGCAGGAGGGTTTTACCAGATGATCTCTAGAGGTCCCTTCCAACCCTTAACATTCAGTGATTCTGTGATTCAGTGACATCTGCTAGCAGTTCTCTCCAGAGGCAGAACACTGAGCTCCCCCCATTCTCTGTTGCCAGGCTCTTTCCATCATTGCATTCCTGTTGTGTGAAAAATTTAGAAATTAAGAGAGGAAGCATTTGTGCCATGGTTGCTTCTGTTTC
Organism: Chionis minor; assembly: GCA_013398295.1. Classification (NCBI taxonomy): domain Eukaryota; kingdom Metazoa; phylum Chordata; class Aves; order Charadriiformes; family Chionidae; genus Chionis; species Chionis minor. The sequence goes on along the minus strand of VZSF01010498.1, from coordinate 613,419 downwards.
CGCAACTTGCATTCTGACACAAGCTCTGGGTGAACGCTTGAAACACAAGCACACGCATGGAAGAAAACTTCCTCAATGATAAAAGGAAAGCCACAAAATCCTCTCTTTGTCACCCTCTATTTCCATTTGGAAGACTGCAACTTGACTTTGCAATTTATATACAGCCATAGAGATGGACTGACTATTAGCTTGAACTGAAAATTCATGAAACTTTCTGGTCTTTCCACCATTTCATGAAGTCAGTAAAATTCCTAATGTTTTACGATGCTCTTAAGCATGAATGCATGATTTTGCCTCGAGGCTTTCATTGCAACAACAGCTAATCTGATTAAGAGGAGACTGAGATGCAGCCCTGCTTTTACTAATTAGTTGTATTGAAGGAAGCAGTAAACTGGTATTACTGAGATGCTGTACTTGCTTTAGACATTTTTTAAACAAATCAACTCTATTGAAGTTCCTGCAATATCTTCACATATATAATGAGGTCAGTGAGATTACAGTTTGGTGATTAGTTTAAATCAATTTAAAAGTCAAAGCAATTAGAAGGGGCTACATTTGCTGCCAGCCTTGCCCAAAATTGCATATTCCATCGTCTCACTATTTTCACACATTAAGGCATACAACCCTTGTGAAGAATATATACACTTTTAAAGTTACATAAATGTTTTATTAGTTATGTTAATGTTTTATTTAGGATGAATAATATATTATTAAGATTCTATGAAACATAGAAGAGAGAATGATCTCTGCCCCTTCAGACTGCAATGCAAATTATATTTTTTACTTACACTATAATTTTTTAGTATTTTTTTTTAGTGGCATGAGAACCATTATCAGCAGCATTTAACAGAATAAAAAATTGGGCAATTCACATAACAATAGTGATGGCAGCAATAAATTCCATTTTATGCCCTTCCACAGGTATGAAATATCTCACCTCTGTGAAGTTAAAACATAAAAAATAAATATTTAAAATTAATAATTGTGGTTTGCCTTTGAAATTAGTCTATCCATATCTCCTATAAATAGTCAAAAGTGGAATTTAATCAATCTAGCTCTATCAGTCTTGTTTCCTGCTGGTTTTGATGGAAGGAAATATGCACATACAAAGGTTGATTCATTCTACCTTTCATGTGTATTATTTTGTGATGGGATTCCTCCCTTGAAGATGTTGATTTTTCTTCCAAAAAAGGTAGCTTATACAACTAATAGATCACAGAATCACAGATGTATAGGGTGGGATTAAATTGCCTAAACAGAAACAAAACTTCCCATCTGGGTTGTCATAGAGTATTTCACCACATCTCTTGCTGCTACTCCAGAAAAGCACAGGTTTCTTGTAGACTCTACATAGTCTATGTCATGTCTGTCAACCTTTTGTAGATTATATACTCTGGGTACTTATGTTTAGGCAACTGAATCTTGACTTAGGTGCCCATAGTAAGATGATCAGATTTATTTTTTAAACTCCTAAATCTGTATTGACTACAAGGGCCACTGGAAGCCCAGTAGCTGTTACAGGATCTAAGGCACCTGCTTCAGTAGTAGATACTTAAAGGTAGACATTTAAATTTAGGTAGTAATTCTGCAGCTGAATCCTACCCAAAGTTCTTAAGCTTAAATGAAATGAATCAATAGTTTGATTTTCAAACCAAAAAACAAACAACCAAATTAAAACTAAACCAAATCAAAACCAAACCACATCTCAGATCAAAACCAAAAATCAGAACAAATTAACCTGCACAAAATAGTGTAACACCCCTCCCCCTCTCCCAAAAGCCATGTACTTAGGATATTTAAAAAAGAAAAAAAAAAAAAAGGAAAAAATATGGGAGGGGGGAAAGAAGACACTTTTAGCTGATGTTTTTTGATGTTTGATGAGTTTTTACTAAATGCTGACATTTATACATACCTTGAACAAGATAAAAATGAGAATAGTAATACTTTGAACAACTGCAAAATACAACACAAGATGATACTGTTCCATCTTGATTAATTTTTCACAGATGAGAGGAATGAACATGAAAGAACACCGATTTATGCCTCTTATTAGCTTTTCCCTGTTCTTGTGCAACACCATATTTAGGGTCAAAACTCTGACTCTCAGAAGGAGTTTAGGTAACTCAGTCCTCTGTTGGGATCTCTCCAGTATAGGGAAGAATTTTTCTTTGAAGCTGCAGTTTGGCTACAAGATGAACTACATCTGAAACTCACAGATATATCTATGGCTCCAAGAGGGAGTGCAATGCAGATAGGTAGAGGGAAGTTCATTTGGGTACGATTGTTCAATTCTGTTTTCCTTCATGCCTTGTACAGAGGAAGGTTCTGCTAGGTAAGAAACAGAGGACTCAAAATATATGCATAACTTTCTACATGATGCCATGACATGTTGACACCTTCCTAATTGAGGAAAAACAACCCCAAACACTGCTTCTTTTGATAACATCTGTTAAAAGAGATAGAACATTTTTTGTTGGGTTTTTTTTCCTAGTGAAAATGTTTACAATGCATAGATAATGGAACAGTCACTTAAATTACTTCTTTCACATGCTGCCTTTCATGTCTGGTGTGAATCCAGCTTTTGATTTAGAGCAGGATAAAGTGCAACAGAATCAAATTTCAGTGCCCTACAGATCTGGTTATATGATCGACTGGTATCTTGCAGCAAGGCTGTAATATCTGAGAAAACAACATGTTTTTCAGCATTTATAAAACACAGCAACAGTTTTTCATTTTGTGCCACTGTAATGTAAACCTCTTAGGGCACTACTCTGTAAGCTATTTACTGCCATACTGCTTGATGATAGAGAATTTAAACATAAAGTCTCAATTCTCATACATGGGCATCCTATAAAATTAGAGTGTCTGGGTTAAATATCATTCAGAGACTTAGAAGATTAGATTAAAGATGATTAAAGGTAGTTTTAAACCATCACGGAAGTGTGATTTTATAATGTTAGTATATGCTGCAGGGTACCAGTCCCATAAATAAAAAGTTACCAGCAACCTTTATGTCTCTTGAACTCAAATCATGGCCTTACCTGCATGTCTTCAAACACGTCTCTTAAATGTCAGTTTGACTCTCATAATTTTTTTTTCAGCTGTACTTAACAAATTAAATAGTTACTTGTTTGCACCACACCATTTTGATGGCCAAACATCAACCACTGATTGTATTTTATTTCCATACCCTCCATTAGTTTGTTCAAAATAACAAAATCCCACAGTATGTAAGGGATCCAGATTGAAAACAGGAATATAAAGTTAAGCTCCTTCATGTGTAACAACACAGATTTAACTATAAACTCTGACTCAGAGTAGGAGACAAACATTGTCTCTCCTCCCACTATATAAGGGATAGTGGGGTATAAAAATGTTCTTTTTTGTGCCTTATTCCATTTCCATAACTTGCATGAGGGAACAGGTAAATCTTTAAACTCTGTTCCATTCGATGGTTTCTGCTATTTGAGATGCCTCAGGTTATTCTTTACAGTGTCTCACTGTCTGTCCAAGGAGTGAAAGGTCTTTACAAACAACCTGTGCTATATTTATCTGTCATATCTCTGTGGGCTTTGATAAACAAAGCATTTTACTAAGTGGCAAGGCAACTGAATTGTGTTCTCAGACTCCTCTGAGTGTAATGACCGTGCTTCCTACACCTTTTTTTCTCCTACTTCAGAGACAAGTGCTCTGTTCCACAAGTTTTTTTGGCTTGCTCTCCTCATGTATATGGGAGGGAAGAAAAGTTTTGTCAGAATTTAAGAGTCCAGCCTGTTAGACTGGGCTGAGAAAACCCTTCACTCATGGATTCCCTGCCTCCTCCAGCGCTCTCCCTACCCTAGCCACGGCTGAGGATCCCACTCTCCAGGGCTGTAAGCCCCTGGCCCAGTGATATGGCAGCAGAGCTGGTGCCTCTGGTTGCCCTGCTCTTGGCAGCTCCTTGGCAAGCTGTACTGATTCCTGTAGTAAGAAAGGATTTAGGAGAGAAGTTTGACAAACCTCCTATAGCTCCCTGTAGCTTTCCCAGAGCTCTGCAGAAGACCCTGGAAGAGGTAAGTGGTGGAAATAAATAAATAAATAAATAGAAAATTTCCTTCCACTGAATGAGAATAGGGAAAGTAGAAATAGGGAATGTTCCTAATTATATGAGCCAAAACTGTTTTTTATATTATATTTTTAACAGTTATGATAAATAGGGGGCTCTATATGCTTGTTGGCGAACACTTGTTCCCAGGTGCTTCAGTGGATCTCATGCTGTGGATGGGTGGACACCAAGATTGGAAAAGATCCCTGAATTCTGTTAAAAAACTGTGCCTTACAAAGAGGCTTTTTATAATGATGATGAGTTTTTAGGTAGCATCCATTTTATCAGCTAATTCAAGCTAAACTATGAATTATCCAAGAATAGCAATTAACCTGAGTCTTGACCTATCTGTAAAATAAATGACCTTGTGATTGTTGAAAATCCCTTAGATAGACAAAACCAATATTAATCAAATGCTGTGGTGTCAGCCAACACAGGAATATTCTTATGAGCTCTTTGATTTTTTTTATCTGATCTCTAAGAAACAAACAAAAATAATCCTGACACTAAGCTTGGCCAAATCAGAGGACAAAAATTAGTTTTATCTGCTGGCTTTGTCAGACTAAATTTAAACAGTGCAGAGTTGATTTATGATTTTCTGCTTGTAGTAAATATTGTTTATGATTGAAAATAATCAATTTTTAGCTCATATTATTAAAGAAAAATATATTTTGTGTATTAACTCCAGAAACATAATGAACATGAGAAATAAAGTATGGTGGTGCTTTATTATGCAGCAGAAAAAGCCAAACCAGAAAAAAACAGGAAGGAACTCAAGCTCTCCTGACCTCAAACCCTAGATGCATAGCAGCAAGAGCAATAATTATTCTGATGAAAATGCAGGGTGGAGCTTTTTGGTCAATATTAAAGATCAAGACAGAAAAGTGCATCACTATATAAAAAACCCACTACTGAACTGACATTTCAATAATTGATATCTTATTTAAACAAAAAAAAATGAAATGGGACTATGAGATAAAATAGCCAAAATTGAACATATACTCTACTGACCAGCATGGACAATATTTAAGTGAATTCTTTATGCAAGACTGAGGAGGACAATTTTGACAGTGATGTTACTTTTGTATGGAGATAAAAGTTTTGATAAAGTATCATATGTACCTGTTGCAGTGTAGCTTCATCCAAAAAGCACAGGATCCAAAAGGTCATTTAGTTTTGGCAGAAACCATGTTGTTGCAGATAAAAATATTCTAAAAAGACATGAAAAGTAAGAAACATCTTTTGTCTCCCTGTATAGGCATAGAAATATAAGCCCATATAATGTTTCACAGAATCATAGAATCACTTATGTTGGAAGAGACCTTTAAGATCATCAAGTACAACAACCAACCTAACACTACTGAAACCACCACTAAACCATGTCACTAAACACCACATCTACCCATCTTTTAAATACCACCAGAGATGGAGATTGCACCACTTCCCTGGACAGCCTGTTTCAATATTCAATAACTCTTTCGGTGAAGAAATTTTTTCCTGAAATCCAATGTAAACCTCCCCTGGAATAACTTGAGGCTGTTTCCTCTGGTCCTGTTGCTTGTTACTTGGGAGAAGAGATCAATACCCATCTTGCTACAACCTCCTATCAGGTAGTTGTAGAGAGTGATAAGGTCTCCCTGAGCCTTCTTTTTTCCAGACTAAACAACCCCAGTTCCCTCAGCCACTCCTCATAAGACTTGTGCTCTAGACCCCTCACCAGCTTTGTTGCCCTTCTCTGGACTTGCTCCAGAATCTCAATGTCTTTCTTGTAGCAAGGGACCCAAACCTGAACACAGAATTTGAGGTGGGGCCTCACCAGTGCTCAGTACAGCAGGACAATCTAGTCTTGCTACAAACTAGTCCTGCTCACCACATGATTCTTGATACAGGCCAGGATGATCTTGACCTTCTTGGCCACATGGGCACAATGCTGGCTCATATTCAGCTGGCAGTTGACCAATATCCCCCAGTCCTTTTCTTCCGGGCAGCTTTCCAGCCACTCTTCCTCAAACCTGTAGCGCTGTAGGGGGTTGTCGTGACCCAAGAACAGGATCCAACAATTGGTATTATTGAAATTCATGCTATTGGCCTTGGCCTGTTGATCCAGCCTTTCCAGATGCCTCTGCGCAGCCTTCCTAACCTCAAGCTGGTCAACACTCCCACTCAACTTGGTGTCATCTGCAAACTTGCTGAAGGTGCACTTGATCCCCTCGTCCAGATAATTGATAAAGACATTAAAGAGAGCCGACCCCAATACTGAGGCCTGGGGAACACCACTTGTGACCGGCCACCAACTGGATTTAACTGCATTCACCACCGCTCTTTGGGCTCACCCTTCCAGCCGGTTTTTGAGCCAGCAAATAGCACACCCATTCAAGCCGTGAGCAGCCAGTTTCTCCAGCAGAATGCTGTGGGAAACCATGTCAAAGGCTTTACTAAAGTCCAGGTAGACAACATCCACAGCCTTTTGGTTATTCACTAAGTGGGTCACCTTGTCACAGAAGGAGATCAGTTGAGTCAAGCAGGACTTGCCTGTCATAAACCCATGCTGACCAGGCCTGATCACCTGGTTGTCCTGCATGTGCCACATAACGGCATTCACGATGGTCTGTTCCATGACCTTCCCAGGCACTGAAGTCAGACTGACAGGCCTGTATCTCCCTAGATCTTCATTCTGTCCCTTCTTGTGGATGGGTGTCACATTTGTTAACCTCCAGTGACCTGGGACCTCTCTGGTTTGCCAGGACTGCTGATATATGATGGAAAGTGGCTTGGTGAGCACTGCTGCCAGCTCCCTCAGTACCCTCGGGTGGATCCCATCTGGCCCCATAGACTTGTGTGAGTCTAAGTGCTGTAGCAGGTCCTTCACCATTTCCCCTTACATTATGGTGGGGCTTCGTTCTGTCGCCTGTCCCTGTCTACTGGCTACTAGGGGGCTGTGTACTCATGGAACAACTGGTCCTGCTCCTAAAGACTGAGGCAAAGAAGTCATTAAGTACCTCAGCCTTTTCCTCATCCTTGGTCATTTTGTTCCCACCCTCATCTACTAAAGGATGGAGATTATCTTTAGCCTTCCATTTATTGCTAATGTTTTTATAGAAACTTCTTTTATTGTCCTTAACATCAGAATCCAGATTACTTTCTAGTTGGGTTTTGGCCCTTCTATTTTTCTCCCCGGATAGCCTCACAACATCTTTGGAGTCCTCCTGAGTGTCCTGCCACTTCTTTCAAAGGCCATATAGTCTCCTTTTTCACTGAGTTGTAACCACAGCTCTCTATTCATCCATACCAGTCTTTTCCTAACAGCTGTTTTTTTGGCACAATGGTATTCCCTGCTCCTGTGCCTCTAAGACTTCCGTATTGAAAAACGTCCAGGCTTTCTTGACTCCTTTTCCCTTCAGGATTGCATCCCAAGGGACTCTGTCGACCAGGCTCCTGAAAAGGTGAAACTACACCCTCTGGAAGTCCAAAGTGGCATTTCTGCTGATCCTCCTCCTTGTTTGTCTAGGAATCAAATACTCTGTCATTTTATGATCACTATGCCCAAGACATTCTCCAGCCATCACATCCCTTGCAAGTCCTTCTCTGTTTACAAACAACAGGTTCAGCATAACACCTTCGCTAGTTGGCTCCCTTAGTAGCTGTGTCAGGAAGTTATCCTCAACACACTCCAGGAACCTTCTAGACTGTTCTTTCTTTGCTGNTTCACTGAGTTGTAACCACAGCTCTCTATTCATCCATACCAGTCTTTTCCTAACAGCTGTTTTTTTGGCACAATGGTATTCCCTGCTCCTGTGCCTCTAAGACTTCCGTATTGAAAAACGTCCAGGCTTTCTTGACTCCTTTTCCCTTCAGGATTGCATCCCAAGGGACTCTGTCGACCAGGCTCCTGAAAAGGTGAAACTACACCCTCTGGAAGTCCAAAGTGGCATTTCTGCTGATCCTCCTCCTTGTTTGTCTAGGAATCAAATACTCTGTCATTTTATGATCACTATGCCCAAGACATTCTCCAGCCATCACATCCCTTGCAAGTCCTTCTCTGTTTACAAACAACAGGTTCAGCATAACACCTTCGCTAGTTGGCTCCCTTAGTAGCTGTGTCAGGAAGTTATCCTCAACACACTCCAGGAACCTTCTAGACTGTTCTTTCTTTGCTGTGTTGTATTCCCAGCAGATATCTCCTAAGTTGAAGTCCTCCATGAAGACAAGGGCTAGCAATCTTTTGACTTCTCCCAGCTGCTTATAGAATATTTCATCTGCCTCTTCATCCTGGTTGGGTGGTCTGTAACAGACTCCCACCATGATATCTGCCTTGTTGGACCTCCCCCTGATTCTTACCCATAAACACTCAATCCTATTGTCACCATCATTAAGTTGTAGATAGTCATAATAGTCCCTAACATACAGGGCCACCCCACTGCATCTCCTTCCTTGCCTATCTCCACTAATATTGTGTGTATTAGTGCAGAAGCACTTCAGATGGGCTATTTGTCCAGCCACCTTTTTATTGGGAGAAGCCCTAATTCCTACCTGACCATTCCCAGGCACGGCTGTAGTTTCTAACTCACAATGACCCTCACATCTCTGCACTGCATGAATCTCCATCCCCTAACTTCACTGAGTCAGCAGACAGAGGGACCTCACGAGCATCCTGTCCCGCAGACATTGGCCTGCCACCCACAGGCTTACCTCTAAAGAGCCTGGTTTCATGCCCTTTCCTCATCAAATCTAGTCTAAAGCCCTTTCAACATTTCCTGACAACTGCACTGAGAACCTTTTCCCGCTTTGAGGTAGGTGTACCACCTCAGTCACCAACAGGCCTGGTAGCGTGTAAACCAACTTGTAATCAAAAAACCCAACATCCTGCTGCTGACAGCAGGCTCAGAGCCAGATGTTGATCTGCTGGCTCTTCCTGTTTCTTCTCTCATCCTTTCCTGCAACTGGAAAGATAGAGGAGAATGCTACTTGTGCTCCTGATCCAGATCTTGCAGAATAAGACTAATCCTAAAACCTACACTTGAAAAATACCACTAGTAACCTCCCTGTACAATTATGTTCTTCCTTCCAGCACTACCCACTGTTTCTTTCCAAGTCAGTTATTGTATACCCTTGTGCTCAGTTTGCTAATGCATTTTTACATAGCACCATATGAAATACTTTATTGCTTACAGCCAGATTAAGCCAATTTCATAAAATCACAGAATGGTTAAGGTTGGAAAGGACCTTAAAGACCATCTAGTTCCAACCTCCCTGCCATGGGCACCTTCCACTAGACCAGTTTACTCAAAGTGTCATCCAACCTGTCCTTGAACACTTCCACAGATGGAACATCCACAGCTTCCCTGGACAACCTGTTCCAGTGTCTCACCATCATCAGAGTGTAGGATTTCTTCCTAATATCTAATCTAATTCTATCCTCTTTCAGTTTAAAACCATTACCCCTTGGTCCTATTGCTACACTCCCTCATTAAGAGTCCCTCCCCATCTTTCTTGTAGGCCCCATTTAGGTCCTGGAAGGCTGCTGTAAGAGCCTTCTACCCAGAGCCTTCTCTTCTTCAGGCTGAACAACCCCAACTCTCTCAGCTTGTCTTCATAGCAGAGGTGCTCTAGCCCTCCTCTGGACTCTTCAACAGATCCATGTCCTTCTTATGTTGGGGGCCCCAGAGCTAGACACAGTACTCCAGGTGGGATCTCACCAGAGCAGACCAGAGGGGCAGAATCACCTCCCTTGACATGCTGGCTGTGCTTCTTCTCATGCAACCTAGGATACAGTTGACTTTCTGGACTGTAAGTGTACATTGCCAGGTCACGTTGAGCTTCTCATCAGCCAGCACCCCGAAGTCCTTCTCCTCAGGGCTGCTCTCAATCCATTCTCTGTCCAGGCTGTATTTGTGCTTGGAGTTGCCCTGACCCATGTGCAGGATCTTGCACTTGATGTCATTGAACTTCATGAGGTTGGCAAAGGTCCACCTCTCAAGCCTGTCCAGGTCCTTCTGGATGACATCCCTTCTGGCCAGCGTGTTGACCGCTCCACACAGCTTGGTGTTGTCAGCAAACTTGCTGAGGGTGCACTCAATCCCACTGTCTATGTCACTGAAAAAAAGTTAAACAGCACTGGTCCCAATTTATATTCCTGTTGCCTAGAAAATCAATACTCCTTCTGAAACTGAGATAAAATTAGTTTATCATGATGTAAATGTTACACCTATGTTTGATCCTCTTTTTGTTTTTGTCTTTTTATTCGCGTCTCAGTTTTCTTTTAAAGCTTTTGCTGAATATTTGCAAACCACTGACATCAGATCAACAACTCTGCAGTGACTCTGATCACTCTCCCACCCTGTTAAATGAAGGTGTTATGTTTACTCTTATTAATTTGTTTGATTCCACTGATTATTTCATTAACATCACCATGAACTGTGACCAGAGTGAACAAGGTAGGCAGTCAGCAACTATTTTGATGGCAGCAAAGTAAATTTTATTTTCTGCTTCTGCTACAAGCAATGACTGGTATACTTATAGTTGTACTCTTTTGACATTATTAGTGGAATAAACCTAGCCCCTCTCTTGAGGTTATGTCCATTTCAATAAGTAAGAGCTATGGAGGCCTCATAAATTTTAACCCTTAAATAATGGTTTTCATAATGATTCAACAACACAGTGACTGCTCTATAAATGCCTTCTTGCACATTCTGCACTAACAGTTTCCTTAACACACATTAGTTCAAAATACAAATAGATATCGTATACTGCTCTTGACAATTTCAGAGTTGTTTTTTTAACAGAAATTTAGCAATACTGTATATTGTGTTCTTAAAACCAAGTTCTTTGCACACAGTAATCGATTTCATCCTCTGTCTATATCTAATCTCCATAGCTGTTGTGTTGAAGTTATTTCAAGCACCTAATATTAGGAGAGGCAGATAATTATCTTCATAGATTCATAGAGGTTATGGCAAAAGGGATTATTTGATCATTTTGTCAAGCCTGTAATATACTGCAGGCCATTAGATTTCATCCAGTTCGGATATCTGTTGAAAATGAGCTGTGATAATCATTATTATTATTATTATTATTATTAATCATATTTGTTATAGCACTACCCAAAGGGTGAAGAAGAAAAAAAATACTCTGGGATAAGAATTGTATAAACATAGATTTCTTGATGATCCCTGTCTTGAAGAGTTTACAATCAAGATAAGAACAGCCTGGAGTTGGAGAATGGAATATAAAACAGACGGTGCAATAACCATATGATGACAGCAGAAAACACATTAATTGCATTATTTACTTTAATTTTTTCCTAAGACAAAGGAATATAGCTGTAGTTAAGGTATAAGGAAAAGAATGCCAAACACAAGAGGACAGACCAATAAGATTGAAACGAATGTAGGGCTGGAATGAAATTATTATGAAGAGATATGGTACCCCTTTGCACTTTTCCTCAATGGCTAAATGTACTGACTGTTTAGGAAGAACAAAAAGCAAGACTCATTGAGTGAAAAAGTTCTCTTTATTTGTCAATTTCTTATGTTTGGCAATGTAGAAAGCAAGTTACATTTAGTAGGAATATTCCAGTTTAATTCCACATTATGCATTCCTTATACACTGCTAATTTGTCTATTTCTATAAGATATGGTATACCTAGACATACAAATGCTTCTAAGAACAGGATTCCTGTACTTTTCAGTATCCTATTCTCTCACAAAACCCTCCAAAAACCCCACAGATATAAGAAAAGGAACTTTACCTATGTTGTTGGCACAGTGTTTGTAAATTACTGTCAGATATGTTACCAGATGTCACCTTAGTTTTGAATACGCAGGAGTATTTAACTGTCTTTTCTACTCTGAACAATCATGCTTACAATGTAGTTCTACAGTCCTTGACAGGTTTCTCTATGAATAAGACTATTGATACATTGGACTGCATTCTTCTGCTTGTAGTAGGTGTTAGATTTAGAGATGATGTAGAAAGAGCTGGGTTGCATAGATTTCAGAATTTGTATTTCAGTGTCTGTTAAAGTGATGGAATTGTCAACAAATCACCATAAAGTATATTCATGTTTGGTCTCTAAGGCTTTTTTACTTATGGGTATGGTGCAAAACTGTGGTTCTAAAAACTATGCATAATTTGCAACATCCTAATTATCAGGTCCTAAACTCAAATGCACTAAAAGCATTCATTTTTATAGACAACTGAGTATATTAAAAAGGTTTTCACCTACACAGGATATGTTGGACAGTGGCAATGATATAATCATACAGAAAATAACATTTCCCTTATGAGCAACAACTGTAAAACCATCCTCTGAAAAGAACTTTAATTGATGATAATAGGAGATCTAACTTCTTTGGTGAAATAAATAAAATCAATATTTCTGTCAACTGATTTGATTCCACTGGGCTGAGACTGAGAGAAAAAAAAGGCAGTACTTTACTGTGTTCTTGTACACAAATTAAATTGCTTATCAAGGTAAAGAAAATGGCATTAAGTAACTACAACTAGCAATATAATTAGTAATAAAGATGCTATAAATGTGCATTAAAAGAAAAGAAAATGGCTTTCAGAGGCCAAGTTAAAATTTTTTGGCCCTGGAAGAAACAAATGTTTGTTTATTTTTTCTTCTAGAAAGAATAAACCTGGGACAGCTCTTCTGATCTTACAGGAGTGCCTAAACAGATTTTCTGTCTAAAGATCTGGCTGTTGATTTGCAGTTGTCAAGGAACCTTGAATTCTGGGCTACAGTTTTATGAGTCCCTAACCAGTTGCACATGACAACCAATAACTAGCTTCCAACATTGACTCTAGGGTAGTGAGCAATTCATTATCAGACACTCTACCTACTTGGCTCAGCACAGGAACAGATAAACCAAACAGCTTGGATCCACAAGTACTGGTTATGTAGTCCTGCACCAAAGTTAATAAATCCTGCTTTAGAGTCTTCAGTAGCCATTTCACATGACCAGATACATGCTGATGTATGGATCTGGGACTGGCACAGACAGGGATAGACAAATGACAGGGTCAGCATGGACATTTCTATGAAATTTTACACTGAAGAGAGGAGAAATGAGGAAAAACAACACAAAGCTTCTATATCCTTAGGCTGAGAAAATCTCCAAGAGTGTGGATAGGATGAGAAAGAGAGATGAAAGACTGTTCCAACGGTCTGTCTGGGTGCTTGTTTGTCCTCTAACCTTCCACTTCAACAATAAGAAAACTAAGCTAGGTCAGCAAAAAACACTATGTGAGAGGACTATTTAGAGAAAACTAAGTGAAAGAAATGGATTTTGCATTTAAATCCGAAAGCTGTGAAATCTGAGCTCATTTCACAGGCTCATGTCACTTGTAAAAGAAAGTTCATTGATCTCTGTGCAGCTCTTGCAAAAGTTCTGTCTCCTGTGCTTGCAAGTCTTTCCTTCTTGACAGAGAATTTTATAGGTTCTTTTGAGTGTAAGAGCTTTCCAGGGACATCATGGTTTCTGAAAAGAAAAACTTTGTCCTTTTCTATGGAAGGCTCTGCATATTAAGAAAAACTATAAACTGAATCCTGTATTCAGTAGGAAGATGGTGCACATAGCAGTGCAAGGGGTGATGTGTTCAGAGACTTATGCATTACTGAGAAGATGGGTTGATGCATTTTGAAACTTCTTTTTTAGCACCTGCTTGGATTCATTCCCAGATATAAGGAGTTGCAATAATAGAGTCTGGAATCAAGATTGTATGGCTAGCTCTCACAAACTTTACTCCTGATATTCCAAAGTTACTCCATGCTTTAACCAGTATAAATGAGAACAGAATGTGGCCCTATTTTCTTTCTTATTATTTCAAGAATTTAAATAATATGAGAACTCATAAAATAAGAACCCAGATTTGATTCTAGCTCTTGGTAGAACATGTTTGTTAAATCTGGTTTCTGGAAAAAACTTCTGAAAGAAACTTCAAATCTAGTTGTATTTAACTCAGCACTTGCAGCTGTAAATGACATTGAGTTAAAGTAGGTGAAGAGCTTTAACAGATTAAAAAACCTCAACAAAACAGTGCTTTTATTACAGTTGTTAATATGAAAGAGGAAATAAAAACTTAGAAGAAGGAATAAATTGTGCATATCAGTGTCATGTCACTAACTTTTACAATATTGTTATCTCTACAGCAAATATCCACTTGTGCAAAAAATTACCCATTTGGGTAAAAAATTATGTCTTCAGTTTTGTTTACTTTTCCACTTTGAAATCTGATACCTGTGATATAGTTTGTTATTATTATTGCTTTGACAATTTATGTTATATGCTTATTTAAAAGAGCTTATACTGCAACTAGAATCTGATAGGATTCAACTAAAACAAAAGGAAAAGTGGTAGGAATGGAATGGAGTGGAATGGAGTGGAATGGAGGGGAATGGAATAGAATAGAATAGAATAGAATAGAATGTAGAAATTTCAGTTGGAAGGGAGGGACATACAACGGTCATCTAGTCCAACAGCCTGACCAATTCAGGGCTGACCAAGTTAAAGCATGTTGCTAAAGGCATTGTCCATACGCCTTTTAAACACTGGCAGGCTTGGGGCATCGACCACCTCTCTAGGAAGCCTGTTCCAGTGTTTGACCACTCTCTCTGTAAAGAAATGCTTCCTGATGTCCAGTCTGAACCTCCCCTGATGAAGCTCTGAACCATTCCCATTCATTCTGTCACTGGACCCCAGGGAAAAGAGATCAGCAATCAACAGCTGTTTTCAATCAAGAGCTGGTTTTCCACTTCTCTTGAACAAATTCTGTTGTGCCTTAAAATAGTGTGACTGGGAGCAACTTCTTAAGTAAGTCCGACTTCATTTAAAGTTATAACTAGACACACAGAAATCTTCATCTACATTTTAAATGAACTCAGACAAACATTGATGTTCTGAGTAATGAAACTAGCACATTCTTTTATATTTCTCAATAAGAAAGTTTGCCAAAGTGGTGGAAACTGCAGACTTGACCTTCTAAGTTCACCAGATCAATTCAGATCACTATATATCAGAAATAATATATTTTCTCAATGATATTATGTCTATCTATCATTATCTAGTGTACTATTTAAGATAGTGCAGTTTATGCTTAATGAATGAAAGTTATTCAAGTACCTTGAAGGAATCCCTATTTAGATCCAGATTAGACTAACATAATATCTTGGGGTCCAACTATGTAGTCCCGGGGCTAAAAAAGAATGAGGAATTGGGTTCTGCTTCACTGAAATGCCAAAATGAATTACTAGTTGAGTGACAAATGTCTTCAGGAAAACTTTCCCCATTTTTGGCCAAAAGTCCAGGAGGACAGTTAGCCTCACAATTCTTATTAAAAGTTAGAAGAAACTGGAGCCAAAGATCAAGTAATACTGTAACATGGGATTCATGTCTGGAGTTTTTAATTGGATGGCAAATTATTTCCATTACTTTGAAAGCATTTTATTTCAAAGTTTTATCTTTGCTCATGAGAGTAAACATTACTCTTAGTTTAAAATTACTACAAAAGCACTGCAGTCACTCTACATAGTCCTAAACTTATAGTAAAAGAGAATGTACTACATATTAGTCGTCGTATGACTTACTTGACCTCTACAAATAGATATGATTGTTTTAGTGTATGCAATGCTTAGGATTCAATTCTGGTACGATAGTGGCATGAGGTACCATTAAAATACCCAGTTAGCATTCAGACAAAGTACCAAGCAACCATGCTAGAACAGTGTGTGCTTTAGATTTAGTACAGCAGATTTACTCCAGCATGTTTGGAGTTGAGTTTTACAATAGGAATTTAATGGGTATATGGCCTGATAGTGACACATCCAATAACGAGGAGCACTGCAAGGCACTTTCTGAACGATTGCTAATGCTTCCTAAACTTCCTTTGATTACTTGTGTTTGTACTGCTGCAGGAAGTAAGGAAAACAGAACTCCCAAACGGGATTTACCTGTGGCTGTCACAGTCATGAAGAGTTACCTACTAAATTGCTTCCAGAACACTGGCAGAGGGAGCACTTTGGTTGTCTCAAGCTGGTAAAACTCTATTAGTGAACAATTTTCACACATAGTGGCTGCGGGCTTCTCCAACACAGAAATTTACCAATGCTTCAAAATAGATTATAGCAGCAATATTGAGAGAGTTGACCCTATACTAGGCAAGTCACTGCACCAATCTTTGCTGCAGTCTACAAATCTGTAAAATGGGGAGAATAATAGTTCCCTGTTTTAGGAGGTGCTTAGAAATATAACATCACAGCTTTATAACATGGGCTGTTTACATCAGACATCAGAAGGGCGTCAAACACATCAATTTTAAATGAAATGAACATTAATCACACAAAATAGATTTCCTCTGTTACAGTCCAATTATATCATCACAATTAATCAAGGTTTTCTGTTTTTTTTAATTCTTTTATGTGTGTGTGTAGGTGTTACTATAAAGCAAGCCTGTCTGTTATAAGATTAATGGAACACTAAAGAATTTCCAGCAGCAGCTGTAACAATACCAGCACAGGCTGAAAGAACTGTGACTTAACCCAGTGTTTTTAAGTGAGGTATCAGTCAAACATAAGGCCAGTTCACTTTATCAAAATTGCAAGATCAAGATGCTTCTTGCTAGTCACCTTTTCAGAAATGCAGACAAATCAAAGACAAGCATTCCTGATCTGAAGGACACACAACCTCTGAGCCTGGAGAATGCGGTGGGTTGCACTATATACCTCACAGTTTGCAAAAGTTTATGTTTAATAAATGCTGTGCAGGGTGAATATCTATCTTGAAATCATATAAAAAAGTAAAGAAATACTTTTTTAGCCTAATTGCTATGTCTTCTATGAGAGAACATAAAAAGCAATGTATGCTTATGCCTAGGTATTCTCAGGGTGAGAGGCTAATTTGTGAGGGTTAATTTGTTTTCAGCTGCTTTCCCACTTACAACAAAACAAGCCTAAAATTCTGGCTCCAGTGCTCATTCCACTGAGACACCATTTATGCATCAGTAAGTCCCAAGTTTCAGACACAAAGATCAGATGATGTGAATTGAATTATGTCAGTTTCATTACCTGAAAATTTCAAATTTCGTACATATATCTCTGCAGTCTTGACTTTGAACTTTCATAGCGTTATTCCAATGTGAACCTGGAAAACTTTCCTAAAATATTATCTGTATGCAACTTGCTTGTGCTGGCTTTCTATAGATATCAATAACAACAACCCCTTATGGATAATGGGGTAAATATTTGCTGGAGTAAATCATGTGCTAATGGGATACATGACAATCAAGTTTGATTTGCTGCTTCTATGTTTCTGTTCATAAGGGTGTACACAACTCATCCCCTCCACAATATATTAGTTTTCCATCTGTAAACAGACTGAGCTTTGACTTTCAGTTATTATGTCAGAGATATAGTTAACTATGGTATTAGCTTGTGCAACCCATGAGAGCAATCCTGCAGTTTCCTGATAGTAAAATGAAAGAATGAGAAGAAGATATGCAGAAGTTTAATTCAGTTGACCAAATATAGGAGTCTACTGCCACTTGGGACATCCAGAAGAATCTGTCCGATTTAGCTGCCAGCTCAGAAGAGCAAGGGCAGGATTTAGTTATCTTAATGCAGGTGGACTAAAGCCATATAAAACAGGGCAGAATAATATTATGAGACAGGTGTCTGCGTAGCCTACCAAATGTGACACAAGACTTAAAAGAAAACCATCAACTTCTTGGAGTGGCCACTAGAGACCATGTAGGAGACTTCACAGTACCTAAAATTACATTAGGAGGCCATGGGGCAATTTAGTGTTGCCCCAAGCTTAGAGGACAATTCAGCTCACCCTAAATAAGTCACCTAGGACAGTATTTACTTCTTAAACATAGGTTTTCCCTGTCTGGATTTCCACCATCCAGAGGGACCTGGACAGGCTTGAGAGGTGGGCTAATGCAAATGGCATGAAGTTCAACCAAGCCAAGTGCAGAGTCCTACACCTGGGACGTGGCAATCCCAGGCATAAATACAGGCTGGGCAGAGAATGGCTGGAGAGCAGCCCTGAGGAGAAGGACTTGGGAGTGCTCATGGATGAGAAGCTCAACATGAGCCGGCAGTGCGCGCTGGCAGCCCAGAAAGCCAACCGTATCCTGGGTTGCATCAAAAGAAGCGTGACCAGCAGGGCACGGGAGGTGATTCTCCCCCTCTACTCTGCGCTTGTGAGACCCCACCTGGAGTACTGTGTCCAGCTCTGGAGTCCTCAACATAGAAAGGACATCAAACTGTTGGAAGAGGTCCAGCGAAGGGCCACTAAGATGATTAGAGGGATGGAGCACCTCTCCTATGAGGATAGGCTGAGAGAGCTGGGGCTGGTCAGCCTGGAGAAGAGAAGGCTCCGGGGAGACCTGGTAGCAGCCTTTCAGTATCTGAAGGGAGCCTACAGGAGAGCTGGAGAGGGACTCTTTGTCAGGAAGTCTAGTGACAGGACAAGGGGTAATGGTTTTAAATTGGAAGAGGGGAGATTTAGATTAGATATTAGGAAGAAGTTCTTTACTGTGAGGGTGGTGAGGCAGTGGAACAGGTTGCCCAGAGAAGTTGTGGAGGCCCCATCCCTGGAAATGTTTAAGGCCAGGCTGGATGGGGCTTTGAGCAACCTGCTGTAGTCAGAGGTGTCCCTGCCCATGGCAGGGGGGTTGGAACTTGATGATCTTTAAGGTCCCTTCCAACTCTAACCATTCTATGATTCTATGATTTTAGGTGCCAGTATGGCATCTGGCATCCAGCTGCTGCAGAAATGAGTTTCCCTTAAATCCCATGACATGCTTGTCAACCTCTGCATTTCTAGGAAACTGAGGTATCCTGGCCAGCTGAAGGCTAGACAGGATGCTCTGATATTTAAAATGGTTACCAATGTCTATCAGCTGCTAGGGAAATGAAGAAAATAAAACTGTCAATTTTTTTTGATTAATTAAACCGAAGAATAAAACATTAATTCATAGCACTGTTAATGTTTCTCAGATACAGACACAATTCCTTCTAGTTGATTCTGTGGCTGAGGATATGACCCAGTACCATCTGTATTTCTTTGTTCCAATTGTTCCTCATATTAGAGAGGCTTTGAAGCTCAGTTCTCCTAGAATATATAGTGATTTTGCAAGCAGAAGTTTTGAAAAATGAGTAAGAACAAAGATTGTAAAATTACTTTTTTCTCTAGAACGTGGTGGCTTCTCAACAAATACATGAATATCCCATAGCTACACTGTTAGTTAACAAATATTTTCTTCTTTTCTGTTCAGAAATTACTTACTGAAAGATACATCCTCATATTTACTCATTAGTCAAAATGTTAGATTCACCTATTTATCTTTGAACTGCCGTTTCTTTGGAAACATCTTCTTTCACCCAGTAAAATTTAAAGTATAGTGGTGAATTTTGTGAATCTGGTTAACAGCTTTCTTACTCTATGACCATAGCATGTAATTCAGCATGCAGTGCCAACTGAATACTTTTCAGCTAAATACAAATATGTATATACGAGATATACATAAAAAATTTGCTTTTATTGTGGACATGTGGGAGTTGACTAGGAATAATGCAAGGATTTTTTGTGCAGCAAAATGATAGATGGCCCTGGCCAAACATATTTAAGAAGGCTAATATTGTCATTTTTATCTGATTTATGATGATAAATGAGATTATTAGACTTGTGTTTAGTCAGTTCACATATATATTGCATAATAAATAAACCCACTATCTCATGATATTATATAAATTTATATTAAAACACACTTCTGTACCAACCCTGTTGTAGTAAAAATTCTTCATATTTTTATATTTTTCTTGACAAACTGAGGCCAATATCTGAATGCCCAAGGACATCAAACATAAAATTGGTTGTATAAAGACAAAGGTTATGTGTAAGATCCTTCTCAGTAGTCTGCTATCACAGAGCAGGAAGGGTAAGTGGGATTAGTTAGATAGCAAAAACTGATCTGTTGAGAAGAGATTATTAGAAGGTCAATGACAGAAGAAAAATTCTCTTGGTTTGAAGGAAGATGGATGATGCAAAAAAGCCCTCTAAGTAAGCATTCAAAATGCTCATAGCTTTCACAAATCAAAGCTACAAACTTATTGAGGTTTATATATTGCTTTTTGACACCCTTAAACCTTATCCTACGATGTGTGAAAGTGCTGTAGACTCTTTACTGTTAGTATAAAAAGGCAAACATAAATCAATACCTTCCTCTTTAGCAAGCAGTAATGTTGGACAAGTCCTGTCTGCCCCCTGTTAGTGTATAATATTGCTTGTTGGCTGAAGATAAGATTGATTTACTTTCTCCTCAAATTCTCTTTATACATTTCCTGCTACAGTACATTCATTTTTGAGAGAAGAGTAAATGAATGCTTTAGAGATGACACATATATGTGGTCCAATATAAAAGCTGTTAACATCCTTCTGGGACAATCTGCAGATTATTTCCATGCAGCTGTCATCCTTCTCTGTCCCTGCCTTAGCAACTAAAGCCTTCTGTTCAAAAGACACGCAGTCACAGTGAGGATGGAACACACCTCAAGGTCATTCGTACGTTATTTATGGAAGGAAGGCCAGGCAGTGAGCTCAAGAATTGAACCTCTCTACAGACCCAAGGAGGAGTTTTTCTGCAACACACAAACTACAGTTGTCTGACAAAGCAAAGGTTTCTTTAACAGAACATGCAAGCAATTTGGCCACAATTACCCAGATGATTGCCCTATCAGTAATCAGTGTAAGTATTTCCGTCCTTGTCCTTTCGGTCTAGACCTTTCTGTCTTGTGTGAGAGCAAATCATCAACACTTTTTCTGAAATCCTTTTTACTGCAATATAGGTAAATAGAATGATTTTTTTTTTTTTTAATTTATAAACCATTTTGCATTGCTGAATGCACTTGCTGATAGCTTTAGTCATCTAATTGCAAGTCTCGATTTATAATTTTACCAAACGTGATTAGTCATAAACCATGGAAATTTAATCACTATGTTCTAGCAGCTCACACACATACACAAATCCAACCCCTTATTGCTTCTTATGTTACACTGTAAGTGAAAAGAAACATTTAAAGCAGTATCCCATAGTACAAATGTGATATTTTTTCTATGAGCGCTTTATCAGCAGACTTTCAAGGCTGAGACACAAAATTTATGGTAACTAAACCACAAACTGGGACTATATCCTGATCTCTCATACTTTTTGAGAGTTGGCTTGCTCCTTAACTCTAACTGTTATCCTTAAATCAAATATACCATAGGTGGGAGCTTCACTCATGACAAATGTTTGTGTAATCTAGTCTTAAAGGCCAAGATGGATAACTTTTTTACAACTTTGAGAGGCAATCTATTTCAGAACTTCACTATTTTTAATATTAGAAAGATTTTCCTAGTACCAAGGCTGAATCTTATTGATGCAATTTAAGCCCATTACCTTTATCCTATATTGCAACCTGTTCGAGATAAGCATGGTTTTCTTTCATAGGAAATTTTGCCGAGTATCTCTCAAAGATGATTTGCTACAGTTAATGTCAATTCAATGAGTCTAAAAAAATGTGAGGAATACTGCTTTTTGAGTATAGCAAAGACTGATAAATCTAAAGCACAAACAGAAACGCATAACTGCTATTTAGCATGTGTCTCAGGAAAAACCCTTTGTGCTTCCCTACAAACTCATCTAATTGCAGAAGATATCTTTCTTAATTTCTTTTCTCTGAAAATATGCAGGGACAGCAGTCATAATCAATGAGTTGTCAACAGGGCTCACTGAAAACCTTCCATTAAAGCTATAACAAAAATCAATATTTGACAAAGTTTTATTTGTTCTACCTTTTTTTTTTGTTTTGTTCTGTGAGTGCTCCATCTTTCTAGTACTTTTTCTATTTAATTCAAATGTATCCTTTTCTAAAGAAAAACCTCTTAAAAGATTTTTCAGAAATTTAAATGTTTATTTTCATTCATAACCGATAATAAAACCCTGAAGAGTAATAATACTTATTTCTTTATTTTTGATTGCAAAAGAGGACAATATGCAAAAAATTATTCTTCCCAAACTAAATATACTTACACACATGTGTCTATGTATATTGATATTTGAAGGTGAAATTTTTTAAGGTACAGCAAAAATTTGGATAGTTATCTATTGGTTTTTAAAAAATAAAATGAATATAATCTTGTTCCGGAGATAAATTAACTATATGCTTAAGTGAGCCATAGTAAATCTTTACTCTGAGAATAACAAATACTATGAAAAGTTTCTGGGCATAAAATGTCTTAAGTTCCCCCACAACTTGTACAGTAAGCACACTGTGAAAGAGGTTTTTTCCTCTTGCATCTTTTATTCCTCCTTTTTTTTCCTCCCTCTTTCTCTCAATAAATTGTAGGACAACATTGAACAAGTTTGACCCTTGTGGTGGACTGTTATCCCTTGTCCTCTTTATAGAAAAGTACATGTCAAAAGACTGCAAAAGCTGTAAATTTATGTTACTCCAGGATATAAAATGATGTACTGGATCTTCTTAAACAAACTGAAGGAGAGCAGGAAGAAAGGGGAGGGTGCCAAACGAGTGACCTCTCCCAACTGCTGCCCGCTGTGTTCTAGGGCAGATCATTGCTTCCTATCTAATTGCCAATCTAGTAAGTAGCTTCCTTCGGTCATTGTCTTCCTCAGCTGCAGCAAACTGCACACAATCTTTCCAACTCCAGGACAGTCTCCTTCTCTCTATACATTTAGTTTTAGATCAGGTCTAATATCCAAACCTCATGCTCCTTCTTTGTCACTGCTTCTTCTGTATACTTCTTTTCATGCCTGTCCCTCCCCAAAGTCAGCAGGCTTCTCTCAGAAAGGTACCATTTCCCTTTCTCCAGAGTGAGAAACCTGCTCTTATTTCCACCAGAGTTGTACCTTCTCTAGTGAATGGAGAATGAGTCATTCTGCTGAAAAGAAACATCATCCCTAAGGTTTCTTACATGTTATTTTGATCTGACATACTTTGCTGAATCTTACTATCTTTTTTGCCTTCTTTGGCCCTGTGCTTTGTTGCTCTGTATGTATCAGCAGGAGCCACCATTGCCTCAGGACAAAACCCCCGAACAACGTTACTCTTCCTTTACTTCTGTGTATATTACTGTTATCGCATTTGAGCTGGTGCACATATCCATACAGCTAGCCAGTGAACTGCCAGGAGGAAATAAAGTGGGTTAAAATCTTTCTTTCTGGGGGGAGGAAGATGGTAGGAATAAAAAAGAAAGAGAGAATTTTAATTCAGATCAGTTATACAAGGTGAGCACAGCACACCTTTATTCAGTTGCAGTCTCGATTTACGTTACTCTAAATTAAGCATCAAATGTGACATGGATATATTAGGAGTTTGCAGGAAAATACGGAAAAATAATTTCCTTTTTTTAGAACCTGGAAATAGGTATAGGTGAGACCTTCAAGTCTGCATAGCAATACTGACATTTACTTGCGAGTGTTTCTAGTCTCAACATCAATTGAATTAGCATCAATGGCCAGTGGAAAACCCTTTCACCTTTAAAACCACATTAATTTCTCTACAGAAAAGTCTCCATCATTCTTCATTTTCTGTTGGAAATTCAGGTTTGGAATCAATTCTCAAACCATCATTCTCCAGTGTACAATGTGGGAATTAGTACTCTAGTGTAAAAATATTTTGCTGTTGATTAGCAATGAGTCTATAGAAAATACCAATGATGTCCTTACATTATTCCTCAAATGGATGTTGGAACTTCATTTTGTGTTGAAAGGAGATAACTAATTATTTGGGAGAGTTCACAACCACAAAGATAATTTAGATTCTTCCTGGGGAATATTTGGGGTTTTTTTCCTTCTGCTACCTGGTTTCTCCCTCAAAACTTTTTTCCTTTCTTATTTTAGCCAAAATGTACTACTTAGACCATTTTTGCTTGAGGACTAGTGTCTTCATGTAGTTGTGTGTTTTGAAGTTTTATCTTTAATGTCTGAAACAGATGTCCCTTAGTGTTCTTCAGCACAGTATCTGCTACCATAAGTCTACATATGGTACCCAGCAGAAAGAAAAAAGCTTAATCTATAGAATGTTCTGTTGACAGTGCTAACACCCCTTGATGCCACCTACACACAGTTAAAAATACTTTAGGTTAGAATGTCAAATGTTAAAAATGCAGTTAGAAATCTTAGAGTGATTTATGTCAGAAAACAGCTTTGGAGATAATCTGGTGGAGCTCTGTGGTCAAACGAGGCCAATGTAAAGCAGGCTATAGAGGCCCCTGTTAGGTCAAGATCTGCATGTCTTCAGGGATGGAGATTCCACATCCCTCTTAGGCAACGTGTACTGATATTTGACACCCTTCACTGTTAACAATATTATTCTTAATACGTATTCTGAATTGTTGCTACTCACTTCTGTTGCCTCTTGGCCTTTCACTGTGCACTTCCAATAGCACCTTGCTTTAGGTATTTATACCATCAAGATCGGTAACTGAAGACAGCTCAGTATGTGTTTGACCTTCTTTACCAATTTATTTTCAACTTGTGCTCTCATAGGTCCTTTTCTGCAAAGCTATTTTCTAGCTTGTTGGGATTGAACCACTGCTATTGGTAGCAATGCCAGCAATGTAGATATTGCCAGCTGGGGATTCAGTCACTGGTAAGACAGACCTTATTTACATGGTCATTTTTTTCACATGTATAGAAAATCTAAAAATGTTCAAAATGATAGAAGTGTTTCAATTATGAATCAGTGTTCTGTTTTAAGCAGTTCTGCAGGATCTCGGCTTCATTTGTGTGGTGCACAGGGAAAAACACAGATTTTATGTACTGCCTAGTGAACAAGACAGGAAATAGCAGGATAATAATGTGGTCTCATTCTTAATGTGTTTGATAGCTGTCTCGTTGAATCGGACTCTTTCCTGCCCTTGGCCACACAGTTACAATGTAATGCTTGATAATCACTTCAAAGAAATTGCTCACAAGTGATTGTTAGTGATGGGCTCCTAATTTTTTTTTATTTGATAATCTAAGCTCTAGCTTGTAGAAATGCTGAATGTTAGGAGCAACCCAAACAGCCTTAAACTGGTACTTATCCTTGCAGCCGTTCAGTATTGTTTTCTGGCTAGTCTCTTCTCTCTATTACTCTCTCTACACATATGCATATACCCGTGACATACAACTGAATTTAATCCAAGTGTTTAAGAACTGACTCACCAATATTCATATAATTAAAATATTTAAATGAGTCACCATCATGAAGATGAAATATGCCTTCCTTTTTGTTCAGTGAGAATAACGCATTTATCATTTATGCAGTAAAGTTTATTGTGACTTTAATGATTTCCCTTATTTACAAATGCTTTCATTTATTATGGGATTATCATACTGATGATAATTAGTAACTCTAATTGGTTTTATAATGAATATTTTCAAATTTTTGAATAAAAAATATTTCAAATTTATCTGTTAAAACCTTCCAAGTCAATATAATGAGAAAAATTGTCTGTCAATATAAGGTTGAAGATTCAACAGCATTGGAACAGTGAATAATTTTCCATGCATTTTAAAGGGTATTACAATAAAATTGCAGTGTTAACAAAGCAGAATTGCCATGAGTTCAAAAAGATTTGGAATGGGAAGGTAAGACTGCTTTGAAGGAAAAAAAAATGATTAAAAAAAAAAAAAAGCTGCACAGAGGCATAAATAACCACAAATGAGATACTTAGATATTGTTTCTTTGGTGTTTACTGCAATGAATTTAGAGTGAATAATGAGTCTATTTATGTTGTGGTGACCAGGCTCCCTGCTTGGTAGAGAAGTCTGTTTGCTAAAGGAGCTTTTCAGATAGTAGACCTTATTTAGAGAAACTTTTAAAAAATATCAGGCTTAAAAAATATTTTTATTTCTTGTTATCAGCCAACACAAAATGTGAATATTTCCCAGCAGGTACTTATACACTTAAAAGCCCCACAAACCTAGACCACAAAAAACAATCAATCAAACAAACCAACAAACCCGCTTCTGACACAAGAAGCAAAGTAGTACTTATAGCTATTGTTTTTTAGAAAACTCTCAGTTGTCTGCATATTACAGAAAATAGATTTATGTCTGGTAGTATCTTTGTGAAAAACATGGCATCAGCCAAGTAACATGGAGCAGCTTCCGTATAATGCCAGGGGAAGAATAAAATCTTTATAGTTTTCAAAGCTGTAAGAGCCTTACTTTAATATGTAGACAGTGCTTTTTGAAAAGCCGTAGAGCACTATGAAAGTGCACACTTTAGTCTTGAAATAGCTGTCCTAGCAAGCAAATTTCTCAGACAATGGGGGAACAGTCTTCAGACAGAGGAATGTATTTAGTGGGCTCTCTCATCATTCCCAAAGAGCAGGTAACAACAAACGACATAGTCAAACGTGTTATGGAAAGTTTCATCTTAGTGATGATGCAGATGGGGTGTATTTGTTAACTTTCTGAGGTTGGGTAGAGACATCCTTATGAATGAGCAGCATACTACGTGTTTGATCATGCATGTGCAACATGAAACAGAGCGTAAAGGACGAGTTCCGTAAGGAAACCTGACCTTGCAACAGTGTTTATACTGCGATTTTATTTTAGAAAGTAAAACATATCCTGGCCACAATCTGGCTGGATCCTAGTATTTTATCAAATTAAAATTCCCTGTGTAACCTGTGGCAGTTATGTAGGAAGGGATTACAGGATTTAAAGGTAATGTCACAAAGATTGAGAGTCTCTGGTCTAAACCCCATGCCCTACCTCTTGAATCCCAGAAGTCTTTAGAATAAGCTTATGGGTACTTCATGGACTTAAAAATGATGGATAATGAAAACAATTCCTAATATTGTCTTATTTTTGAGAAATAGCAGAAAACCAAGGATTTGTCTCCCTTTTCCCTGTAAAGGTTGTTTGGTTTGGGGTTTTTTTTGTTTGTTTGTCTTTTTTTCAATCCAACCATCAGATACAGTCAGAGCAGTCAAGATTTAATACCTCTTTTACAACTTAAGGAAAAGAAAAGCAGAAACAGAAACATGAAAGCAAAGAGGCTTTTTCTTTTTCCACTGACACTGGGTCATTTTCTTAGTCTCTACTCAGAGTAATGGAAACTATGACATATTACACTCAGCAGCTACTCAAAGTCAGAAATAGCTCCTATTGAGCACAGCTCCTTACATCTGGCAAAGAAAAAAACCCACAACTATCCTGCATTTTTCAATTGATCTCTAAAATTTTCAAGTAATTTTTGCCTTATTGTAGAAAGAAGAGCTAATTGGTGCCTAAGCCTTGCTTTTTAGTAATTTATTCCCAATTTGATATATTCTTTCCCTTTTTTTGCCTTTCATATTAATTAATCTAAAATTAAACATATTCTCTAGCAGTGCAGCTGAGGCAACAGCTATTCCTTTAAGCCCAAATACTGAACTCAGATGTTCATATGAAACTCATTGAATGAGTACAATCTCCTATGACATTCACAGCCACAGGCAGTTGGCCCTTGTTGTCAATTCCTTCACCACCACAGATCACAAAAAATATTTTGGATCCACAGTATTCTGTGCGTCATTCCATGAACTGACATAATAGAAGGCTGCTAATAATGAACTTGGTTTGTTTTTTTTCAGTTAAAAAAGGTGTCTTCTGCTATTGCTATGTAAGCAAGCACAGAAACAGATTTTTCTGTTCTGAGGTGCAATACATATTGCTCTCCACAACATATTTTCTTCTGCTCCCTCATGTTTTGTTTTGTATACATTCTTAGTAGAACCCATTCAAATAGAGATTGTTTGTTTCCTTGAGTCCTTTACCTTCCTAATGTGGAAGGTAAGTGTTTTGGAGTAGGATGCTTCCTTCTCTGTAAGTACAGAATCCAGCCAGTTGGGTCCTGATGCTGCCTGCATCTTGTGGACCTCATACATTTTGTGGCCCCTACTGCTGCAGAACATAAGCACAATTTTTCACTGCAAACTCATGTATTTCAAGGCATCCAAACAATTCTTGTGCAAGCTAGCTCAGCTTTGAAGTCTAGGTGAACAGCGGAGGTTAATTTTCTCAGTTTCTTGCACACAGTCTATTCTATAACCTGCATTAAAATGTGCAGAACTGTAGTGGATGCCTGCGCATTATACTGCTAGTTGAAGCTGCAATACAAAGGAATTCACCCAGAGTTAACACAGATAAGATATAAAAGTTGCTTCAAACCATTGTGTTTTTTCCCTTCATAAAGCCACCTGAAGCTCATTTGCTACGCACCAAGTGTATACACTGGCTTTCAGAGAAGTGGAAAAAAAGGACAAATTAATTTTACAGACAAATTTGAGCATTTTATGTTCTTCTTTTCTCTTTTTCAATAACATATTACAGTCATTTTGTTTCATTGGCAGCTCTTTTATTCTGGTAATTCCACACTGCAGAATTATCTGGAAGGTACAATTTCCTTTCTCTTTCTTTGGCCTTACAAATTTTAAGTTGTTGAGTTTCCATCTGACCTTTTATCTATACTACAAGAATATTATTGGTTGAGGCTAATGCCATTTGAAATGCACATATCTCATGTTAAATTTGAAACCTTTGCCTTCTTGAGATGCAATCTGTGTGTTTCTTTTAGTTTTTCCCTTTAAACATAACTAATTCTATAGCTCACCTTACTATATTCTGCATCACTCTCACCTAGACTTCTTCAACTCCAACATCTTTATAATGATGTAATGGCCAGAAGTTTTAAAAATCTAAGTAAGACTTACCTTATGATAGAATGTCATTGCATTCCACTGGAATTATATTCTATTATTATAGCCATATATACAAAAATTCTCTTGACTTTCTCAGTGCTCCTCTGAATGTGTCTGGACAGCTTTAAAGATAAAACCATTATGTCAAAATCATATGCAATTTTTCACGTTTCAAATTTTCAACTAATTTTATTCTTGGTGAATATTTATTATTTTATTTTCTGATAGAGTGGTTTTTAATCCATAGCACATTTTATACATTTGTGCTTGTAAAAATAAGCTCCATGTAAGGTATCAAAATTACTTTAATGGTAAACTACTTTCATCTGTAGTTTCTACTCGTAAGTTTCCATAAATTCAATATTTAGGGTAGATGGTTACTAAACTAAAAAATAATTTCAAACAAGTTATGAAGACTTTCAGTTGCTCTATATCTTAGAAGGAAGAATTTCAATACAATAATTAAGAATAAGAGATCTCATCCATAACCAAGTATAGTTTGATTTTGAACTTTCAAGATTCAGAGACAAAAAACAATGTAGTTCTCTGTTAAGCAGCAGTGCTTCAGTTTGAAAGAAAAATCTAGGTCAAGAGTTTTTTGGTTTGATTTCATTTGGATCTTACATATAATCTGTCTATTTTTAGTTATATTTAATTAAAGTACGATTTTCGGAAATACCAAGTTGAAGTGTTAGGTATATTCATATGAAAACTGGAAATTAAATTTGTATGGAAAAATTTGGTGTTCAATTATTATTAAGACTGATAATTGATGAAAAATTTATTTTGGCCTTTTATACTATGTAGAGGTGTGAGATCTCAGTGCTGAAGTAGTCTGACAGTCAGTGTCAGAACTAGCTAACTAAACAGCAGATTAGGTCAACATCAGGTGTTTTTCAAAACTCAATTTAGGCCAGTGAAGATACTTGGCAAATTGATGTAATCTACAAAAAACTAGTCCTAGTGTTACAGAAAGGAATCAAAGAAGACTCAATGCTATTGAAAATAATATCTTTTATCTTTTATCTTTTAATAATATCTTTTTATCTTTTATCTTTTTATCTAAATAAATCTTTTGACTCTTTGTATGTTTCAAACTACCTTTAAAATGCTTCACATTCATACATATACTAAATAAATAAACCATGGTTAGTCATCATACTCTTTTAAAATTTGTAATATTTCACATTCAGACTATCAGACATTTATTCTATTTTCTTTATGTTGAATGACATTTTGGGATGTATTTGGTTTTTATTCTCAGATGTATATGCAAATACGTGTCCAGAAAAGCCTTAGCATTTTTACTTAAAATGAAAAGAGATATTTTCAGGTAAATTCTTATGCTTAGAAGATGACTAACTTCTCATGCCTGAAATGATGACTAACTTGAAATTTATTTTAAAAATTATCTATTTTAAGAATTTCTTAACAAAAACAGAACATCCAGTGATACAGCCATCAATAGCTCAGCTTAGGATGTTCTGTCCAAAATATATATATTTTTAACATTAAAGTTGGACTACTGGCTCCAACACTGTAGAACTACACAATGAATTACTGACAGAGACAGAACAAGCTGTACTACTTGGTATATCTAAGTCTAATGTCTATAAGGTTACTCTAAACTGTAACCTTACAAGCTGGGGAATCTAAAAGTATTACCACAAGGTTTTTTTCACCCCTTGTTTTCTTCTCAAAATAAAAGGCCACAGGTATGGATCTCTGCATCTACTTAGGGATACTCTTATTTCTGGAAAGGCTTAGGAATCTGGTTGCACTTACGGATGTCTATTGTTTTGATATGATTTTTACTTCAACCATATAGAATCTCCACTACTCTTCCGTAGGGTGCAGGTAGTTCTCCAGAGATACATAAACCTGCATGTAGGTTCAATATATCTTGCTTGTTCTCTGAGCTGCATCTATATTTTGTAAACTGCTGCTGCAAATTACTCATGCTTCTAAGAGAGCAACACTGTAAAAGACTAAAGTACAAGATTCACAGACTCTTAACTCTAGAAATAGGTATTTATGATGCCAGGTGATAGTCAACATGAGGAAGAGGACTAAAGCTGACAGTAGGAGATTTTAAGCTCAAAAAATGAAATAGATTTACAATAGCTAGCTCTGGATGCACATCACAAACATTTAGAGGGTCTAATGTGGGATTGTTTGGTTCATCCTATCTCTACCATACTGTCAAGACATGCAATAGAGTGAGCCAGCACATAGCAATGTTGAAACACTCCTTGATGTTCCATCATATTCTGATACTGCATAGCTGGAATCATCAAATGACTTGTCTATTTCATGTATAGATAAGAAGAAAAAAAGTCAGAATGGTAAACTCTAATTCCAAAGGCTTATTTTTCACAGAGGACATTTAGTCTCTGATACATTACACAAAATGAACAAATCTCTGAAACAGCATTATTACCATCCAGTTTCTGCTCAACTCTCCTAACATACATGATAAGCTGCATTTTATGTTTGTGTTCTTGTTTTCAAACTGGATTGGTAGCTTGTTTCTTTTACTAATCCAGAAGCTAATAAGCACAGCGGATAGCTAGACATTATCTGAATGCATAGTTTCCTCTGCAGAATGGTTTTAAGGAATAAGATTTCATTGTTGTGGTAAATGCATCCTGAGGGCTAAACCAAACAAAACAACTTCATTATACTGTCTTATTCTATTTACATAACTGTTAGCACTTTTCATTTTTCAATTTTACTTGATAATATAAAATTTTTTTTTTTTCTTTTTACCTCTAAGGCAGCATGAAATGATAAAGAGATAAAATGTTCCCAGGAAATGGGACTGTTAAACTCCTTGCTTGACAGCAACAGAAAGAACACATTCACTGAAGCACTTACTGATGTTTCATTGACTTGAAACAAAGAATTAGAATCCACAGGAGACTGTTAAGTATGATCTATATCAGAGATCTGTTATTCTGAACAAAGTAAAATGTATGCCACTCCTGCTACAGAAAAAAATGGTAAGAAAAATCCAGGAAGAAGATTCATCCTGCTTTCTCCCTTCACAGTGATGTGCAGAATGTGACGTGTCTTAAACTATTTTAAGCTCATTTCATACAATAAGAAAATTCTAGATAAAGAACTTTTAGTTTATTATTTATCTCTACTCTATTTAGTTTTGAGAAAAAGAAAATTTTTGGAAGTTTCTTTCTCTCTTTGGTGTATATGGTAACTTGTGTGCCAAATGCTATATTTCCTATCCGTCCTCTTTTTATGCCTTTGAATTTATGTATACATTGAGAATTGTCATTAAAAAAATGAAATAATTGCAAATCTTTCTAATGGTTCCTGCATTTAAACCAAACCATTATGAGAAACTAATCTGATCTCCATACAGATGTGTGGCATTTCTGCAGGTAAACCTTTAGCTGTATATATCCCTTTTCCCAGATTCAGACTCCTAGACACCCTCCCTGCATTACTACGCATAGATGGAAGTAGATTCTTGATTTTCTGATAAGCTTTAGGGGTGGGGAACTATCCGTACCAACCACGAGTGAGATATCTATTCAGAGTTTTGCTCTAGAGAGACACTTAAGAGAGTTGCCACAGAGGCCAGCTACAGCCTATTTAGGTCCTTCTCCAGCCATGCTGGAGATTCCAAGATCTTCTCTTGAGAAAGCCAAGCAGGCACCTAAGCTTTGGCTATTTTTGTTGAGTATTATAGTCATAAAGCTTGAAGAAAAAATGCCAGCTGCCTCCCATGTTGCCCATCTCAGGCATACCAAATGAAGAGAAAACACTTAAACACTTTTCAAAGTTTCTGCTGTGGCGGTCTTGGACATATTGCAGTGCAAGTACAGGTTATGCTAACATTTTTCCTAGTTGAACTG
This sequence comes from Chionis minor, assembly GCA_013398295.1. Classification (NCBI taxonomy): domain Eukaryota; kingdom Metazoa; phylum Chordata; class Aves; order Charadriiformes; family Chionidae; genus Chionis; species Chionis minor. Next base: position 580,717 of record VZSF01010498.1, on the reverse strand, counting down.
TAATTAAAACTTAGCAGGCCTTTCCCATGGTCTGGGTAATGACTGGGGTACGTGATAATTACTCAGCCACGGAAGGGAGATTATTACTAACACCAGTATTTGTAGTCTATAGCTGCAGACTGCAGATGTGTATTAGTAGACTGTAGTTTGCAGACTACAACTGCGTTCTGTAGGGTGATTGACCTTAGTCAGGTTATGAAAACTTGAGAGGAATTAACAAAAGTATTTATGTAACAGAAGCTAACTCCTTGTTGAAGATGTAACTTGGCCAGCAAATAGCTGACTCTAGGATTCATTCACCGAAATAGAAGTCTTTCATTAACTTTAATGCAAAAATAATTGGGTTGCTGGCAAGTAAAGAGAAAAATCTCCAGTCAACAACAGAGCCTCAGAAAAAAGGCACCCGGGGTAGCTATCCTCAAACCTCTTAGTAGCACATCTTAGTGTGTGACACAAATGAAATACAGCAATAAGATCTCATTATTCACAGGGATTCACTTGTTTTGCACAGAACAGGGCAGAGGATTTCAGTCAAAGCATTCAAGTTTTCATTTATTGTAACTCTACTGCAGCAGACTGGCTGGTGTAGGATCTCTTAGGTTTAGAAGGGGGCAGGTCGGGAAAAAATCTGAGACATCATACTTCATAAGAGAACATGAGAAAAATACTACTCTTTTTTTCCCTTCTCTATGATGACTTCAAAGAAGAGAGTAAAAGGCATAGTGATTTTTAAAGACTAAAAGTATACTTTTTTTAAAAAAGTAAATGCAACTCTAGAAAGAGCTTTCAAAGGAAAATAGAGTTAGCAGTACTGCAGCTACAGATCTATCCTATGTTAACATAGGCACAAGTTTTATTAGATACACAACTCCTACTACCATCTGGAGGTTTTGCATGACACAGTTTAAACATTTGCAAATAATTAAGAGATCTCTTTTAACACAAATACCAAATTAAATTGTCAGAATTAAGGTTCCAGATGTATTAATACTCCATGTCCCAGGTTCACTGATGGTATAAACAATCTCGGTGCTGTCTTTCTTATATCTAGTGCTTGTATTCTGAGCCTTAGGGATGCACTGAAATCTATCAAATTGTATTTACTAACTTCAGGTTTTAATTCTTATCTTTATTTCCCAGGTGAAAAGGTGAAATTCGTTACTGGGAATAGACTTAGCAAAAGGTCTATGCCCTTTTAAGCCCTCTAAAGCTTCAGGCAAAGTAATCAGGCAGACTGAACTTAAAACTAACACACTTTAATGTACTTGTCAGATCTGCACAAGTTGTCCAAGAGATGGAAAGAGAAAGTGAGACAGAGAGGAAGACAGAGAGAGGAATATCCCTGGGTATTTTCATTTTCTGATTATTTTTTAACTTCTTGATAGGTTGTTTAATAGTAAAAGTCTGTATTTTGTGCACTGCATGATGCAAAACCACTTTCCTTAATTATATTTGATAGTTTATCTATCTTCCTATGCATCTCATTTAGGGAATAAAAAGATAACTGAATTCTTAAAGCAATAAAGACAAACTGGCTAAACTGAATAATGTGTTGTGTTATAATAGCCTCAATATTTCTAAATTGCTTCAATAAAATTCCCAAATTGCTGTAATTGATAAGAAGATTGAAGAAGCCTTGCAGGTCAAATGGCAACTTTATTAATGTGAAAAGCTAGTTAAAAGGCCAATAAAAATAAGATTTAAAATACATAAATACATTTAAAAGCAGCAAATACAGAACATGCACTGTCATTTCATACTCAGTGGGAATGTAGCACATACATGAACAAGCAATTCAACTAGTTTTGTTAATATTGCATAGTTCATTATAACCCACTGAAATTGTTGTTTCTTATAATAATTGTTGATTCTTATAATAACAATAACAACAACAGCAGCAGCAGGGCTAGAAGAATCAGCATTCAAAATTTTTAGGAATCATTACTTTTAAAAACACTCTGATTTGTGGTGACACAGACTTGTAGATTCACATATAACTACACAATCTTGTCAACATAAGATTTTACCGAATACGAGCTTTACATTCTCTGATCTCTGAAATGGTTTCTTTAGCTGAAGTTCAAATATGAAGATTTTTTAACATGTCATTTCATTACAAAAGAAGCAAAAGACCCACCAACACTAAACACAATATTGACAAAATTTTCCCTAAGGAAACTGCACTGAAAACAATTAACTTACCAAGGAGATTAATTTTGTCACCGGTTATGACTGTGCTTTACCATAGCCACTAGTGACCATTACTAAACTTGCAGTGTAGGAATGAGGAATTGTTTAACTTACATTGTTCTTGTTTATACACACAATTTCTCTGTCTATATTAGCTGCCCCATTCATAAAAAATACCCCTTTATATCTGATAATGCCCTGCACATCCCTGAGTACAACCTATAAAAATCTATGCATGTAAAGGGGTACTTATCATTCTGTTCTACAGTCTTATTTCTTTTTATCTATTCTATTCATTTACTTCCTGATTTCTGTACCATTTAGCTATTTATTTACCTCCCTATGAAGTTTCCATTGTTCAGTGAATAGTCCTTTGGCATGCTTGCTCTATTTTGTTTCAGTGTTTGGGGCTAAAATGTTCTCTTATGTATACTTAAATGCCACCATGTTTTAGTAAATGAAACAAGAATATATAAATGTACAATACAATACTGTAAATAAATGCTATATAAGAATATGCAAATAAATGAACTAACCATTAATCTTATTTTAACTCTTTTCTTTAAAACAAATTAATAGAAATGAAGTTAAAACAATTTAACTAATTCTCTAAAGGATTATTTTAAAATGTTGTTGTGTATTTCAAATGTACCAGTACCACAATCCTGAACGAGCTGGGACTTTCCATTTTGTATCAGTAGCTTATGCAAATTTGTTATGCTTTTCTTCATGATGAAATATGTTTGGTCATGAAGGGAAAACCAGCACAGCATGTGCTAATAAACAGATGAGCTCAGCTGGAATTTAAAAATACATTTTTTGTTTTCAGTCTTCCTGAAGCTTGTAGATGGTTTTCAAAAAGTACATTGGATGGGGCCACAGTGTCACTTTATTAGTTGTTAATCTTCTAAAATGGGATCTTATTTTTAAATTTTCTTCTACTTTAATGACTGACATAGTTATATTTCGAGTTTTTTTAAAAACCTTTGTAATTGTCAAGCTATGTCTAAACTTTGTATAAAGGTTGATAACTTTAACCCCTTTTACAGTATCTCTATGTTGCAAATTCAAAAATATTTTGTTATATTCCAGACAATAATGTAATGGCAACATACCAACATATGTGTTAAAACTCTTCAAACTATCAATCTTTTATAAGAAGCAAAAAATTAAACATCTTACTTTAATGTCTATAAACAATGATGAAGACTGTTTCCTTCCTTTTGGAGGCCAAGAACAGTATTCTGACTGTTAAACTGAGTGCAGAACAGCAGTAGTCTACAAGTTTTATTTCTCTAGAAAGAGAATACAGTCACCATCTCATGTCAATAATTTTCGTGTGATACAATAACATTAATTCAGCGTTGCTAGCTCTGGGTTACAATCAAGTGGCCTCAGACTGGATCCAGTTGCAAAATGCATTATTTTTCAATTAAAATTCCTTGTAAGACTGATGAGGAATATATAATTTTAGAAAGGTGTAGTTTTTTGAAATTTGTCAAAATTAAAATAGTTGGAAATTTGTCCAAATAAAAATGGAAGTACATTTGGCCATGAATCTCTGAAGCTTTTATTAAATGTCATATGTAACTAAAAAGCAGATATAAAGTGTACTAATTTGGGTATAGTCTTGTCTTAAATAAAAGTCTTTTTTTTTTAAAAAAAAAAAAACTATACAGAAAATTTTTTTTACAGTCAAATGGAATAAAATGAGGAAAAAAAAAAAAACAAAACCAACTTCTGCTGTTTTAAAAGTTCTTCTTAGAAGTTAATCTTTAAAAGGCCTGAAAAGATTTTGTAGCTTTATGTGTATCTGAATTTGCTGTGGGCTCACCACTCTCTTAAAACAACTTGAGCAGAACTTGAGCCTGCATAGTCTTTTGTTTCTGTAAGTTTTATTTTAGATCTTTTTCTTTGGAAAGTACTGTCCCTGGTAAGAACAGAAATTACAGCAGAGGCCAATCTGAGGTGGGTTTATGCTCCTTTAAGTAAGGTTAGATTCATGAACCGAAATAACCTATGAAGATTGAAAAAAAACTTGGGATAGGGCATTTGGGAGATTGGTGGCTTTTTGCCCAGCCTAGTGGTTTATGATTTGTTCTTTTTCATTACATATGCTGTAGTTATGACTCAGTCACTGAGTTGGATTCACAGTAGAAAGGATAATAGAAATCAATACCATGGAAAAGAATAAACAACAAAAGTTCTCTATTAATGACAGCCGCCTTCTGCACAGATGAAAATTGAGCCCTTTAGTCAGATCACAAGACTCTTCCACTTCTTGCCCAATTTTAAACTGCACGGCAAAGAAAAAAATACCAAAACCACAACCAAGAAAAAATAAGTAATCCCTTTAAATAGAATATCTTATAAATTCTGATAGAAGTTTTTTAAAACTGAACTTTAAAGTTGACTGCTCTGTACAAGACTCTCAGGATATTATGCTCTCTGTGACATACATCAGACCTGATAATTCTTCTGTAAGTAAGGGAATAGACCTTAAACTGTTGAGACAAACTATTATGAAGTCAGTGGGTTAGCCTACACTTCTGTAAAAGACTGGTCTCAGAGTGGCCATGAATACCTGCATGCCTCACATTGGTTTCGCTCCTCAACAGAAAGCTTGCAAACTACCTGCAAGAGACATCTGTCCATGATGTCTGGGTATGGCTTTTAGCTACAGAAAAAAGGATGAAATTCACTTTGAGATTAAATTTTTTATTCAATTATCTAAACTATAAGTGCCTAGTGCCATTTCATTGCCCTTCATTGGTCTAGGCGATACAGCAAAGAATGTGTGGAAGATCTGCATCTTTTGAGATCTACAGCTAAGCTAGAACACCACCACAGTACTTAAAATGACAGTAGGTGATTGCTCATAGGTTGCTGAAGTTAGCCAAGGACATCAAAGTTTGTTTGCAGAAAGTTGTTGATGGTACTTGAAGTGAAAACTCTCATTGCAGTTAATGAAAAGTCAGTCAATACCCTCACTGGAGCTTACAGTGATTATGCTCACAATTATGATGGATGGGATTCTTTGCTCATACATGGACATTTGAGATACTATATTATATCTTGCCCAGAGGCTGCTTCAGAAAACCATGGGAACCCTGGAGAACCTATGCTGAAGTATGTGCCAGCTGAAGTGAATGTTCTCCAATAGTATTAGATACCTATATTTAGGCATAAATATTACAACTGATGGTATTACTTATCATCTGAAATGCTGTCAATGCTCCTGTGACTTTCTGGAGCAAAGACAGAAGTAATACCAGATACCTTAGAGCAGGCATTTAAAATTGCAGCTGATGCTTGTGTTTAGGCACCTTAATTCCGCCTTTGCTCACATGCAGACATTTAGACTTAGGTACCATGATCACTAATGAAAACCAAGTCTACTTTCAGAGGGGACTTTGGGACAACTTGCCCTGAATAGTATAGACAGATGCTGTCAGTTTGTTTGAGCAGCGGAACTACAGGTCTGCTCCTCAGCTTTTCCTATCATTTTTATAAATCTCTTCATTTGTAAAATACCTACTTTCTTTGATATCAAAATAAGTGTCAACAACGTTACTTTTTTACTTCTAACTGCCGTGTTGATTATTTATTCTTTCTGTTGATAAAGTACTAAGCTACCTGAAAAAGGATAGAAATCTTGTGCAAACCACTTGAGTCAACATTTAGACAACTTATGGTCTGAGAGCTTATGACATGGGGCAATTTTCAGGATATCTTACTAACAACTTAAATTACCTGAATTGAATCATTATAAAAGGTCTTGTTTGCTCTTTTAACATATTTCAAGAAAATCTATCTAGTATTCATTAGTCTCACTTCAGATGAAGCACCCAAATGTCTTTCTCCCTCTGAGAGTTTTGTATGTCTTACTCCACACACATATATTCTTCACCCAAAGCTGCACCAGTAATTAAGACTTTGTAATTAGGACTACCCAGTATGGCTAGGTATAGTAGTTTATGTCCACTGAAGCTCACATATAACCAGAAGACATCACTGAAAATACACGCTTAGAGCAACACCTGTGTTTAGGCTGCCAGCTTCTGTGATTTGTCACAAATGTCACAACATAGGGTGCGATTCAAATCTAGATTCAGACGTCTAACTTCAGGTAACTACAATACAGACACTCAGCAAGGTGTTTAATGTGACAGAGTACCTAATGAAAATAAGAGGGGTGATTCAATGCTTACCTATAGACATGAAATATATTTTGAAGGCTCTAGGGTATCTCTCCCAGTCTCCAGCTGAACATGCAGAATGCTGTGGATATTCTATGCCTTGCATATATTCTATTAGGTGTCTCCAGGTAGCCTAGAAACTCTCAGGTAGTAGTACATAAGTGGAAAGCTCTTTGCAGGCTACAGCACTGGTCCCCAAAACTTAAAGATAAGCTGCTGAGAGATAAAAACTGTATCATTCATTCTCACCAGCTTGAGCTTCAGCTTATAATGGTATGGACCTAAGACTATAGTATTCACCTCTGCCAATTTCCAGATAAACACACAAACCTTCACAAAGTTTGTGATTTATGAAAAACCTCTTCTACTGCACTACTGCCAGGTAATAAAAAGCAGAAACCAGACCTTCCTTCAGCAGAACGTAATTTTTTCCCCTGCGGTCTGTGCTGATGTTTTACTTCTTGGATTTAGAAAGAGTTTTTCCTTTTAGGAGTCCAAAAATTTGGGGTTTTTTTGTTCCAATAACTGTCTTGCTGTGCTTGCCTGAACATCCTGAGCAAGTTTGCTGGAGAAGGGTGAGGGGTGCTCCTGCTTCTCTTTTCTACAGTGAAACAAGCCTTTCTTTCCGTATGGTGCTTACTGATCAATCACAACACAGGATTTGTTTTTGTTTAATTCCTTCCTCTTGTGACTCTCTATACCACTGCTAAAATGACAGCATGTTAAAAGGAGGAAAGATTGTCTGTATGACCAGGGGATAAAATAGAATGTAGCTTTTAACCTTAGCCAGCTTTCTTCAAAAGAAATTTTCTCAGACTGCTGTATATAGTGCTCAGTTCTGTGTTCAATGAATTCTCCCTCCCAACGCTTCATATGCCTCACCCCCTCATGTGGCCTTCTAGCCCTTCTTGAAGGTACACCTCACATGTGCTGCCACCCTGTATAAACCACTTCAGGAAGGGATAAGGACACAGAGATCTAAAGCTAACATTTCCTTTCCTCTCAGCACTTCTTAAAGCTCCCCATGGTAACACTAAGTTTTAATTTTCCATCAGTTTCTGGTGCACTGTTTCCAAATTTGTTTAAATGATGTTTTTATGCAAACCTTAGCGAACACAATCAAGCTTCTAATGCCAAGGAGGCTTGTGGGGCAAGCTCCAATCAGCTTATGAGTTCTTAGGGCTTTTTTCAGCCTATTTACCAGAGTTCTTCAGCATAGAGAAAAGTTAACTGCTGCTTTTCTCCTGGGATGTGAATTTGCTGTCTTTTGCAGATGCTTAATTTCATCACTTACTTTGAAGGTATTGCTGTACATGAGTTTATATCGCTTTAAAGCCAATTCTGCCTTAGTTGGTGAAAGCAGGAAAAAAAGGACAAAAGTATTCATTCACTTGCAGCCGTGAATATCTTTACTTAATGAAGTTAGCAGCCCCATTATCCCGTATATTATACCCCCTGGTATGATAATTTATGCCCCTGTAAGTCATGAGAAAATTGTTACTAACTTAGAAACCTTGTGTTTAGAAACAGAATTAAATTTATAATTCTGAGTCTCTTGTAAAATCAATGTGGAGAGGGAAGAGTTAATCAGAAAGCTAGTTACTGTGCCTTCGTTCTCTGGAGGCAGTATTCCCCACAGTTTTTGAACCTGGCATGTTCTTTAATAAGGACTGGAAAATGTACAATGTGTTCTTTGATACTTTTCTTCTACCTGTTTCCTATGGGAGTGCAGTCAGGTGATGGTGAACTTATCTCCAGCTGATTTTGCACAAAAGTGATATGGAATTATTTTGACCAAAACCTAATATGGCCAATGTCAGCTTACTTAGGCCTTAGAAACTAGGGAAAATACTAAGATTTTACTCTTAATTCTTACTGGTGCAGACATACATAGTATTTGGGTCTCTTATTTAAATCTAGTTGTCAAGTATTTAGTTATGAATCCAAGTCATTTTGCCAAATCAGTAAGTTCATCCACCTAACTCTTTTCTTAAAAAAAAAAAAAAAAATCCCAGATATGAAACTGTGCTAATAGTTTAGATGGAATAAGGAATATGAAGTAAAGTGATGATTTTTCTGGTTAGCATAACCTGATGGTGGAGAAGAGTACAACCTCATAAAGCTGATTGAATACAGTGAATTATTGATCAGTGCAGCTCAATTACTGTAAAAAAGTGAAGAATAAAAGTTAACAGACTGTGATAGTTATTTATTATGAAAAATTTAAAAGCAGGTATTACAAAGAAGAGGATATCTTTTTTTCACTATCATAAAAAATCACAACAGTGTCGGGCAAAAAACATTAAAATATTTTCCGATTATGAGTTTCAATTTTATTCCATTTTCTCCATGCTGATCTCAATGAAAGACAGAATTTGAGGAAGGGATGAATGATGTTAAGCAAGAAGGCAAATAAGTTTATTATCAGTTTGATACCATGCCTTATGTTGAGGAATTCTGCATACTGTAGTGTTTTGTCCACTGCTTCTCAAGGTACTTCCAGAAATAGATCAGCATGCATTGAAGACAAGTAAGAAAGCCAGATTCAGAGTCAGTCTGTAGTTAAATTCAGTGATAAAAGTGATGAACATCTCTGGGACCTAGAAAGAGACAGTAGATGGAGACTATTTTTTTAGTCTAAATAAATGTGTGAGAATGTACCATTTCTAGGGGATTTTAGAAAAGTGAAAAGTAGTGAAATCTGTACTTGAAGGCATACAAAAGCACATCATCTACCCCTGTGAGAAGCAGGGTATGCTACTACTAAGGAGAAATAATTGTGTAAAGTGTAGAAGAGTACAAAACCAGATCTAAACTCAGATTAATTCAATGAGCGTAACAAGGCTGATTAGTTTTTCATTTATACCTCTCAAAAATCACTGTAAAATACCATTTGGCCTTTATTTCTCCTTAAATGACATAAGATATCTGTGAGGCCAGAAGTTGGACAAGCATTTATTTAATAATTGATTTCTGCAACAGGAGAGGCATTCCAGGACTTTCATAGACTGGTCTAGGCCGCTCTGCAGAATATTCTTGTGATATGCCATTTTCTGTGTGATTCTTTTTACGATAGCACTTACATATGGGAAATGTGTTCTTCACCATAGAAGATTTTCCTTATAATTACGTAGACTTGTATGCTGAATTAAGGCTAATTGTTTTCATGGGGTTGATGTTGTCAGTGATATAATCGCTCTTATTTCATACCTGAATCTGTTCTTTGCCTCTCTATAGACTGTAATTGGTCTAATCCAAATGCATTACTTTTTATAAAAAGACTTTTTTTCCCTTTTGACTTTAATCAAACTCTACTATTACACACTGGTGAAATACTTAGCAGTTTATTTTTCTGCTCTAAGCGTCAACCTTGCTGCCATGTGAATTTTCCCAAACCCTCATATCTCTTTGTCTTAAATTTTATTGCTTCCATAATTGCTCACAGGAAATACAATGTCTTTTGGCATAAGTATATCAATTCGATCTTGGTGTAATGTCTTTAAAATGAAAAACAGTTCACTGCACGAAAACCAGAAGAGCAGCAACAAAAAACACTTAATTCTTTTGCACAGAGTGCTGTGTAAGAAAACACTCTGTGTAAGAAAATCTTTTGCATGCACAAGGAATCTCAAGCACAATGTCAAAACACAAATTGGTGCACTGAATAAAAACTGTCTCAACTATAAGAAATCTTTAGGGATGCGGAAACTCTGTGTTTTCATTATGAAATGAGATGACCAGTGAAAGGGGATGTCTGTACAGCCCTTCTGGGAATAGCAGCAACAAAACAAAGCACTTTTTAAAAATAGAAAGATCACACATTAATACATTTGCTCAGGGACAAGAGTTGCAGAGCTGCCAAACATTTGGGACATCATTTCCAAGGGCTTCTCTAACCTTGGCAGGAAAAAATACTTTGTGGGTTCATAGAATAGAAAATAAAGTTAGCTCCAAACAGTGCCTAAGGACTGACTACATGACACACAGCCTTCTGAGGTGTAGCTATATGATGTGCACTGACTGGTTCTTACAGGTGAGCTCCCTGCACAAACCGACACACAGATTCACTAATGGCAGATCCACAGTGGCTCTACAAGAAGTCTGTGTGGCAGATCTGCTCTCCCCTCTCTACAAACCTACAACTCTCTCTGCTCTCTCCTGTGGCAGAGCAGCTAGAGAAGCTGTTGCAGGCCTACTGCAAGTAACACAGATCAGCTGAGAAACTCCTGTGGGACAAAGAGAGAAAGTGAGACAATATTGCTTCTAGCTTATGCTTCAATAATTAATATCAAATAATACGATTCTGGTCCCTTGCATCATTTTGATGATGAGAATTTCCAATATGAGTGGAGAAGCCAGAGAGGAAGAAGGTGATTTAGCTTTTGGAGAAAGCCTGATGAGTGCACCCTGGTTTCTACTGGGAAATTATTTTATCTATGAGGAACAGAGAGCTGGCCTCTCCTGCTACAGAGACCCATTGTGGATGTGTCAGACAGCTCTGGCGTGTTATTCAGTGACCTGAGTAACACACTACAAACAAAAAAAACATGAAAACAGGTAATGAAGGTACAGACTCTGAGTTTGAAATAGTCCCAAGAGTAAGAGGCACTTGCAGGGCATGTGTATAAAAGCTATAAGCAATGTATAGTATATGGCTTGCACACCACATTTTCACCTAACTCATTCCTACCTATACACGATTTAAGTGCATGAACCTTGCATATAAAACTGTTATTTAAATATGTTTATAGGAAGTCAGACATACAGAAGAAGTGCTTGTCTTTCACAAAACAATGCGCAGGACCTGACCAAACCTACTTACCTCTACATCCATCAGCAACACGCTGTGAAGACTTTGAAACCATCGCTCATCCCCTGTGCTGGCCTGAGGAATTGAAGTAGCACTGCAGGAGTAACCATTTGTTCCGTGGTGATGAAGGAAAGGGATTATGTGTCTGTAAAACAGAACTAAGGGCCTTAGGGATTGTCAGCCTGCAGTGGGAGAAATTTTCTAGAACTGATCATCTGACAGGGGTGTTGAACCCATGGCATGTATTGCTATTGCAAATGATGTGCAAGTAGAGCTTGCGATAACCGCATTCTTTTGGCTGCTCTGATACTTTTGCTACTCTCACTGTCTAGCAAGCAGTGGCTGGCTATAGGAAGAGTTCAAAGCGTCAGCTAAAAGGTAAGGATATAGCTTAGAGGCTCTAAGGAGCAGAAGGAGATAAAGTGGAATAAAGAACAGATGGGGGTAGAGAAATATTGGCATGAAGTGTGAAAAATATTCATCAACAGATCCTAGTCTTTATATCACTTTTCACATAAATGCATAGGATTTAAAAGTAATGTTTAATGAAGATGGATACAGCCAAACCATTATTGTTGTGCTCTGAATGGCTTCTTAGCTTAAATGATGTCAGGTTTTCTCACTACTTTTAGTGTTGCTCGTGGCTGTTCAGACATCAAATTTCCAGACATGACAAAAATTTAGGAGTAATTTATAATAATATTTGCATGATATGATCATTTAATAGTATATAATATTAATTTACAATAATATTGTATATAAAACCTGTCACCAAATACATTGAATCTATAGCTATGTAGAATCATAGAATGGGTTAGGTTGGAAGGGACCTTAAAGATCATCTAGTTCCAACCCCCTTGCCATGGACAAGGACACCTCCTATTAGACCTGGTTGCTCAAAGCATCATCCAACCTGACCTTCAATACGTCCAGGGCATCCACAGATTCCCTGAGCAAACTGTTCCAGTGCCTCATCACCCTCAGAGAGAAAAATTTCTTCCTAATATCTCTTCTAAATCTACCCTCTTCCAGTTTGAAGCCATGACCCCTCATCTTATCACTACATGTCCTTGTATAAAAGCCCCTGTCCAGTTTTATTGTAGGCCCTCATTAAGTACTGAAAGGCTGCTGTAAGTTCTCCCCAGAGTCTTCCCTTCTCCAGGCTGAACAACCCCAATTCTCTCAGCCTGTCTTCCAGCAGATATGCTCTAACTCTCTTATCATTTCTGTAGCCCTCCTCTGGACCCATTCCAACACATCCATGTCCTTCTTATGTTGGGGGCTCCAGATCTGGATGCAGTATTCCAGGTGGTGTCTCACAAGAGCGGAACAGAGGGGCAGAATCACCTCCCTCAACCTGCTGGCCACACTTCTTTTGATGCAGTCCAGGATATGGTTGGCTTTCTGCAAGTGCACACTGCCAGTTCATGTTGAATTTCTCATCCACCAACACCCCCAAGTCTCTCTCCTCAGGTCTGTCCTCAATCTATTCTCTGCCCAGCCTGTATTTGTGCATGGTATGGCCCTGACTGAGGCGCAGGACATTCTACTTGGCCTTGTTGAACTTCATGAGGTTCGCAAGGGCTCCTCTCCCAAGCCATTCCAGGTCCCTCTGGATGGCATCTTTTCCAGCTACCATGTTGACCATTCCACAGAGCTTGGTGCTGTCAGCAAGCTCGCCGACAGGTGCAGTCAATCCCAACATCTATGTTGCCAACAAAGATGTTAAATAATACCGGTCCTGAGGAACACCACTCGTCACTGATTGTCACTTAGACATTAAGCTGTTGACTGCAACTTTTTGAGTGCGACCATCCAGCCAGTTCCTTATGCACCAAGTGGTCCATTGGTCAAATCCATATCTCTCCAATTTAGAGACAGGGATGTTATGCGGGACATTGTCAAATGCCTTGCACAAGTCCAGGTAGATGATATCTGTTGCTCTCTTTTTATCCACCAATGCTATAATGCCATCATAGAAGCCCACCAAATTTGTCAGGCACAATTTGCCCTTAGTGAAGCCATGCATCTATTATTTTACATATATACATAAGTGCATTACATAGAGTGGTTAAAATGTGAGAAAGTGTCTTTCAAAATCAAATTAAAATTACTGTGTCACAGCTATCAAACATGTACATGGTGAAGTAAATACCTCTTTAAAGTTTTGTGAAATACATGAGAAGTGCACTGGGAAGTGAGGATCAGTTTTTCACTGGTAAAAGTATGAACAGTTCTAGTGAAATGAAAGGTCTTCTACCTGAACTATTAGGCCTTGAAACCTGTGATGGTGCTTTCCCCCCCTCCCCCCCATGTCGTTTGTGTGTGAAGTTAGTGGTAATGCAGAATGACAGAATAATTACTGTTAAAATATCTTTTTTCAAATGGAATGTGATTATGTAATGAATCATCTATACAGAGAATAAAGTATATTAAGGCACTTCACTTCAGTCAGTAGTAATCCAATTGAGAGTTTAAAGCTCCATAAAGTTTCCCTTTTTCTCTTTTTCTTTCTTCTTCTTTTTTTTTTTTTTCCATTTTCCCCCTCTTAATCTTAACCCTGAGATATATATTTTTTTTTTATTTTTTGATCTAAAGGAGCTTATGTCTCAGATAATCTCATTGAAGAGATAAAAGCAGAAGCTCTGCAAAAGCCTACATTAGAAGGAAGAAAAGTTGCATGAATTGCTGAGAAAGACTAGGTAGGGTCATTTCCTCTGATCATCAGCTATTCTAATTTCTGTTCCATAACTGTGACCTGGCTTCATGACTTGTGGGTTTTCCGTCAGCTTCACATCATCACCTGCAATTTGCATAATGTAAAACTCCCGGAAAACACGGGGTAGGACAAGCTTAAATTAACCTTGTAAGGTCTGAGCATCATTCTGGCTCATTAATTTCAAAGCACACGTAGTTGTAAGACCAAATGGGTAGAGAATGCTTTCAGCTATAACAATGAGCTGTAATAAAAAAATGAAAGATTGTAACTTTAGTACTGAAGCTGATAAGAATGAGATTTGATTTTTGTGTTTAGTTGCTGTCTCTCGTATAAGAAACCTAAGTACTGCAATATAATCAGTTTCCTATACTGAGGCATTGTCACAACCAGTGGAAAATCCTCTGAAGATATCTTTGAATCTTAACGCTAACCTGAGGAGATATTATAACTCCATTTGCTGAGATCCAGTCTTTCCTATCCAATTTTGATAGTGTGCTAGGTATCGTGGTTTTGTGAAACTACATTAACCACTTCATTTTATTAGATACGGCTTCTCTTGTGTTTCTTAAGCTTACTGCAGTCTAATAATTAATCTAAATAGATTTCACTGCCTCTGAAACATAGCATGATCCATGGAAAAGTATCCTGCAACAGTATCTTGGTAAATTAAAAGTATAATTCATTGTTGCTTTCACTTTTACTGAATTTAAATATTGTTAGGGCTGCTTCAGATATGTTTTAAGTAACAATAAATTCCAGCATACTAACACTTACTATGATTACAGTAACATAGTAACATATAATGTGTTTAGCTACATCAATCTGCCCCATGAACCAACTGCAGGTCACTCTGTCTATAACAATAATTTGCACTCCAAATTCAGCTGTTCTGGGTTAAGAGTATCTGTTGATTTAGCTATATAAAATGTTAAATTAGTGCTCACTCATGTCTCCTACTGACAAAGCAAAACACTTTATCAGAAGTATAACTACTTGAAACAACCAATCCTATTCTCTCAAACAATTTCATACTCCCGTAATCACAAGTCTTAATCCATTTTCAGAAAACTCATTAAAAAGGAAACGAACAAACAAGAAAAGCCAAGCAAAGCAAGAGATCAAACAAACCATAAAACATTAAATACATCTGAAAGCATGTTTCAGGAAATGAGAAAAATCAAGCAACAGTTTTTTCCTTCCCTGGGCTCCCAGAAAGGTAGACCCAGTACTAATGTGGCAGCCTATTCAGTCCTGACTTGTCCTTCTGAACTGTGTGTTTCATCCCACCATCATCTTTACATCAGTGTCTTGGCTGAGAGCTTCTCAATGAAATGATTGGAGGAGGTTTTTGAAACACTATGTTTTCTCCTCTTTCTCTAATCCCTTTTGGTACAAATGTTGAAAAAAATTCCAGCCTAAGGCAAATACTTGGCATGGGAAATTTCAGCACAAAGAATAAAGGTCAGCAACATTTAAAATAACTGAAAATAGATGTGTTGGCTAACTTCAATAATAACAATAAGTTTTCACTATGTAAGTTAGTATTTTCTCACCTAAAAATGGAGTTAGTCTGCATGGGATTTGCTTGTACTCAATGGAGAAAGAAAAGGCTTTTGTAGAAAATGGTTCATCACATCCTTAAGTGTACCTCTTCAGATTAGTTGAATTGCTTATTTCTATCTATTAACAATAAAGGGTTTTAAGGGTGGCTAGCTCAAAAGGAGATACCTGCTGTGAAGACATTTTTTGAGATAAATCCCCAAAAGATCTTTTGGCTTTCCAAGTATGCTTGTCCCAGTGCCTTCCAGAATGGTACAAAGATACAACAATGCCAATGTAAAGATTTGGCCTGCTCCTGAGAAGTGAGTGTCTTGCGATTTAAAATAGGTGTTGGGCTCTGCTATGGCATCAACTACAAGAGCTGCTTTGTGCTCTTCAGAATACATGATGTTGCTCAGGGAGTGACTCCCTAGATTTAAGGCCATAAAGTACAAAAAGGCTCATGTCCATTTACTAGGACTAGCTCCTTGTGGGGTAGATAAGCTATGTTCGCACTGGATAGTGGTTTTCAGTTCCAAGTTTCTGATATAACATACCTGCAGCATAGCCCACAACCCACAGGTGTGTATTGATAGAGAATAATGTAGCATATCAGAAAGTTTGGTTCTGGGATGTGGCATAGGAGTATGGCGTAGCATTTGTGGGAATAAATGTTTCTGGGATTGTTGTAGGTCCCTATAAAATGGAGGGATCCAAACCTGATACAACATTGATCCTGTTTTCTAAGGAAGCTCTTGAATGAAATCTTTCCCAAATTTGCCCTATTTTCCTCAACATATCTAGGTAGAATGCTAGAAAACTGTTATTATTACAGAATTAACATTTCTGAAATGCTCGGGTAGCTCTCAGCTCTGGACCTTGGTCATCCACACTGCTAAATTGTCATCTCTATTCCTGGCTCTATCATGGAATATTCTGACTAGCTCTGGCCAACACAAATATGTCATACAGAGTGGATTAATCATAAGCACTGTAGGCTTAAACCTATGTTTGACCATTTGACCTCTGGCCCAGGTATCGGCCTATGCTCTTCCATCTTCTATTCAGTAACATGGACATAACCTTACAATGCGTAAGAAGTCTTTGAAAGATGTCACGAGCTTCTCTAACTTGGTTTAGCGGTTAAATAAATTCCCTGGCCTAGATTACAAGGAAAGAAAATTAAATATAACTTTGAAAAATATACAGTCTTTATCTGTCTTTCTTTACTATTAATGTATTTAGTAGTGCATTCAGTACTAGTCAGATCTTTAAGTAACTAAGTTTCAGTAGAGGTGTTTCTAATAGTTTCATGTAGATTTCTACTGGAAGCCATAAGAGTTTCCTTGTGTGACATGTCAGTAGGAAGATTTCTTTTAAATTACTTGTGAGTGGCTTGTCCGCTTAATTAGGTAATTAAATAGGTACTTCAGTCTGCCAGTTCTACTGTCTTCTTTACTTCTTTTCCTCTGATGACCTTTTTCTGCGTATTCAATTTGTGTGTTACTCAAGTGGGCTTTTGACTATACTTGCTGGTTAAAAGCCTAGGGCAAGATATTACTACAATGCTTGTGGAATAAGACATAAAGGCAATTTTCAATTCAAAAGTACAACGCTGCAGCAGAGATGCTTGAGTTTCATTAAATGTAAGGTAGCTGTTTGTACTGTAGGTTCTTTGTCTTAGGACTTCCTTTCCTGTTAACTGCCAGAGGCTAGATGCAATGAAAATTTGGCTGGTTTAAGGAGAGACTTAGACAAAATAGATTGAAGGCTCTTAAGAATGTTGAACGCGGTGTATAGAGAAGAATGAGACAGTTCAAGGGGTGCTTTTTCAGCTTCCGTCCATGTTTATTTTAGGAATAAGGTCTACAGTAAATGTGTCACAAACATGCTACTGGAAACTCCTACTGCAAGGTATTTAGAAATACAAGAAACATTTCAGAAAGCAGTAAATGTGGCTTATTTTTCTACACAGTAAAAGAAGACTATCATGTTTTAACCAAGGTGAGCAAACCGGTTTCTGTCCTCTTACAGTACATTTTACAGATATCAGCTTTAACCTTCAAAAGATCTATATAAAGAGGTTCTACTTTGACCCCACTAGAGTTTCACTCATACTACTATGAGCATACTTAGAATATAATTCTCAGAGATATTCAGTAGTGTGGTTATAGGCACTGCACATTGAGACATATAAGGTGTTAGAGCTTAAAGAAAGAGAAAGGAAAAATGGTAGGAGAGTAAATGAAGGAAAAAATCCTATGTTTCTACCCAAGCTTTGGGTCACATAGCAACACAGAATTAAAACAAGTGATAAACACTGAAGAACCAATGCATATTTCCCCTTTTCCATTCCAGTGTCATAGTCACTGGTCATATCACTGCTGGGGATGACTTTTCCTCTCCTGATATCAGAAATTTACTCTCACTGTGTTTTACTGACTGTGTGGTTTCTCATTTATCCAGAGTGAGCCACATTCCCAATGCCAGCATCATTTCAAAGTGTCAGGAAGGGAATGACAGAAACACATCAAATTTCTTTTAAACCCTCACAAAAGGAAGAAAAATTACATCTTCTGTAAGATGATGATGTCTGAAACTGTTCACTTGATAGCAATAATGTGTGTGGTGTAGGAGTATACTTGCAGCAAACAACTTTTGCAGTTGATTAAATACCTCGGCTCCACAAAGACCATTTATTGCTTTGTCTACTTCAGCACCATAGACATTCTCCTTTAAATAGAACAAATGTCAATTCTGGAAAATGTGATGCTCAAACCTTCATTTATAAAGTAGAAAACCTTGACAGGACATGATTTTTTTTTCTTTTTTTCTGGGGTGGCAGATTCCAATACTTTACCTCAATATTTCAGATTAGCCTCATTTCAAAACTAAGAAGATATAAAGGCAGAGAAAGTTTAGAGGGAAAGCTACAATACATTTTCACCTATTCAATTTTCCAATCCATTTGGATTTTTGCAGCCTTGGAGACAGCCTTTGCTTTTGTTGTGCAGAAAAGGATTTAAATATTATTGAAAAACCATTAGTAACAGTTAGAAAGTCTTTTCAGAGCTATAAAAAGTTGGATGGATTTATATGGAGCAAATTTTCAGTGCAGTGTTTGTGGACTTAACTCCAAATTGGGTAATTTTAATAAATAATTTTAATAGTAACTACTGTAGAATGTATGCATATGCTGCACAGACTGTTGTTAGGAAAAAAAAATAATGTTTCGGTCATAAAACTGTGTATAATCTTAGAAAAATACCAGGAATGCATGCCAGGATTTGTTTTGTTGATTTGGTTTTCTTTTCCTATACCAAGTTCAAATATCCTTTTCTCAAGTTTATTCTTTTTCTGAATAGAGTTATCACTAAAAAGAGGAATATAAATCGCATTTCCTGTCGCAGGCCTAACAGTGTATATGACATGGCCATGGTTTTTGGCTAATGTAGCTGTAGTCAAAGTTCTGGTTTGAATCTTAATTACAATGGCAGATGTTTTATAGCTACCTTAAATTACCTACTTTCTAGAAGTGTTATGAATAAATGTACATCTGATTTAGGAATATACCACTGGAACACTAGACCCTTAATTTGGGAAAAATCTCTACCTTGGAAGGAAAAGTTTATGACTTTTCATTATCCCTGTAGTCCTCAAACACTTCCATGCAAGTCTTATTACATGGTATAGAGTAGTCAACAGAATAAGCATATTTATTTTTTAGTGACGATGTATTTCAATACAGAAATATACTTAAGCATCTGGACACAGCTAAAAGTAAATCAAATAGCTTTAATAACAGAATGCATAAAACACTCTAGAAGATGAAGCTCAAAGTGTAGTAGCACTAAATATTTTTCTTGCTTCCTCTGTGCTATAAATGCCTTAAGTTTAAAATTTGATACTGTAATATTTATTGACACCATGACAGCAGGTTGTGAAAAAAGCACACTCCTTGTTTTCAGTTTTATAACTATGCATTGTGGCCTACTGGGATAGTCAGAATTTTGTTTTAATTTGTATAGGACAAAAGATTTGAGACATGAAAAATCCTGCCCCCAAACCTGCTGTTATTGTCTTTAGTTCCACGTCTAACAGAGTAAATGGTCTGATTAGTTTCCAGTGTATTTCAGGAAAGATATTTGATTCAAATATCTATTATAAATTTCAGGATCCCACAGTGGTGATGGCTATTTATGTGTAGCTTCTATATTAAAAAAAAAATTGAAACAACTCAAACCTTACAGGGGAGAAAAAAATTATGCTAAGGGAAGAATCATATTTGCCCTTTCATTATGTACCTTCTGTCTGGTAAATACTCACCTACTACATCAAAATACTCCATTTATCTCCTTACATGTATTAAAATATTAAGTATTCTATCATGATCACTGCAAGGTAGATGATGGTATAAACAAATTATTTAGGCATATGATGTTGATTAGCTAAAACCCCCTCATCTGGGGTATACTCAAAACCATAGTAAACATATTAATTCAGTGAAGTCCACTGTAATCATTCATACGATCTAAAAAAGGGGATTTCGTGTCATAGAAGTAAGCCAGATAAGCAAATATTTCAAATTAAAAGGGAAAGTTTGAGAGAGGTTTAATCTGCATTCACATTGTAAGATATAGAGAACTAGCTTATGCAACTTTTTATAGTTAAAAAACCTATAAGTATTATTCACTCAATACCGTCCTTTAAAGTTGCAGTATACATCTGCAGAATGAAAGGAGAAGCCACAAGACTGTCTTGCAGAGTCTCTGTTATGCTCTCTTGCTTTTCAAGAAGAAAGTGACTCCAGTTAGAAGCATGTGTCTGTTTCTTGTGTATGAAGATTTTGAGCAAACCGTGTGAAGAAAAGACAACAAACAAGTCTGTATTTCAAGCAGCTGGCCTGTAACAGAGGACTGAATGTTCTTAGAGTTGACTTTAGGTGTCAGATGGTAGTATTCTGGGCTTTTTTTAACCAATTCCTACATTTATAGCATGTCCTATATACAAATCAAAACCAGACAAAAGTAAAGAAACAGATTCACCGTGTGTTCTCACACTATTTAGGGTGATCCTCCATACTCATATAGCCTGCTAAATCCTATTCCTGGCAGCTATGTGAGACTAGGTGAGGAGCAAAGGATGTGCAGGTAATGCTCACTACACACTAGACATGAGTGGGACTTTCTGATAAAATATCAAAAATTGAGGGTATGACTTCTGGTCAGGAATGTGCAAAGTTCAGAGAAACCATCATGAATGCAGTCAGCTGCTAGACAAATCATAGCTCTTCTCTTAATAATTAAGTAGGTAAAGTGTCATAGATTTCATTTGAAATACAGAAAAAATGAATTCAGAATCTTTCTTTTATAGTATGTACAAAAGCTTTCAGTTGCATGCTACTGTAACTGTGAATTTATCACCCTTGCTGGTACAGTTTCACTTTGTGTAACTAATTAAATATTTATAGGAACAGAGAATGCAAAAATAACTCTATGTGATAGAGGTTGTGACATTTATGTGGGAGAAGAAAACCTCAGGATAAGTTCTCTAACTTAGAACGAAGAAGGTTTGGATCAGGGCACTCACATGATAAGGAAGTGCTCTACACTTGAGTTATAGGATATATGGCTTTGGGGCTGTCTCATTGAAAATGACTCTAAAGTTGATGATTTTTTTTCAGTCCAGAAAAAAAGAGCTTTAGGCATTTCTTTAATTTTTACATGAAGTGGGACAACTATCTCATTTGAATTTTATGCAATGTGTTAAATTTCCACTAGATTATTTCACTGCAGTTAAAAAAGAAAGAGATATAGAGGGTTTGTGAATATTGACCTGTCTAGTCATCTCTCTATTAACATTTGTATTTAGTTATTAGATAACAAGGAATTGTGAAAGTAGAAAGAAAGTTCAAGAATAAAACTTCAGCTAATATACAGCATGCAGAACTGTGTAGAATTGTAATGCTGAAGAAGGGCCTGAAAAAGAACATTGACAGCCTATATAATTACAGTGTTTGAAAGGGTACTTCTTTCAGTTACCAAATCTATTTAAACACAATGATACTTTTCAGTTCTCAGAACCAGAAGACTGAGGATGAGTCAGAAAAGCAAGCAGTAGCTTACATTAAATGTCTGAAAGGAAAAAATAAATGGAAATGGAATTTAGAAAGAGAAGACATAACACCGGAAACCACAGTCACTATAGCACCACCAATAAGGATGGAGAAACTTCAAAAGATTCTATATTGAGGTTCATTTGTTAATTATCAAACCCCTCTCTGATGTGTGACATTCTGCTGGAAATCTTTTGTGAACAGATTTTGTTTCGATATTTCAGAACTTCCAGTTCTTGTCTCAGCAGAGCCCAAAGCTGCAGAGATGCATGAAAAGAGAGAAAAAAGTTTTGGAAAATGGGCTATGTAAATAATTTTCAAACATCAAAAAAATCTTTGAGTCAGGTTTGACTTAAAATGAGGAGTGATTTCTTTTTCTTTTTTTTTTTCCTTTTTTTTTTTAAGTGACTGATCCTCTCTTACATTTTCAAAGAGGAAGCTGGAACTGAAGCTGAAAATTTCAGGTCTGTCTACCTTGTAGTATATAGAGTAAGTTATCCATGTTAACTAAGACAGCGCAGATTAGCACTAACGTACTGACTTCAACATATAGGCTTCATCAAGGTTCTTCATAGTATCACAGGTGGAATGATTCCAGTACTTGAGATAAATTATTGATAACTCCATGTATCTCCGCATCACCTCTCATACTTCAAAACAGTATTTCAGGAGTACAACAGGTTTGACAATATTCTTTAACATAGAATTAGAATTATGTGCTGGTAGTGCCTAGATGTGCAGGTAAGTAGAAGACCTGGATCTGGGAAGACTCCAGATGTGAGACAGTGGTGGGTACAGAACCCAGGATCTGGTATTGGATATTAGCCAGCCTGAAAAACCTCTGTTAATATTCAAGGGATCTACCAGTGTGGGGGTGATTGTGAAACAGATGAGTCGTTGCATGCACCTGTTTGCTAGTAAACATCAAGCTAGACAAGGAAGTGAGTAGAAAAAGACCTGTTTAGAGGGTAAAGTGGTCTGAGATCCAGTCAGGGATGTTAGGTGGATATTCAAGGGGCCTGAGAAAACGGGCGTACTTTTGAATCTGGAGAGTGAGGGTGTGCATGTTTTCACTAGTTTACTTCAATCACAATCAGTCAGAGAGGACAAACACGCCTTGTCGATATGCATTTATATTTTATGAGAGTCCTGGTTTATGTGTTATATGTGTGTGTTGTTAAAGGCAGTGCCCTGAACTTGCAAATGGGACAGCAGCAACTATGTCCATCAGCCTGGGATGGAGAACCCTGGGTCATGGTGTCTTACTCTGTGCTTACTCTGGTTTGCAGATACTACTAATAAGATGTAAGTAGCTGTGTGCACTACTAAAAAAATTTGTAAAAGAAAACTACTAATTACATTTTAATCAGAACTCAGTTTTAACACATAGAATTCATTCACAAAGTGCCATTGTTTCTAAAATATGCTAATTTTTTAGAAAGTTTTGTGTATTTATTCCAATTTGTGAGTATTTTTTCTAAACTGATTCCTGTTTGTTTGCTCTCCTTGTGAAATTCTGAATTTTTAGGGAAAGAAATTTTTTTTCCTGTATAAATTAATACATTCTTTAGATGTATTCAACTACTATGTTAGAGGTAAGATAAGCAAGTGTTGAGTTTAGGATGGCAGATTATTTAATAACTTTGCTGGCTTATTTCCGTCATCTAAGAGTTTATTTAGGCAATCTGAAAATCATTCCTTCGTGTATATGTTTTTCTTCTTTAGGAGGACCCATTGGGATTTTTTATCGTTATTTCTACTTTGGTAGTTTCTTAAAGGTAGTATCTTTGGTAGAATTTTAGAGAATAAATTGGAATTTATCTTTTTGATATAACCTGTAAATTAAAAAGTAAAATAAAACAAAAAAATTGGAAAAAATATTAACCCATTCCTCAAAATAGAATAGCATTCACAGATAATCTTAGATTTTTCTTTATGAATTATGAATAGTTACATTTACATTTCTTGAGTGGATAACTTACCAAAATGGTATTCATTAGTTCTCTATCACTTCTGTGAATATTTCCTATTTTTTGTGATAAATAAAACATCTCTCTTTTTTTTGACTAAGATAAACTAAAATGCACTGAAAGACAGATGGATGCAAAAACCCACCTTCTCTTAACCAATACAAGCATATCAGCTGTAAAGTGAGAAAAAAGGAGAAAGATATATTAAAGGGACATACGAGTTTAAAATATATCAGGCATAAAGGTTGGTAAAAAGCAGATAGTAAGCAGACTCATATATACTGTTTTGATAAACTAACAACTCACTCTACAGATATACAGATAATTTTATGCAATCTGCAAACAAGAAAACTCATAACAGCATGAAATTCAAGTCTGAATTATATATTGTATTTCATATGCATTTCACCTAGATTTTGGAGAGACATTTCACACACTGTTTTGTGAATTGCTAGCATCTATAATTCCACTGAGTCTGTTTACAGCATAGCCTGCAGTGAAGAGGCCCCTGAACCAGCACACGTGCCAGAAGCAGTGAAGTCCCAACTGTACTGAGTTCAGCATAATTTTATTCCTTCTACTGATGTGATCATAATGCAGTCAACTCTCCATTATCAATGCTAATTGGAGCTTGGCAGAGTTTCTAAAACAGAGGTAATGTTATGATTTCCACACTGAGCTAACTTGCTCATGGAGCACTTGTGCTCCATGCACAGCCCATTTGGCTTCATGAAAGACGCGATGTTTTCCAAATGCGTGGACCCACTTTGGGTCTGAAGCTGTGTTCCTGGTGTACGACGGCTAAACCAACGAGCCTTCCAGATATGCAAGAGTATGTGGTGCAAAGACAGCTGGGACAGCTTGTCATCACTGGCAAGGGCTCAGCACAGCATGGAAGCAGTTATAAAGCTTCTGGGCAAAAGATGGGTGTCATTGCACTCATGTGGCTCTATACTTGGTGCAGTAATCTGTGCGGCATTTGAACTGGCCTGCCTAGATCAGCTGGGATCTTTTTACACCTCTGGCACAATTTCGCTACAGCATGGGTAGCTACTTCCCAGATGATACAAAATTTACTAAATTTGAGTTGCCTCTGACCATCTGTAGACGTTAATAACGTATGCGTCTGAGCTAGACAGTCCAACTGTCTGTGGTCAAAGGAAAAAAGTAACAGCTTTCAGGTTGTGATCTATTTCTTTATAATCCTGATAAGAATCTCCAGTATACTTAATTCTCTACACTGAATAAAAAGAAGCCTCAAGTATCTATCTCAAACGTGGACATTCGTGACTGATGTCTAGAGCTAGCTGGATCACCCTTGGCATCTCTACCATGCGTCCTGTGACTTAATATTTTAAAATGTGTTATCAAACATTTCTTATAGAAAGAACAAAAAAGTTCACTTCCCTCTCTGTATTTACAAATTGACACAGGAGAGATATATTTTGTGTGTTTAGAGTTCACAGAAGCTGGAGAGAACTGATGTTATTTGACCATGTGAGACATCCATTTTCGTCATTGATTTAGGAGTAAGCAGTATGACTGTTTTCTATGGCACTGATATAAAAGGCAACAATGGCTTCAGGACAACGATTCTGCCTGTAATTAAGTTCATAACATCAAAGCAAAACTAATTATTTTGTCAATTTCTTAGGCACTTGTGACACTGGTCTAAAAAATGTTAAGTCATTCTGCTGTTCAGATGATTATGGATGCAGAGGGAAATAATAAACTGTCCATTAATTGAGTGGTTAAAAAGTTAGCACCTACATCCAAAGAGCAGTTTTGGATGAATGAACTTCAGCTAGAGACCGTATGTTATGGTAGGTTTGTAAATAAGCACACATACTATATTCTTCATAACAGTTGCAAAGTATTCAGCCCTGAACTTGAAGAATGGCGTAATAGGAATGCTGTGAACAGTGGTTCAGATATTTGTCACAAACCTTTATTTTGTTGAAAATAAAAATTAACAAAAATAATTTTTTTGAGGGAAGGGATAAAATGGGGGAAGGAAAAAGGCCAATTTCAATGCATGTCCTATTTTGAAAGACAAAATATCAGGATGTTGAAATGTACTATTTTCGCACCTTTGAACTTCCAAATTAGGAACAGCAAATTCTTTTAAGAGTAGAAAAACATTTCTTGCCACATCTAAATCTACTACTGTTGTAAATATCATGTCTATTATTTTAGCTGTAGACAGTCTGAGAGCAATGCTAATTTAAAAACATGATTTACAGCCAAAGGGTTTGAGAGTTTTCAGATACCTACAAAACATGTAAGCAAAAAATACTTAAAGGGAGGGTGCCAGGAGGAGGAAGCCAGTCTTTTTTCCGTGGTACCCAGTGGGAGGACAAGGGGCAATGGGTGTAAGCTTGAATATAGGAAGTTCCATCTGAACATGAGGAGGAACTTCCTTCCTCTGAGGGTGGCAGAGCACTGGAACAGGCTGCCCAGAGAGATGGTGGAGTCTCTGAATCTGGAGACATTCAAAACCTTCCTGGATGCTATCCTGTGCAACCTGCTGTAGGTGGACCTGCTCTGGCAGGAAGGTTTTACCAGATGATCTCTAGAGGTCCCTTCCAACCCTTAACATTCTGTGATTCGCTGATTTGGTAATATCCCTTTCGTCAGTTGGGGTCAGCTGTCTTGTCTCTGTCTCCTCTCAGCTTCTTGTGCACCCCCAGTCTCCCCACTGCAGGGGCAGAGTGGGGAAAGGAAAGTCTCAATGCTGTGTGAGTACTGCTTAGCAATAGCCAAAACGCTGCTCCGTTATCAACACTGGTTTAGTCACAGATTCAAAACACAGCACTGTACAAGCTGCTGTGAAGAAAATTAACTTCATCCTTTCCAGACCCAGTACAGTAACTGGGGAAACTTTGGTCAAATAATGATAATAAATTAAAAAATATTTTAGAGCTATACTTTAGCAGGTTTTACACGTGTAACTATATAAATAATATAACTTATTTGCATCAATACAGTTGTATAAGCTGTGCTTGCTTGGCAATTTTTGCCAGTTTAACAAGGAGCAAATCATAAAACTTTTACTTTTGAGCTTCGAACAGGTGATTGCAAACAAGAGGTTTAAAAGATGTGTGTAAAAACAGAACATGTCCATTAAAACTAATGTATGCTGGCTGTCTATAATTCTGCACATGGCTGCCTAGAAAATTGCCCCCAAGGGGCTTGAATGAAGTCTAAAGAAAGCAAACAACCAGGATTACAGCTGAAAGACTAAGTTCCAGTCTGTCCTCAATTCACCCTATTGACACTGCAGAGCATTCTTTTGCATCTGTAACAACAGTCAGGAGGAAGTCCCATTCTAGACAGCAGGTTAAAAGCAAAGTTGACACAGATTCCTTTCACACCTCTGTTTTGTGAGCCCCCCAAAAAAATCACACTTCTATAATACTTTTCATTTGAGGACAAAAGAGCTTTTTGACCATTTAAATGTTAAGCCTCAAAATAAATCTATGAGTGAAGTATTTATTATTGCCTTTGAAATGGACTGAAAACCCCAAAAAACTTTCACTGACACTAAAATTAGGTATGTTAGCCAGATTTATTCCCCACACATCATACTCAATATAAATTGGCTTGGAGAGCTTAATACCTCTTGAACCTTCATTTGCTGCTTTTTTATTGCCTCTATTCTGATGTGTGTGCAGAGATGTGCATATCCAAGTATGCTATGTCATGGCCTTCATCTGGTTTCTTGGTATTTAACCTAAGTTATTCAGTCACTACTACCTATTGAGCTAGTAACAGATGAAGGAAAAAATCATTTTTCCTGGCTTCAGTCATGTGCTTACAGAGAGGAACTCAGGAGTTTGAGTCACTTTCCGACTCACCTTCTTTCTTCAAGATTGTATTTTTTACCTACATTGTTTGATTTTGTGGCCCAAATTAAGTCTTTCAGCACCTTACGAATATTTAAACTTTAGTTATCAAAAATTTATCTCTTTCAATGGCACGTTGTTTTGTTGTGGGGTATGCATTCTTGCCATGTGCTCCACTGACTATGACATACCTTTAGGCCTAGATTTTCTGGCTAACTTTAGGCTATCACCTACATGAATGATTTTGTAGAATTATCTTCCAAAGATAATTCCTTTAGCTAAGGCTTATCACTTAGCTCAGATAAGTGTGAATATTTGAGCTTTAAAGTTCCAGGACATGAACTTCAAAGGCGCAAACAACATAAGACCAACAGGAGATTTGGGTTCCACGTCCAAGCACTAGCTTCCTAGGAATTAGCAAAATATTCCTCCTAAAGAGCATTTTCTCTGTATTCCTAAGGCTTTAGATTCTGGCATGTGGGACTAAACTACTCCAAGCTCTTAAACTAAACTGCCATGTAAAGTAATTGATATGCTTAATAGCCCACCCCCCAAATCAATATTTTATTTCCCCAGTGTTACTAAAGAAAGGAAAAAAAATCTTCAAAGTAACTAGTGCTCAATGTTAATTATATAATGCAAGAAGCATATTTTATCAACTTGCTTTATCATCCATTGGGTAAAAGAAGCCCTATGGTTTAGCAGAAAGACCAGCTGAGCAATTTCCCTAAGAGAGTCTTTAGACAAAAATTTGTTTGTGAAAATAACCTCTCAAACAAATTATTTGTGAACCTGGCATTTAACTGTAGTGTTACACTGCAGTGTCCCTACAGAAGCATATGATACCTAGTTATCTCCATGGAGCTCCTCCGTGGAGACCAATGAAGAATACACACCCAAATGCATGCAGACCCCCACCAAAGCTGGTACATTTGCTGTGTGCAGCCATGGGTCTGTCTGCTTCCCTCTGTCTCTTTATAACAGCAACGGCAGCTTATGCAATTCTTGAGCAAGCTTCAGGCTTCTTTTCATGAGAAGGCTGCCTGCCATCTAGTCTTGTATTATTAATGATGAAACCCATTTTCTATGGTGTTTTCTGAAACAGCTACTAGCACTTCGCCTCTTAACTTTTGGGTATTATTTCAGAGTTGGCATATTGAAGTGTTGTTAAAAGACAGCGTGGGCTGAATCTAGTGTTCTTATTCAAAAAGGCATCTCGGATCTGATCTTGGAATTTTCAAATGAGGTCGGCTTTCTTAGATGTGGGGAAAATTTCCCAGTTTGGACCTGATGCTAAATTTCAGCCTTGAGCAAGTTTTTCTAAGAAAAGCCTCGCCTATGAAAAAATGAGAATCAGTGATAGGCTGATAATTATAGCAATGTTAGAATGTACTGTTGTGACATGGCTTTGTAGTGAAGTTAGTGAAGTATCCCCTTCAGTAAATTGCATTTTTCATAAATACCAAACATTTGGGGGTAATTACTGCAAAGCATTTGGATGCCTGAAGGCTCTCTTCTTCGTGAATGGAACCAACAGTGAGAAACAGACATAGAACAGCAACGCATTGCTTATGAGTCTCTGGCTTTCCCAAATGCATTCATTCTAGCTTGTTCTTGAAAGCGACTTTAAAAGGCTTTTTTACCCTTTATGAATTCAAAACATCATTAAACAATCACTGCTTTTCTTGTTGTTGAACAACATATTCCTCTCAGCTCTACATTTAGTAATGTAGAGTTTAAAAACTAGTTTTTAAACATTTAGTAATAAAGTTTAAAATTTCTGAGCTGAGGCACTTTGTAAATTAGCCATCTATCCTGACTGAGAACATTTTGTGGTATGGTTTTCATTTTCTTTTTGTTTTTCTGTGGACAGATGAGTCAAGTAAGGATTATGAAGTACCAGAGGGTTGACCTGCATTGCACTGTTAATATACCTGAATATGTTTTTTTTCATGATTTACCTTTCAAAAATACAATTGAACAATCTTTGTAGGAACTGACAGCTTGCATACAAACCTTCCCCAAGCAAATATTCTCTCTTTCAGATACGTATAATTTTAAGACTGTTTTTTTACTTTTCCTCTTTCTAAAGTCTTTTTTGAGGCCTTTGTTTATCTCTTAGTTTCATCATGTATTCTCTCTACCTAATGCTGTTGTCATATATTTAATCTCCTTTTTCATCATTTTTTACCTGTTTATTCAGGCTTGTTATTCACTGAAAATGTCCCCATGAAAGATGATTCTTTTAACAGAGACCACAGACCAGCAATTTTATTTTTACATACCTGTTTCCTGTATTAAGTGGTGGGGATGGGTGCTGCCTTGGACATAGCCCTTGTAGGAGTGATGGGTTATTCCTACAAAAATAGTTGATTTTCCCGTGAATTATCTGTTATTGGACATGCTGTCTTTCAAAACTGACAATTACAAAGATGATGTCAAATTCCCCCTATGGAAAGAATGGATGTTAATTTATCTTGGGTAGGTACCAATTTCAACATTTCTTTAGTTTTTGCAATTACCTTACATTGGTCCCCTGATTTTATTGATTGTTTTGTTTTAGAATAACTCCCCAAAATTCAGGCTTTGAGAAACTCAACTCCATGAGTGTCAATAATTTATGTTTCATGACTGATGTGGGATTCATGTTCAAGTTCAGCTACCTACATACCCATGTGTCTATATACAACGCAGGCATCTATGCTCTTTCTCCAGTCAGTGGATCTCAATTAATTTGCCTTGATACATGTATCCAGTTCATTTGAGATGCCCTGTTATAGTTCACCTGGATTCTAACAGATGCTACAGTAGTCTACAAGTTATGTAGCTCTATGAAGAAGTCTCACATACTCAAGGGTGCCTCGAACATCACTATGTTTGTCCAGATGAAAAAAACCCAACAAGTCAATCTATTAAGTGAAGTCTAAAGGGTGAGTCAGTTGACGAGCCACTAGGAGCTTGATTCAATTGACTGAATATATGCATCCAATACTGTAACAAGATTCTGTAGGACATCTGATATATCTACACAAATCTGACAGATATGATACAGGACTTAAAGGACATACGTGAATTTCCGGGTTAGCAGTTATAGAATGTCTAAAATAGCAATACACAGGAAATTTCACAGATAGAAAATATACATATATTTTTTAATGTTGTTAGTTAGGATATTGATGCCCAGAAATTCAGAAGGTATAGAACAGGTAACATTCAACTAAGAAAATAAATACTTTATTTAATAACATTGGCTATTTTTGATTAAAGGGTGGAACATTATTGTGAAAGTTGAGTATTTAAGAAAACCAAGTAAAGAGAAAACTACCTCACATAAATTGTTTGAACAACAAAAAGTAACATGTTATTTTATAATCGACATACAATGTGAAATTCAGAGCCATGGTTTGGGTGTCTCCATAGAAACAGAAGGAATTAACTAATACTACAAGATATGAAATGAATCATGAATACAGCATGAAGGAATTCATAAGATACTGGCCAATATGGGAAGCTTGGATACAGATGGGGATCAAAAAATCTCATACTGAAGATACATCCAGACTTAATGAAAACATTTAAGTTTGAAGGCCTACAAACCTGAACCATTAACTGTTTCATGTTTTCTTTCAGAGATCTGAAAAAGCCTCACTTTTCCAAAACATAGATGAAAGATAAGCTTTATTTTAGCAAAATTGTCTAGTGATTACAATACACTGCTCTTTCTACTTTACACACATATGTGAGTTCAATTTCCTCCTTTGCTTGAAAGAACTCAAATACATTATTTCAATTTCTAGTTGAATGTTGTGGAGAAAGCTCTAAAGGAATTGGGTAGGGAAAGGGAAGGTGTAGCCTATTTTTTCCATGCATTGGATAGAAAGAAATGTCAAGAATAATTTTACTTGAAGGGCAAACTTGAAACTCATTACCTAGGTATTTCACTTTGACCAGACAGCCATTTAAAGGAAAAGAATAGTTGAAAAAATATTGTGAATATAATTAATTTTAGCTTCCTAATAATATGAACACTTGAAGCTTGTCATGTTTAAGGCACTCCATCTCAATAAATTTAATATTATTATTATTTGCATTGCATAATATGCTGAAATATGTTACGCACAGTATGCTGTCAAAGAACAACAGCAACAAAACTAAAAAATATTAATATACTTACCACAGAGACTGAAGAATGAGACACCTATTGTAATTGGAAAGCAATATTGCTACATTCTGAGTGTCTTATCATTATTTCCCATTGACAGGTTATTGTCAGTTCACTGATTTATTTAATTTTCTGATTTCTAAAGTACCACCAAAGTGCTCTTTACAGACAAGATCTAACCAGAAAAAAAATGGTGTCATAGAATGTAATACCTATGAAGAACACAGTCAATGGAAAATATAATTTTTACAAGTAACTGCCAATGTTGTTGTAGAATAAGAAAATTCAAGACAAAATTATAAGGTACTTATCTAAAATAACTAAATATACTTTTCATGTCTAAGTGCTGAGTTTGTTATTAAGCAATAAGAAAGTAATCAATACAGAGGTACTATTCACCGGGGAGATTACAGAAAGCAACAATTTTTGTTTCCTGTTAAGTTAAAGCTAATTCCAAGATTCCATCGAAGCTACTGTCAGTTCTTGCTGTCACCACATACACAATAAACTATCTCCCTTTAGGATAAATATTACTCTACTCTTTATTGGCTATTCAAACTGTGTGCAATCAGATTGAGGTCTCAGATTTGTCATTTCATGGTATGATGCAAAATTCGTCTGAAATCAGTGCAGTACTCCCACTGACTTAAAATAATTTTAAAATAATTCAAGACTTGTCACCTTAGTGATGCATCTCAGGTTATATTTGTGATGAAAAAGAAATCTGTTTGTTGCTTGTTTATATAACCTTGGTGTTAATACAGAAAGGAAAAGTGTACAATGGCACAGCTTGTGTTCACCACATGACACAGGCTGTGCTCCATAGAGTAAAACTAAGGTTAAAGATAGGAAAGCAGAGGCTATCAACATGAATTTTTACTGCCTGAGATTTAAGAAGAAAAGATTAATAAAGATACATTTTCATTTCCTATAAATTGTTGTGTGTCATTTATGTTTGAAGTGTGTGATTGATCCACAACAGCTTAGAGTAGCTTAGACATGTAATTCTCATATTCGTTTACACCCGTAACCGCATGACTGTGAAGACAGGCCTGATTTACAAGCACATAAGCGAGATCAGAATCAGACCCATAATCTTTACCACTACACTATCAAAGCAGAGAATTACACCAAACACTGTTTCACCTACAAAGCTATTTTTATGGTTTCCAACTCCATAGATGCTGAGTGTCTCATATATATTAATAAATTCATTTGGGAAAAGGGAATATTTTTAGGTTCTTTGAACAATTGTTGCTGTGGAAAAGCATCAGGTGTATAAAATGTCGATCATCAATAATTTTATCACCAATATTACTAAATATTGATAGTCCAGAGAAACAAGAAATGAAAGGCTAAATTCAATAATGGTTTCTCAATGTCAGTTCAGTGCTGTGTGAGCCAGCGGCACACAGAAAATTATTTGCAGGTTTTTCAGAGCAATCATTCTTAGCCTTTTCCAAGTTACCTTTAGGATAGTGATCATCTCATAACCTCCATGCCCCATCTCTCTGCCGCTTTACCAAGGGTTCTATGACCTTTCACTTCTCATTCAGCAGGGTGCAGCCCTTTGGCAGGAAATCAGTGGAATAAATGGAACCATACTAGTGCATCCACTGAGACAGTTTACCTAATCCTATTTTTTTCCAATTCCCTGAACAGAAAAAGTGCTATGGGGTGCATTGACCTATATCTTGATCTGCACTACTTGTTTCTGTGCTCTGGCATAACCGAATAGATGTTACCAGTTATATTCAGCACAGTGAAGCAATGAGGAAAGATGATGTATCATGCAAGCGGTGCAGCCTGGAATAGTCAGTTTTGAGAGAAATGCCGCTTCATGTTGCAGACGTATTGAGAATCCACAGGTAGTAGGAGGGTAAAAGATGATAAAATCAAAGCTGCAAAGAAATGAAGATGATCAGGGAAGAAATGAAGAAGCGAATGAAATGAAATGAAAATGAAAAATGAAAATAAAATTAAATGAAAAATGAGATGAAAATGAAAATGAAAAGGAATGAAGAAATGAGAAAATGAGGAAAATCATCAAAGATAATCAGAGGGCTGGAGCACCTCTGCTGTGAAGCCAAGCTGAGAGAGTTGGGGTTGTTCAACCCCAAGAAGAGAAGGCTCCAGGGAGACCTTATAGCAGCCTTCCAGTACTTAAAGGGGGCCTACAGAAAAGATGAAGAGGGACTTTTAATCAGGGAGTATAGGGATAGGATGAGGGGTAATGGTTTTAAACCAACAGAGGGTAGATTGAGATTTGATATTAGGGAGAAATTCTTTACTATGAGGGTAGTGAGTCACTGGAACAGGCTGCACAGAGCAGTTGTGGAGGCCCCATCCCTGGAAGTGTTCAAGGACAGGTTGGATGAAGCTTTGAGCATCCTGGTCTAGTGGAAGGTGTCTGTGTGCAGGGCAAGGTGGTTGGAACTACATGATCTTTAACGTCCCTTCCAACTCTAACTATTCTATGATTCTATGATTCCATTAAATGGAGAAGGGCAGTCTTATGGCAGATTCCAATACATGATGGGCATCCTTTCTACAGATTCAGCTTATTATTTTCTTACCTGTTATGTTCAGGGAGAATGGAGACACTCCTGACTGTGCCTACTGCTGGGTCTTTTTCTTCTACATTTGAAGATCTACCTCCCTATATTCTTTCAAGGTTAGTCAAGCGAAAAGTTAGAAAGACAAAAATAGCTTGTTCTGTATATGAAAAGAGAATCTTGACTCAGGTGAAAGTGAATGAACAACTCAGATGCCTGAACTGGGGAACAAGTGACAGTTGGATAACTGTAGATTTAACTTTGATACCTTAAATAGCCGAAAGGCTTTGTATGAAGATTTTCAACACTTTTTGGTGAATATTTCTTCAGTTATTGCAGACTGGCCAAAAGAGTATTGTCATGGTTTCAATCGGGATATAGTTATCTTTCTTACTAGCAGCTGGTATAGTGTTATGTTTTAGCTTTAGGATGAAAGCAATGACAGCATACTGGTGTTTTTGGTTATTGCTAACCAGTCAAGGACTTCTCTGCTCCTCACACCACCCCACCAGCAAGTATGCTGGGAGTGCACAAGAAGCTGGAATGAGGCACAACTGAAACAGCTGACCCCAAATGACCAAAGGAATATTCCATGCCATATGACATTGTTTTCAGCATATAAAATCTGGGGAAAGAAGAAGGAAAGGGGGAGATGTTCACAGTTATAGTTTTTGTCTTCCCAAGTAACTGTAATGTGTGATGGAGCCCTGCTTTCCTGGGTATGGCTGAGCACCTGCCTGCTGATGGGAAGTAGCGAATGAATTCTTTGTCTTGCTTTGCTTGTGTGCACAGCTTTTGCTTTACTTATTAAACTGTCTTTATCTCAACTCATGAGTTTTCTCAGTTTCACTCTTCCAGTTCTTGTCCCAATCCCAACTGGAGGAGTGAGCAAGTGGTTGCACGGTCCTAGTTGCCAGCTGGGTTTAAACCATGATGCATATCTACACAGAGCAGACATTTTTAATTTGGGTCAGTCATCCACACATAGGTATCTGGTAGCATTTGAGATGCCCGTAATCATCCAAGATATCACCACAAGGCTGGCAGACATCATAGATCTGTGCTTTTTTACAGTATCAGTTGAAATACAGCAGAAGCATCCTAGTGCATCTGAAGTTATGCCACTCCTCTGTGACTGATCAAGTGGAGTGAGTTCCTTGTTTCTCCATTTACTTACATACAGGGAAGCATAACACTCAGTCTTCGGTCAAATTATAGGCCACTCACTAAGATGTCTACACTTTACTACAAAGAAACGGTGCTTTAAGGGAAGACAAAAATCAGCTGGGTCATACTTGCCCTCTATAGCTCCAGTCTTTTCTATACAAACTTATTTCTTTATCATATCTGCCACTACTGCCTTTTATGAAATTACTTTTAAGATATATGAGGAAATGAAAATGTGGATTGTGCTCAATGCCAGTGTCTCCACAAACTTTCCCAAGATCTTGGACACAGGCTGGCGCTACTTACAGTCAGGCCATGTGCTAGGTTGATCAAGCAGACACAGAAATCACAGCAAATATCTCTTCTAATACTTATACAGATGGGTGTACAGCTGGCAAAGTGTATTCTTTGTGTGTCGATGGTGGCTATGACTGCATAAACATGCATTCTAGCTATCTAGAATGTCTAGATGAATCACGCAACAAGAAGAGGCATAGGTTGTTGTGACTATATACATGGTGCATACGTGAGAGACACAAGGCTGAGTTCCTGTTGTCTGGTCACCTGGGTACAGCTACATAACACCTGTGAGTTTCATGTGTTCTGTGTCAGGAAGAGAGCCAAGACGCTTACAAAGGAATTACGAAAGAGTAAAGAAAAATCATAAATGAGAGTTCAGATGTCTAGACTTTAACTTTTAGTTTGATAAATCACACTAAGTGTTCCACTTCAGTACATTTTCAGGGAATGTTTTTAGCTTTAGGAAGTCTTTGTAAAGCTGAAATATTCTTTCATATAAATCTAGAAAATCTTAGAATTTTGAATAATTCAAAGTATTCTTTTTAAATGAAAAATAGTGTTAAATTTTCTTGGTCATTGAATAGTCATTGTTTCTTCTTAATTAACCTTGGGAAAATGTACTTTATATTTCTGAATTTACCTAATGTCCTGAGACCTACCAGAAACTTATTGAATACCTCATTTCATTCAAATAACTTTCAAATGGCTGTTTATATTACTAACCAATAAATATCTTCTGATTCCATATTGGTACCCAAAATCATCTAGTTTATAAGAAGACTCCACAAATACCTGTATCATTGGAAAGAAGAGTATCCAGCCATAAGCTAGCAATAGAGATAGATTAAGTTCATTCAGAGAGAGATGTAGATTTTATCTGTGCTTTGTAATCTTCTGGAGTACCTATCCATTTTTACTATGTAGGAAGCCAAAGACAACCTAGGTATCTCAATAGCACATTTAAAGTTAAAGAACTGAATCAATCTCTAAGGTTTTTGGTCTCACTAAGGCAACATACTATTTCTTTACAAGACTCCAGAATAATGATTTATACATACACTACAGTGGAATATATTCCTACAGGTTGATTACCTTCCTAACAAGCTGATTTGAAGTTTGTAGTAGCTACGTACAACTTGTGATGAAAATTGCTGTCACACTACAGAAGTTTCATATATATTCAGAAATCTTAAGACAAATTTCAATACTCTAAGCACCGCAAATATTAAAAGAACTAACATTCTCACATAGTTTTCAAACTATGCATAAATTTTTTTTTGAGCAAAAGCAGTTCTCAAGATCTATGATCTTACCTGTGGAGTAAGAGATGGGGGTGTTTAGTACGGATTTATGAACGAAACAGAGGTACCTCTGAAGGATTTCAGGCTTGTCACTTATTTTGAGAAAGCAAAAGGTTCTTCAACATTTCTTTAATTAACTTGGACTTCTCATTTAATGACAAAAATAACCAAATCCAACTGCACCCAATTATAAATGTGTAATTATTTTATATAATTACCACTGAGTATCTCTTACAGGAACAGAAGCAAGAATGAAATTGTAAGTTATTAAAATTATACATTTTAAATAATAGCATTTGTATATCAAAATATACAGAGCTAAGATTTAGGAAAATAAAAGAAAAAAACCCAACATCCTTGTATCGGTCATCTTCTGAACTGATCTTACGGCTTTAAGTCATGTTTGTTTTCCAAGACAAAAGATAATCCATAGTAGTCATTTGACTGAAGAGTTCCAGGCTTTAAACTACAGAGACTAAAAAGAAGGTGTCTCTCTGCTCTCATTTTTAAGAATAACTTGAATTTTTCTTTAAATCAAACTTAACCTAGCCAGCTACTAGTGTCTGAGTTTCTGAACATTTCTCTAATTGCTTTCCTGCTAAAATAGCTGTCAATCAGACATGACCAGAAGAGGTTTATCCAGGGCATTGCAGACCATTATATCTCGTTATCTACAAGAAGATACTTGCACTGAGAATTGATTAAAGTCAGATTGTAATTACTGGCTTTCTGACTGTCCTTTTACAAATTTTATCATTGTGTTTCTGCCTTCAAAAAGAAATTCGTGAATGAGACATTTTTTAGTCACGCAGTCAGTAGTTTAAAAGTTTTAAAGGACAGCATGGTAATTAAATTCCTGAGATTAACTACTACAAATGTTCAAGCAATTTCTGAACTGTGTTTTTAAAAAAATCAATCCGAAGTTTATGAGGTACATTTTTTATATATTCTACTGAAAAATTAAAAATTATAATGGCTGTGATGAGGGTTTGTTTATAAACTGTATTTGCTTTGAAGAAGATTAGTCATAAGCTAGCAATGTGCTCTTTTAACACTTTACAAGTGTGCTCTTCTAGCACAATTTACTAATTAATTTGTGTTTACTTTTGTATACAAGTAATTTTATTTTTCTTTGTCTACAAATTAGACAATAACAGCTTTTTATTAAAAGTATTCTCTTTTCTCTATTACTAATATTCTATGAGGTTCTGGTTGGAATATACATTAATTTTTTTACCAAAATTTGTTAACGTTTGCAACTTGTTATCAAAGAGTTTAGACATAAGAAAAGCAGTACTTGCTTATTTGTATGTATAAAAAAGATATATAAATATAAAAAAGAGTTTGTAATGGGCAAAGTTTTAAAAGGTTCAAGAGCTTGATTTAATTTCACATACATACGAAGAACTTTGCTGAGCTATCTGAGCTGTCTAAATCCCTAAGCTCTGCAAAAACTGAGTCTGGAAAACTTAAGAGAACAGACTTTTCTTCTGTTGCCAGCTGGTTTTGGAAGTAGTGAAAATAGCTTTTCTTATCTTATTTTAGCACTAGTTCTCCTGGACAGATTAAAAAGTGGAGAGGAAAGCAAAATGAATAATACAAACAAAAAACCAAATGTTATGGAGCTTATAAAAAGATTTAGTTTGAGTCTAAGGCTTTTTTATCTTTCAGTCCTTGATATATCCAGCTACAGCCACATATATCCTTTCTAGGTATATCTACAATTATTTAAAACACATGGGAATATCCAGTAAAATGTTAATCTGATGTCAGTGGAAACTTTGCCATTGACTTTAATGCAGACAGCTTGAATTGTCACATACTAGTGTCATTTCACATACATCATTTCAAGTGTGTGAAATTTCAGAAATGATTCTTGAAATACTGTGAAGCAGTCAAGATTCCAATGAACAGATATTATTGCATGTAAAAGGTATAGTCCATGAAGTATTCTCTGCTAAAACACATAAGGAAGGTAACTGCACCTTTTCGGCTGCTCCACTAATTTCCTGTGTAAATTGGCAAAACCATGGAGTATCAAATTTATTTCATTTCATGTTAGGTTCTTACCCTTGGTAGCTGCTTAGTCAATGGTAAGGTACAAGTACCTCCAAAGCTAATTCCCTTATTCTTCAAATAACTAACCTAGTGAGGACAAAATCACCATTTGGAGTTGCTTGAATTTCCTCATTGATAATTGTCAAAGCTTTGGTTGAAACAAATCCCAGTTTTACTTTCTCCATGTCCCAATGCCCTTTTCTTTAAGGTCCAGACAGTGCCCTTTTCTTCAGAAATTCCTGCTGGAAATTTTAAAGTTCTTGAAAATTCTAGTTTTACAATAGCAGTTGACATCTAATAATCGCTATTACTACTGCTGATTCTTTCTAGTTTTTGTAGTATACAGCTTTCCTAAATATTTAAAAAATATAAATGTTTGATATAGTAACACAAAAAAGTTTAAGAAGCTGCTGCATAGCACAGTACTAGGAGACAGAATAAACCCTGAGGATAACAGCTTAGAAATCTGCTACTGTACTTCGCTGTGTGCTGAATTCAGCAAGATTATGTATCTTATTAATGTCATTTTCTTAGAAAGCCTTTGGATTCAAGCAGCATCCACATACCTTTTGTTAATTTTGACAAGCTGTCACTATTAGCTTACAGCCTGCCAGATATTGCTTTATTTTTCTGAATGGAAATACTTCAGATTTCCTGACATTCTTTACTTTCTCCTTTTTCTTCTGAATG
This sequence comes from Chionis minor, assembly GCA_013398295.1. Classification (NCBI taxonomy): domain Eukaryota; kingdom Metazoa; phylum Chordata; class Aves; order Charadriiformes; family Chionidae; genus Chionis; species Chionis minor. The sequence goes on along the minus strand of VZSF01010498.1, from coordinate 541,097 downwards.
TGTTCCAATTTTGACTTCATACAAAACTGCTTTAAACAATTTTAGCAGTCCATGTCAGTACAAGTAAATGAAATTTTTCTTAAGTCCATTACTTTCCTCCCACTGTCCTATTTGTGATAGTCAGTAAATGTAGCCCAGACCACAAGGATATATTTTCTCTGAAAAAACATCATCCATAATCCCCCCAGTCTAACTAGTTTTTCCCAAAAATATTAGGTAACAGTCCATTTTGTTAAATACTTTTTTGAGAGAAAACATACTGAATGCTTGTTGAAGCAGTTCACAGTAAAAGCCTGCAAACGGGCAGCTTTTTGGTCCCTGTCAAGATCTAATTTTTATTGAGTGCCTTGAAACATTTAAATTTTTACAAGGTACTGATCTAATTATTTACATTAGTTACATGTCATACAGTAAAGTGGTTATATTTGCTGCATTAAATTATTTTTTTCAATAATAAAAATCCCCTGCTTTCTTTTCATTTTACTGGAGTAATTTGACTTTATTTTGTTTAAATACTGCCAAACATATGAATTTGCTTCTATCTACATTTTCTACTGTAGAAAAGTTTCTTTTATTCAGTGAATTTTTCATTAATGCTTATGAGTAAAAAGTTGAGATTATAGTCACAATGATGAGAATTATGAATAAGGAGAAACTACATACCTGGTTTAAAACAAACCAACCAACCTGCACTTTTAACTCCCATTTAATGACTAAGAAATCCCTCGATCATTTAAAACCGATCAGTTACCACAGAGCTCTGAATATTCAAAGATCTTTTAAAAGAAAGTTATCTTTTTCTATACAAAATAAACTGTGCTTATCTAGAACCTTAGAGATTAGTCTTACAACCAGACAGAGAGAAGGAAGATTAAATGAAACATTTACATTATATTTTATTCAGAATTTCCTGGAAGCTTTCTTCCAGGGAGATTGCAGAGTACAATTATAATTGCCTATTTTCCTAAAATCAATTTCTATAGGTTTTGTCAATTTTAATAAGCACAGAACTGATCATGTGTGTTTGTACCTTTTTTGCTATGCAATAAGAGGATTCATAGTGGTTTTATGCTTGGCTGGTGAACAGTAATCATGATTTTGACTTTCTCAGCTAGTTCAGGGAGTCTTCTGCCTTCAGAGTCTAGCACATTTGGAGTAATAGCAAACAAGTACCAAACTTGTCTTTGTGATACATTAGGATTTTCAGGCTGCTAGCAGGGCTGAGTGTATAAATAAGCCTTAATGGGCCTGACCAGCCTCACCTGAGACCTCCAGCCACCCCTATGGGTCCAAAGGCTCCATTTCAGTTCATCCTGGGGCCATCAGGCCCTTCCTGAGTTATGTTGGAAGAGTGTTGATCTTTTGCTCAGCCACAACCATTCCCCTGCCTGGCCATAGACTGCTATTATCAGAACCCCGATCCATGGACTGACTTAATCTTTCTTTGGTTCCATCAATGAGGGACCAGTCCTGGACCAGAGCCTAACTGACCTATTGAATAACTTCTAGGCTTAAACTTGGTCCTGCCTTACCCCCATCTCATGTCCTTACGACCAGACTCCTGTTTGGATCTGGCAACTATCTCCAGATCTTGCTTCCTCACTGTGTAGCATAGGGTGGACCCTGGCTGACAAGGACCTGTTCTGCAAGCCCCCTTGGGCATCGCCCTCAGCTCCTGGTTCTCTTAAGGAGAAGCTGCCCCTGTCTGCTCCCAAACAATTGATTTTACATGAAATATGTATTACTGCTGCACTAAGATATATCTGAGTGCATGTAATTAATATTGAACTATTGCAACAAGGATGCAGGTATACCTTCAGACAATAAAGCAAATTGCTTTCTAGAAGTAGCGTGTTTGAATTAAAAGTTCTGCTAATCTCCACCTGAAAATAATAGTCCTGCTGCTTTGACCTAAACATACCTGAAATGCAATACTGTGGTGAATCTAAGACCTGTAAAAATCCCCAAACAGCATCAAAAGGTTGAAAATGTGAGCTAATTCTACTTTTGTTCCTCACAAAATAATAAAAAAGACCACTCTTGGCATTGAGAAAAATATTATAAAACACTTTACATGTGTTGTTCACTTCTTGAAATTAAAAAAATAAAATAGACAGTTTATTTCCACCATGAAGTACCCAGATTTGCAAATAAATGCATTTCGTAGTTGATGTTGGAGAATATTTTTTCCCCTCTCATGTTCTTTGCCTTACTAATTTTTACATATAAATTTTAATATATACAGACCAAAAGAGGTATACATTTTATAGAACCTAAGTAATTTTTCAGATTCATGCCAACTTATTTAGATAGTACGGTAAAATTGCATTAGAAATTAATGAACTGATATTGGTTTCCTTTTACCAATGTTACTGAACCTGTTCTGAGCCACTGGTGGGCTATGAGATGTCAAAAAAAGAAACAATATTTTACCAGCTCCCAAATACAGCCAACATGAAAATGCTCATCACTACAGAAAAAGTCTGCTAATTCAAAATACTGTATTTATTTGAATGCTAATGTATATTTCTGTAATAATCCTTCACAATTTTTTTTTTTTTTTCCCATTCTCAAGCAATAACAATGTATAGGAAATTCTGCGCAGTTTTTCTTGGGAAAAAAAAGGTAGCTTTTCAACAGAAATCAATGCTCTTCTTTCCCAATATTCCAACCCTTATTTCTGTAAAATTAGAACTCCGGTCATTGAGGTTAATATTTTCTTATCTTCATTCATGTAATGTCATATCTGAAGCAACAAACCATACTTATTTCTGGCAGATGATTCTAAACTAAAGTCCAGGAATAGAATAGTTCTTGAAAAAAAGAATCATGGTGATGAAAGAAATCATAAAATCACAGTTGTGGCTTAGACAGGAATCTTTGGAAGGTATCTGAAGAAAGATGTTAGAAAAGGTAATCTGTGAATAAATGTTACAGCTGATGGGATGAAAATGGCAGCTATGGTCACTGGCAGAGTGCAAAGGATAACAGGTAAGTGGAGAGGGGAAGAATTACTTCAGTGCTTCACAATAAAATTGGAACTCTGTTATTGACCAGGTCAGTAACAGATTGACATTGAGAAACTGCAAATGCAGTAAAAATTAAAAAAAAATTAAAATAAAAGACATTTATTAGATGAGAATAGAAGATAATAAACTGCTTATAGGCAGTAGACCTGTAGCATAGCTGGATGCCTGTCTAGCATGGTTAGTTACATTCATTAAGCCATCAAAGAAACCCTACTACTCATTCAAGTTAACATCAAGAAAGAACAACCAGTGGGTCCAGACACTTTCCTTGATAGTCTCACAGTATTAAGGATAAACTTCTTTCAGAAAAATAATTTAAATGCATCATTGTCCAAGATCCATTTTGACTGGCAGAGGTATACAGTAAGAATTGCCACTATATTAGTGAAAAAACCCAACCTATGCTACTACAATGCTTGTGCTAGCAGTCTGAATCTGAATGAATTCCTAGCAGTTCATTATCCTTGTGCTGCTATTTGTGTTTTAAAACTCAGTTAAAAACAAATACACACCACAAAAATTTTAGAGATTTTAAAAGCATTAAATCATGTTTTACTTGGCCATTCAGATAATTTCTTATTCAAGTGCTAATCAAAATAGGATGTACTGAATGCTGATTAGATTCAGTCATCAATTTTTCAATAAAATATTTTTTTCCCCAAGAAAATATTGCTTTGTCAACATTAAAAATTTCCTCAGTAATGTTAAAAGCTTGTGTCTTAGCAAACAAACAAACAAAAATACAAACAAAAAACCCCCAAGAATATAGTTCCTTATCCCTTATATGTTGCTATATTACAGTGATTAAACATATACTAGGATGCAGACAACTTTGCAGACTCCTACTCTCCTAAATGTACGGTAGTGGGATAAGAAAAAAAGAAGCTGGAATATGGGAAATAGTGATTAGATATTAAAGAAAAAACCAAATTATTATGAAGATGCTCAAATAGTGGAACAGGCTGCTCTCAGAGGTTGTAGGATGTATGTCCTTAAAGGCGTTCAAGACTCAATTACCACAAGCCTGAGAATCTTGATCTAATTTGATGTGTTTTGAGCCGGGATTGTGCTAAGTAGCCTCCAAAGTTTTTTTTCTAACATAAATTATTCTGTGATTTTATGATTCTGAGGGTGATGTAATCTCTGGTCAAAACTATGCTTACCAATAACAATAGAGCTAGCAATCCTGTGTTTAGGACTACTGCTCTGTCTGGTTTTTTTTGTTTGTTTGCTTGTTTGTTTTTTAGAAAAAGGCTTGATCTTTAATTCTTTACATACTAATGCTGTCTAGCACTGGAATCTAGCTTTCAAAATATATCATTTTTTTTATTTCATGAAGAACAGGAACTTTTTTCTAAACCTAAACAGAAGTGGCATGAAACACCCATTTCCTGTTTCAATCTGTTTCTTTACTTTTTAGAAAATGTTGATAAGAGTGAAAACCAAAACATTCCGCAGGGAGTGGTGTGTTCCCAAGGACCGAGGAATCAGGAAGCTGTTTTTGCAAAGCTACTTGCAATAAACCTGTTTCATACAGTATTTTTAGGTAATCAGATTATACAGTTTCTCCCCCTTCTTATTTGGTTAGCTTACATTTATTGTCTTACTGTTTGTTGCATATGTTTTAACTTTATAAAATTTATGCTTTATTGTTCTTTCTTCAAGTACATTTTTTTTAACCTTGGTTTCAAACCTCTTTTTCTAATACTCTTCCTCCTTTTCTGATGCACAATCTGAAATTCTATCTTTCTCAACCCTTTAATCTTTTAGCCAGCTTTCAATTTAACTAGGTTTTTACCTTCCTAGTGAATCTAATGTTTCTGTGAAACTGTGAATAATTCTGGACATCACAGTCTTTCTCTCTATGGCCAGACATTTTTCAGAATATGTTCACTGCGAGAAACTTTTCTTTTATATCTAGAGCTAATATTATCAACTCTCTGAAGCAAAATAAAGTTTGTTAGAAAATATAACTCAGCTAATTTTCTTGATTTTCAGGTACCCAGAATACATTTTTTACATGAAATTTTATTTACTTTGACATCCTCAATGGATGCAAAAAAACCCATCATAGTTGTTAGCTACCCCTGAGTTCAATTTAAAAAATAGATTAGTTAAAAAAAAATCACTTGTATAATAGAATACATAGTTCACTATATATAAGGTTAAAAAGAAGTGAAAAAAATAGTCTTAATCCAGTGAAATCAGAAAATGTCAGAGATGTAAAACTAATTTCTTTACTACTTGTCATTTCAGAATGCCCTGAGATAGCCCATCTTCAAAAGCCACTCAGATGCATCTTGTCCTGACTGCACTGTTTTCCAAAGAGAACACTTTTCTCTGTCACTTTTTTCTAGTTATATTGAAATATTAGCCGCACAATCAGAATGCAATAATCTTCAGCATATCTCCTAGGACCTCCAGTTTTTGTTTCTTCTCATTAATCAAAGATGTGCTCGTAGTTTAGATTATTCATGATCTTTTCTGAAAATACAAGTGAAGGACTGCTGAAACTTATCTGAAGCTGAAAAACATATATACCGATATATTACTATAATTACTTCTGCTAGATTCACCTTCCTGATTATGAAATCAGTTGTACTCTGTGTATTGTGATTTCTCTGAATGCTCTTACCACAGACAGTAAGATTTGTCATAGGAAAGTTTTCACTTCAAAAAAGTTCATAACCTGTTTTGGTTTTGGGTTTTGGTTGGTGTGTTTTTTTGTTTTTTTTCTTTTAATAAGGAAATATATTTTATGTCACATGTATTTTCATAAGATTGATTACTATGTTGTATTTCCACATATGTAGTTTATTAATAATCCAGATGACCAGATTTTCTTCTAAAGTGACTACCCAGTCATCCTGAGGTCACTGCTTATGATCAGTTTAGTGGTTCAGTCTGTGTGCAGTTTACAGGTTTGATTCTCACATCTTCAATTCTACTAAAAGAATAGCTTTAAAGATAACAGCTCCATAGGCAAATGATGCAAACAGAGACTTGAAGACTCTATCAGCTATGTTTTAGGGGGCAGATCAGTATCATTTATTATGGGGGTCATTGAGGGAGATTAATTTTTCCTAGCATAATAATTTAAAAATTATGTTTAATATTTAACATCTCAGTTGGTTTTTACTCAATGAAAAGAAAATTCCTAGAGGACAATACATTTTATCTTAAAATACGTGCCCAAGGAAGGCCAGATGAATTTTTAGTTTGATATGCTTGTTCCTCTTTCAACTGTTAAGTTAAAATTTATACTTCCAACTTTTCAGATGTCTAAATGTGATTCCCATTTACCCATGAGCCCATGCTTGCTCTTTGTCATACAAAGTGAAAGAACATAGAAATAAGTCAATATGTTTGCCTGTGGGTAGTGAAAAAAAGGTCACCTCTAGAGAAGGATAAGGGTAAATAATCTTTTGGATTAACTCCTTCCATTTTCACTGAAAATCTCCACAGGTAAATCTTTACAGATGCTACACTGCTATTCATATCACTGGAAGATTCTAACTGAAGCATCAGTGGAGATTTCATAATAAAATCAGCACAATCTAAAGTAAATTGTTATTGGTACTATTTGCTTTTGCATCCCAAGACTCTCCACAGCCACTGCAAGAAAATTTGCACAATTTCGAGATCTGTTCAATTTCAGCTGTAGGCATAACCTGTGTCAGATACCACAGGTTATGCCTGTGGTCTACCATCATAACTTGTGGTGTACAAGTTGCCATAGAGAGTCTTGTCTGATGAACTGAAATGTATTTCAGAAATATATTTGTGAAAAACAAACAAAGAAATACCCCTCACACACAGACTCTTGAACAAAGTCTGAAAATAGGATTTACCCTTACAAAGCAAGACTGGACAAGCTGTCACACACTTTGATGCATAGTCTATTTGAGATTTGAAGATTTGTGAAATGAAATACATTGCCTACTGTTATACAGAGAGGTAATTGTTAGATATTCTGCCAAATATATCACAACAAAAGTGTTTTTCAACTCAGAATGCCCTCTCCAAGTTGCCACTCAATCTGTTTACCCAAGCATCCCACCACAGTTGGCACAGTATCCTCTCTCCTCTTGGCCAAGTAAGCAACTTTTCATTCCAATCTCTCTTTAAAGCAGACTTTTATCAGGGGGCATTCCAACATTCATCTACTGTTCCATGTTTACATGCCCAGCTACCAGCTGGCGTGTGAACAAAATATTAACTATAAAACAAACACTTCTAAAAATTTTACTTTTTAAGTTGATATTTTTTGAAGTAACAAAAATACTCTAAGGATTCCAAGATAAGCTTCAAAAAAACATCTAAAATACTTTCCTCCCTTCAGATGATCTACAAGTCTCCTTGCTCCTCTCTGTTGTCATGGGTAAATTGAGTCAATTTCATAAAATATTATCTTCAGGCCCTCAGCTGAAGAACTTAAGATCCGAGTCAGCCTGAGATCCTTCTAGAAATGAGCTGGGAAAATACGAGAAGTCTCTAATCTTTCTCTCTGTTTCCATTGACTACCCAGGAAGCTGTATGGGCTTTTGCAACAGTTAAATAGAATTAACGTCAATGTGTTTTAAATAGATTTTGAATTCCTTGAATAAAATCCTGGTACATTTGAAATCCATTAAAACCCCCCACTAATTCCACTGCAACACGATTTTCAGTCCTTGAGTTTCTTACAGAGAAAATATTTGCTGATACCCATATTTACGAGTGACATTTAAAAAATAATATTCATGCAGCTCCCCCTAGAAAAATCAACAACCAACGAAATAGAAAAAAAACCCCAACCCCAAACCCTCAAGATTATTAATTCTTCAGGGCTCTGAATACTGTGTTATGTTGCTTTGCTTGCTTGAGTAAATTTTTGAGATTACTTAGAAGTAACTGCTGAACTATTATAGTTTACATTAAACAAACAAAAAATCCATAGCTTTACTCCATCTCAACATTTGCAGTGCTTGAAGATAAACCATGAAGATGAAAAAATGTGCAAAACATCTTATAAATAGTATTTGCCAAGTTTCTGCACTTTGTTGTTTTTCAGTACTATCGGTCTATATAAGACATCTGCACCTCAGAAACTTAAGGTAGCTTGCAATTCAAGCTCTAAGCTAGATAAATGAAAACCTAAATCTTTCAGACCATTTAATATACAGGTATTATAAAATGTCTTTAGAATTGGCTACATTATAGGTTCCTGTGTGGGAACTTTTCATTGTAATCCCTGAGTAAGCCTAAAATTGTACAACCAAAATTACAAAGCTGGGACAAATTATTGGCTGGGACTGCAAAATTTTGGGTCAGCTGCACTCATGAATTTTATTAAGGTTAGCTGAAAACTACCAAGCCCAAACATATTTCAAATTTTGGATGTCCCAGACTGTACAGCTGTATTATTTGGAATGCACAAGCATTCATTTCATGATGGTCTCCTTTTGTAACAATGTGACTGGTGTTTTACTAGTGCTCTGATATCTTTCAGGTTTGTCTGGTGGTCACAGTTGACAGGTCGCAATTTCCCACTCTCAGGAGTGTTGCTTGGCAGTGACCATTCAAATCAAGTTAATATCACTGAAGCACTGGAGGCTATATCACATGGCTAGAAGGCAATCCATACAGTGCTACTAGCTTACTTCGTGGTTTCAGGCAGGTTCTTTCATTTTTCCATCTGTAAAATAAGAGTAACAGGTGTTCACCTCCTTTGCTGGGGTTACAGAAAAAAAATAATAATCTGTTCTAGGTGAAAAATTAATGGTAAGGCAATGCTTTATAGAAAGGCAAGATAAAGAATGGGAAAAAAACTACATATAAACACAAGAGAAAAGAAAAAGTCCCCTTGAAGACGGAGGAGAATGGTGAAGTTAAGATAATCCATTCCATCAATATCAGTATGTGGTTAGGCATTACGAATGAAACTCATGAGACAGGTATAGTAGTCAGCATCTCACTGTTTAAATGTAATCGCTGATTTTGGAAAGGAAGTCAATAAACTTAAGATATACCATGAAAGAAGACAGTTTGATACTGGAGAAATATTCAAAAAAAGCTGGTGTTCTGTATATAAGTCTGTCCAAAACAGTGAAAAGAACATGGTAAACCAATAGATGCATTTGAAAATTTACTTAATTTCCAAAGATGAAGGGTTCCTTTACAGCTCTGAATAAGGTAATAATTTGAGATTTAAATCTATAATCCCATTCAGTTTAAGTAGCAAAATCATTTGTAGTAATCAGGATGAAAATTTGTATTAAAAAATGGGTGCAGTGGAGGTGTCAATGATGTCTGCCTGCTTGGAAAAAACATAAAAACTAGAGAAGCAGTCAGGATGAGGGTAACCTCAGTTCAATGGCCTTCATGACTCTCAATTGATAAAACCCCAGCTTCTAGAGTTCTCTGAAACTTTGTAAAAATCTTTAAAAACTAAGGGTCCTACCTTTATTGTTCTGGAGGCAAGAATGCAAGTCTTATGTCCAGAGACCAAATATTGGCCAGTGCAGCAATGAAGGAGTGTTTTTGTAGCTTAGTGATTTCAGACTTCACTTGCAAGTACTGAATCATGGTTCTTCTCTCAATGCCTTTTTTTCTATAGCATTTCAATGATTGAAAAAAATATTTCTGTTGTATAGAGTTCTCCCCTCAATCTGAGGAATACTTCACTGTGCCTTATACACCTTGTTTTGCTTTCCCTGCTTGTGAATCCTCTGTTCTTGGCTGCACAATGGAGTGGATATAAGGGTAGTAAAGAAAATATTTCCTTCCTTCTCTCTGCTTTAACCTCTGATAGAACAGTTTGTTGTGAAACATAGAAACAGAAACCCTTATGTTCAAGGGAGCATAAACCCTACATCTCTATTTACTGGATAAAGTGCACTAGTATCAGTAACACATAAAATTCTGTCTTGTAGACTCAAGTTGCTTTGGAGTGGCGACTACATGAACAAAGGATATTACAAATCTGGATCTCATCCCAGTGTGATTTCAGGATGTATTTGCCTTTCATTAACACACTGAGTTAACTATGGTCATTTCAGGGATACTATGTAAACTACTTAGGTGTATTTTTCTTGAATCAGATTCTTATGAAAGTTGGTGTTAAAGCTATTACGTTTCTTTCTTGACTTTTTGATAATATATGCTGAAGATCCAGAGTACTTTAATTCAATATAATTTTCCTTCCCAAACAGGCAGAAATTGATATTTTACTTCCAGAGGCTGGTATATACAAAGAATCGCCAAGTATGTCCATATTCTGGAAGTAGAATGGGATAATAAATGTTTCATGGAGGAAAAAAGGCCATCTTGACAAAATCACTTTTTGTTTTGTTATATTTTAATGGATGTAAATATGGAGAATGCTTTTAAGGAAAGTGTTTTTTAATGTTGTGGGTTTATGTCGCAAGTTTATAGATTGATTCTTTTCCACCAGCTTTATGTCTGGATAATACAATGGTGTAACAGTGATGCTTTCTGGTAAAAGAAATGTAGAATTGGGCCATGAAAATGCATTTATTCTTTACTGTAAATATTTTAAAGGCTCGACTACATGTTTAAGATCTTTCCTGCATTGATACATTTGATAATTGCAGTAGTTCCTAAAGGATATAGTAAGAAAGATGATTTAAATATAGACAAATCCTATCAGTATTTGTGGCAAAATAGAAATATTTAAATTGTGTACAGTGTTCCTGTGAATGCATCTGTATCCATCTGAAAAATAAATATGTCTGCGTATCTCTATGTCAAACATAAAAGTGTGTATGGATTGCTTTAAAACAGAAATAAAAGATCACAAACACTTTATTTGAGTAAAAAAAGTCAGTTGTCTTCTGAAGGTCTTTGAATAATCCTGTCTTGGAACCTTTCTCAACATGCAGATGGGCTGAAACTGCCCAGCTCTGGCATTCTCTGTCCTCTAGCCCTGTTGTAATAGGCCAGCACCAACTAAAAAAGGGACCTGCGGATTCCCCCGTACCAATTCCTAGAGTATGTAATATGTGCCGTAAGTTTTATGATATAAAACCACTATCATCCTGGGCTGTTATACAGTCTTTGCATTACTCCAGACACTCTGACTGGAGAAGGAAGGAGGAAAATAATATCTCTTCAAACAAGGATGTTTTAGAGCCTCAAGGGTATCACATGATGTCAGAGGAGACCAGGGAAAAGTATGTTGCATGGTAAAATAGTCAGGCTGTTTTAGAAACCAGCATCCCTAGGAAGGGTGAGTGAAAGCCACAGTACTCCTCCTGTCTGGAGATTACGCTGGCTGAGGTATATTTATCAATTTCTTCTGGAAATCAGATGAATTTCTATTAAATTTTTTTTTCAGTCTTGAGGATAAAGGCTACATATTAAAAATATAAAGGTTTTGAAAGTGTGGTGATTACATCAGTTAGAGTATAATTTTAACAGCACTTTGTTGGTGGTGTTAATTCTCTCCACAAAGATGAGGAAAAGCCTATGTTCTCCACAACTTTTGCTGCTGTTAAACCATTTCATATGGAAATCACTTAAACACAATCAAATTAGGTGGTGATAAAAATCTCAAGTAACTGGTGTACTACATACGTGGGGATATATATATGCTTTAAAGATAAGCAACATTATATGAGCTTCACAATCAAATATTTTTTTCTCTTATTTTACCTTTGTTTACTTTTCCTCTTTCATTGATCTTAAGATATCTTTCTGAGTGCTATAAATTCTGTATTCTCTTTCCTGGGCACATTAGAAATATGGGGGGTTTGCTGTAGTGTCTGCATTGTGATTCAGAGGTACCTGCCTGATGATTTGTCTTCCAGAGCAATAAGATTTCAAGTTAGAGTTTGTTAGAAATTAAATCAAGCTAGTTGTATGATGTAAATGCAGTGAAACATGACAACAACTTGGTACATTCCATTTGGTATAATCCAGCTCCCAAGTCTCATAGAAATACATGCATTGTGATTTTTCATAGATTTTATAAACTTATGTTATGGGAATTATATTTAACATATCTGCTTATAATCCAGTAGAATTTATTTAGAGGCGTTTTCTCATCCAACATGTCAAGTCTGATTTTTATATGTTATTAGGTATTTTAAGAATTTTGATAACTGAATTTCAGATAGCCCTCAGAGCCAGTATATGTATTTTTTTGCTTTGTACACTGTTGTAATTAAAATTTAAAGAATAAATTTTGCATTAGTTTATATAAACTACATCCATGCATGTCACTGTACTGTTATAGATGAAGTCTATGCTATATAGTTATAATTTCTATTATAGAGAAGACAAGCTATCTGACAATTTGTAATTTGATTTCCTCTTTTGGAAAGTTGTATTAAATCCTAGCTTTCTTTTAAAATACAGTGTTTTAAACCCAATAGTTTTCATAAAAGACAGGAGGTTGTTTAAAAGTGCAGTCAATGCAGATGTTCCACTCTGTCAAATTAACAATTGCTATTGAATCATTGAAAGTCAGGCATTTGTGTCACTTTCAGATCAATGATAACACCACTTCTCTACATTTTCAGCACAAGGAGAACAACTAGAATATTAATTATATCCTTGCCTTGTCACAGAAAAAAAAAAAAAAATTTGCTTCTTTTCTCGTACACTAGCCCTGCTGGGGACTCTGAAGCTGATGCTGACCAAAGCTTATCTGAAGTAATCTCTGTTCCACTAAGCACTGATGTTTACAATGATTTGAGTAAGGTTTTTGGTAGTCAGCTCTCATTTCACCTTGTACAAGGTGAACAACAGGAAATTAGATATCTTCTCATTACAGAAGCATCAGGTAGCACGATAAAGTCCCATATGAGTTTGATTATTTTAAAGTAATGGTAATTTTTATTGTCAATTTGATCAAAAATACATAGTCATGATGCTTAAGATTTTACCAAGATAGCCACACTTCAACTAAAGAGGGTTGCAGAATTATTGGGCTATTTTTATAACTGTCATTAAAATATTGCTACAAAATAAAATAATAAGATGAAAAAAATATTTTCATAAATTACTTTCCATGTTTTCTGGATTCCCTTGCTGCAGCTGATAATGAAATATTGCTACTGATTTATATTGAGTCAGGAAAGCTCCTGCCATAGTCCTGAATCAATGGAACCGATGGAAAAAAAGTACAGAACACTGAATTAAGATCTTGACTATGAGAAACGTTCACTTTTTGGTTTAGTCTTTATGTCACATTACCTATCATGCTATCAAAGTCTATAACATTGTACTCTTCTCCTAGGAAACACTAAAATACATTTTAATGCAAAGACACGGGTAGTTTTAGTTGCTATAGTAAGGGTTTAAGAGAAGTTTCATGGTTAATGTTTTCAAAATTGGGGTTGTAAAGTCAGACATTTAAATCTGTACTGCAAAACAAAAGTAGGCACTTTGTAGTGTTTTTATTAAATTGGGACTTGTTCTCTCAAAACCTTTCTACAGAAAAAAACCACATACTTGAACACGCAGTTGAGGTGCATGCTTTTATGCTTTTCTCCTAAACCCTTGAACCTGTACTTCTTATTGCAGGGGAGACCAGCTTCAATGGAAGTAGTAGAAAGTTCTCCATAATTAGATTATGTGATAGCCTTACAGTAGATGTATGTGGTGAGACAGACAATGTTGAAGTGTGAGATCTGGAGCTGGCTCTTCTTTTCATAAATGAACACTTAATTTTCACGGAATTCTTTCGAGTGCCATTGTCTCCAGTAGTTACAAAGGGTGTGTATGGCTACATCTCTTGTATCAGGTCCATTGGAGACTGTAGATATCAGTTTTTTAGTTTCTGGAAGTAGATGCTGAAGTGCTTTGACGGGACTGGTTCTGGGCATGCATAGATGACCCCTGGGCATCTTGTAAACTCCCACACTGAACTAGGAAGCTTCTGCTACACACATGCTGAACTGGTGTTTTACATTTTAGTTTGGGATTTTGTTACAGTCCAAATAAGTCCTAGTTTATGGAACTTTCTGTCTTCTTTTCACTATCATTATGATTTAATATGAAATCTTTTCTGATTCTTCCAGCCTTAAACTTCAAAAATATATTAAATAGATTAAAAAATAATTTTATTTAAAAAGAAACATCAGCTAATATCCAGTTTATAATCCCAGGGATACATGACAGCAAAAGTGAAAGTTTTGCTTTTTACTATGCAGGATTATTTTATTAATTCCCATGTGACAATGTCATAGATAGCATAGTTACTGAAACATGACCACATGTAAGAAGTCAATGTAAACAGTGAGCTGATGTGAGGTATAGGAGCCATGCATAATGATACTAGTGTACAAACTTCTTTAGCTGATAAATGTGTAATAATGAGTTATATACATCCATTTCAGATAACAAAATATGTTAATTGATGAAAGAAAATTGGTATTTCCACATTCTAGTTCTTTACAGATACCCAGATACCCAACAGACAAAAGCTCTGGTTTGTTTTCAGTGCTAAACTACAAGTGTTATGTTAGGCTAATTGCAGTACTCCTTGTAAGAATATATAAGCTTTGCTATCTGAATAAATTCTAGGTCTAACTGAAAACTGCTTACACTAGACAACCAGAATAAAATGTTAAAAACAAACAAAAAAAAAGCTCATGATTAAAGAACTGAGTTCAAGGTTTCTGAATTGGGTTGAAGCAAGTCTGTCATGATCAAATTGTTTGCATGTTTATGCCTGAGGTTAAACCGTATCTTAAACTTGTGATTATATGTTTAAGGGTTAAATTCTCACTAGCACACCTTTATGCTCCTTGATAGAGCTTGGAGTGAAGCCTTGCAACAGGCTGAAAGAAAATTCCCTGGGGGCAGCATCCCTTCCAGAAAACAGCTGGAGACCTAGTACTCCCTAAATCTCCTGACACCAAAAACGTGACACAGGGGTGAAGATGCAGCATGTAGTTTGACAGAGAAATTGTTTGGCATGATGGACCATTTGGCAGCTAAAAGAAATGGCTCTATGTTTAACAGAAATCCTCTGTCCCTCTCTGTCCCTTCTGTTCAAAATACATGACTGCAGCCAGCTTTAAAAAGAAACAGTGGCCTTAACTCCTCGCGGTCTTTGCAATGACTTTTGTGCTACACTGCTCTATCTCCAGAGGATCTCTGCAGGGAGAAGGACAAGTGAAACGTTATTTTTCCCTAACTACACCAAGAAAACATTCCGCCCTCCCTGTACCAGCCTGTGTCTGGAGTTTTACACATTAAATTGAGAGTACATTTCAATACATGATTGTTGCTCTTCTTTCTTCAAATGCTTGATCTGGGACATGACGAATCAAAGTTTAACATTTCTACCTTCACATAAAGGCTAGATAGCCTGTAAGTGGTAATGGAGAAAGGGATAGTAAGTAGTGGCAGTGGTCACACACAGCACTCTCAGGGTCAGCAACTCACTCTTGGAGGAAAGCAAGTGTCTTCTGACCAAGCATGTAGAAGGTCTTTGTGCAAAGCCAATGTTATGGACTGTTTTTTTTTTAATACATATTTGAAAAGATATTGGTCTTGAATTGAAAAACACTTGTTAGCTATCATTGTATTGCACAGGCAATATACTTCTGTTGCCAAAATCTTGGAGAGAATAATTTTTTCTTCCATGAGGAAAGAAAGGAAAAAAGAGCAATATTTTAAAGCCAAGTCACACTAATTTGTTTGTCACATTTTATTAATGTTTTCTTCTCCTCACACAGGCTAATCTGAGCTTGACACTGAAATGTAGCTTTGAGTTGGCAGGCGTGAAGCCTGATTGAACTACTGAATAACAAACCCAGCCCTTTATACCACAAATAATGCCAGAAAGCTGATTTAATGTTTAGACAGGCTTTAGGAAATATCTAACCAAGATAGATTCCTGTGTCCATTATTTCTTGACAAAGCCATCACCGGACTCAAAGGTCACTGAAATTTTGTTCTTCTGTTTCTTGTATTATCCTAACACATTACCTGGATGCTATCACTTTCATGATGTTGTAATATAATAGATGAAAAAAGAAAGTGAGTCATTGTAATTGTGGTGTTATTGGTTCTGAAGTTGAAACGAGGCATAGTATTACTCCCTTCAGGATACAAAGATGAACTTCTAAAGTTTTGACAGATGATTCTTGATTTTTAGAAATCCCATCCCCATTGTATTTCAGAAATTAAGCGTGAACAAGCTTGTCAGAACACAGCTCTGCATGAATATGTTTAAATCTCAAGAGGGATCTGAGGGATCTGTTGTACTATGCTCAAACCTGAAGAGAAGTCCAAATGTTTTCTCAGAAAATCTTTACATGTGATCACAAGGAAATAAATAATCATGATGCTTAAGGAAACCACAGAGCCACAAACTACCCTACCCCCAGGAATACAAGATAATCCCCATTCCATTCAAGAAAGTGCAGCAGATGGTAACTTTAACTTAAGCAAAATTAATACAAGAGCAGATTCACATAGATAACCATATGATAAGGTTTGGATGGCTAAATCAACCTAGCATTTCTCTCTAGATAGCAAATATTTGAAATTTTATTTACATGAATAAGTAGCACTTACTTTTGTAACTTTTTTCAAAAACCAGACTTGTACATTTTTAGTTACTGTGCATAACTTTTCTTTTTGTATTACTGGTAGAAGAAAAACATTGGGGTTTACATCATATTTAATTTTCAAGAGGATTATGTTAATTAATTTAATTAATCCATACTACACTGACCTCTTGGGCTAAAATCAGCCCAGGAGTTCAGGTAGCCAAGGAACAATGCAAAGCCTTCTAAGCATGAAGGAAATAAGCTGTCAAGTAGACTGAAAGCTATGTAAAGGAGGATTGTCTTGTACAAGGTGAAATTCATGTCCATCACATGATTGTCATGATACAGTTTAAAATATGTCTGCACTGGGAATAATGCTGAGGATTAAATTTTCATGGAGTACAAAGAAATGTCAGAAGAAGAAAATTTGATGTGGAATTTGTCTACAAAAGCATCAACTCTGTCATTGTAGGATTCAACCAATGATGGATATGCACATCTGTTTTACAGATCCCAGTAATGGCATATAGGAAGAGAGATGAAGATTCTCTCAATGAAGAACAAGGAAATGTCTAAAATTATGATTATGTCTGTGCTGTGATGCTATCTTGGATTTGAATCCAAATGAGTTCAAATCTATTCATTGTTCATGTTCTGATTTACACTGTGACCTGTTGCTGAACAAACCACCTGGTTCCCAGGTGGGTGAACTCAGATCTGAGACAAGGGAAGGAGCTGAGTTTTTTTTGTGTTTCGTTCTTCTAAACAGAATGGATGTGATTCCAGGTCTTATTTTCAGATCCTGAGATTAGTTTTTCAGAGTCATAGATTTACTGAGTTTAACAAGCTTTAGATAAGATCCTGAATACAATTCTCAAGCCCATTTCATGTGATACATGACACTGTAACCCATCCTTTGCTGAGTTACTTTTGTCTATACGTTTGTCCTATAATACTCCTGGGGACTAACATTAGTCTAATTGGCCTACAGTTACCTGGATCCTCATGCTTGCTGATTTTTTTTTTTTTAAAAAAAATGTGTGTGGGTTTTGCCTTTTTTTCAGTATATTCAGTTTTGAATATAGAAAACAGTCTTTTAATGATATTGTCTAGCTCCCTCAGTACACTCAGATGCTCCTCATGTCATCATACTGACTTGCGTATACTCAATTTGTTTTGGTGACTCCTAACTCAGTCTCCCTCTACTGTGGGTAACAGTTTCAGTCCCACAGTGAAGCTCAAGTGCCTGGTAAGCCTGAGAAAAGACCTTCTCAGTAAAACTTAAACAGAAATGGCTCTAAGTCTTTCTGCATCATTTTTCACTAGGCTCTTTGCACATTGGAAAGTGAGATTACATTTTTCTGTCTTCCTTTTACTGCTCGTGTACTTACAGAAATCCTGCTTGTTGCCTTTCACAGTCATTTATAGTTTCAACTCAAGTTTCAACTTCCGACTTCCACTTCAAACCTGTATGTTCAAGCAATGTCTCTGTATTTCCCCCAGGTAACCATTCCCCATTTCCACTTTCCCTGTACTTGATTTTTTGCATTTGAGTTCAGTCGTGTGTTCCCAGTTCATATTTGCTGGCCATGTCACATGATTGCTAGACTGTCTGCACATTGGAAAGGACTGTTGTCCTTGATGATCAGCTAGCTCTCTTGGGTTATCTAAGGCAGTCTTGCATGTGTCCGCTCCAATCAGATTTGTGAAGATTCATGAAGAATCTGAAAACTGATATTTTTTTAAGTCTGGATCTGTAGTTCTGCTATTCATCTCACTTTTACCTTTTTAAAAAAAGGCTTCATGAGGCTTTAGAATACTTGTTGATCAGGTGATCTGTAGCAGATGCCCACCATGACATCACCCACATTGGTCTGTCCTTGACCAGCTTGCTTTTTGCTCCAAGGTAAAGTACCATGCATGTTAACTGCTCCATTGCACAAAGTTCAACCCCTCCTGCTTACTTTCCTGTTCCATCCTTGCTAAAGAGCCTGGATTCATCTGTTATAGCACTCTGCTCATGAGTCATACCCCATTACATATCTGTGATCTTAATGAGACCACAGCTCTGGAACTGTTCATAGACAGTTTCTAATTTCTCCATTTTTTTGCCCATGCTGTTTGCAGATATTTGAGATGAGTCCCAATGCGTGCAGTTTCCATAGGGGTAATGAGAGTGCCACCATCATCATGGATTTCTCTGGGCGGCTTTCGTTTCCCCTCAGGCCTCCGCTTCTCTTCAGGTATTGTCAGTATTCCTCAACAGTCTTGTTTAAAGCCCTCCTCACTGAATTAGCAAACCATTTCTAAAGATGTCCTTCCCTTGCTTTGTCAGATGGTGTCTGTCTCTCCTCAGGCAGTCCTCGTTTCTTAAAGAGGGTCCTGTGGTCAGAAACAGCAGAGCCAAATACCAAGGATATTTTAGATTAGAGGTCATTCATTTACTCTACATACTTTGTTTTCCTGGTGTTATAATGGACTCCAGGTGTACATGAGGTAGGTTCTAATACTCAGTAAGCAAGTAAAACTACTGATTAGTTGAAGAGATGTTACATAAATTAGTGAAAATGTTTTAACTCATTTCACTCTGACCATGATTTCACCTTGAAATGCTGAAATGTTGAATTTTGTTAATATTTCTTAGTTACCACCACTAAAAAAAAAAAAAAAAAAAAAAAAAGTAATTCATGTGCTGTCCTAGGTGGAAACATAGTCGTGCTGCAGAATCACCGTCTTCCAACTCAGTAGATTACCATATCCCCTTTCCCCCCCCTCAATGTGAATATTCATATGTTTTGATCCATTAACTCATCACAAACAGTGCATACCATATTTCCGAAACCTATGCATTTGGAATCTCAACTGAATTAGGTTTTTTTTCCAAGGTAAGTGCTTTACTGGTTTTCTAACTTGGAAAGAAGTAAACAATGGAAACGCTGCCCAATAGTCTATTTCAGAATCACATCATTTAATAAACGCATCACAGGAAATATCTATACTGTGTTTAGGAAACATAATGGACATATCTGGTGTAATGTAACTAGCTAGGGAAGCAATAGAGTGGAAATGAGGCAACACCAACTTCTGAGCAGGCCATAAAGCTGTGCCTTGAAATGTAGGTATTCATTACTTATGAAACCTACGCTGACATCCATTCCACTGCATCCTCGTTGTTCTACACTGCTTTCCAAACTTGCTCTAGTCAAGCTAATTCAGGTTAACAAATGAACTATTCGTTTCTCACAAGTGGGTTCTCAAGGTAGCCTTACCTTGATGTTACAAGAAGAGAGAGAAAGATTTTGTGCATTTATGAGATTGGAGGTCAGGGTTCTGAATTTGGCATAGGTTGGCAGGCTTAGTCTCTGTGCAAGAGAGCTACTCTGGGTAAGAAAACTATTCAGCTGCAACAATGAACCAGCAAAACCCATGTCTTGCTAGGGAAACTGAGTATCAAGAGCTGTTGTCTCCTAAGGAGTTTAAAATTTGGTGAATACTAAGGGAATATTGCTCCTGGCTGAAAGTGAGTAGTTCTATAAAAGTCAGCAGCTCCCAAGACATGCTGCTACCTCATGTCTTCGCTATAGTGCCCAGTGACAGCACAAGAGGCAAGAGGTTCAAGTTGAAACACAGGATATTGTATCTGAACATCAGAAAACATGATGTTACTGTGAGAGTGACTAAACACTTGAAGAAGTCACTTGAAGAGGTTGCATAGTTCCTGTCTTTGGAGATATTCAAAGCTCAACTGTATATGGTCTTGAACAACCTACGGAAGCCGACTCTGCTTTGAGCAGGCAAGATGGATTAGACAGTGTCCAGACATTCCTCCTAACTTCCATTATTCTGTGATAGTCATTAGTATAAACTGATAACTTTTATTTTACAAGACGATGAATCTTCCTGAGTTCTTGCGAGCATTCCAACCATCTGACTTAAGAAGAGTTGTTACGAGAATTTTAGAAAGCATAGGTAAGTGAAATGTAGTGACACATCCCACTCCACTAACAGTATTGACTGTAAAGATCTGTCCTGTCTTTCCCTAAATGCATTGATGAAATCACCAGACAAAATTTAAATACATTTATCAGTTAGTTGCAGTTGGGTTTTGATTTTTTTTTTTTTTTCATTTATTTATTTCCTTTGTCCAAGCCCTGGATTAAGGTCAAAAGTAGAAATTATTACTAAGGAGAATCTAATTTAGAGTGAATCATCAATTATTTTATGATGTTGTTGCCATTCTTGTTATTTTAGAGATTAACATCAATGTTGGTGTGCAAAATCTGTTCTTAAGAGTGAGTCAGTTTTTAAAGTAAGTATTTTTTTTGTGACATTTCCATCATGAAAACCATACAGAACATTTAAACAAACAGCATTATGTTTATATTTTTCTTGACCTATATTTTCTTAAACTCCTGCTTTATCTGATGGCTTCTGTTACTCTTTTCCAGCATTTCTGACTAAATGTCTCCTGTGTAAGAGAAAAAAATAACATTTCCTTGAATTATTCTCCCACCTCCTTTTTTACATCAGCCATGTTTGCATTTTAAACACATACTTCGTGAAAGATAATGATTGGAAAAATTGATTCTGTTTTTAAAATCTTGCTCTTTTTTTTTCTTTTTCTTTTTTTATTGACTACAATAGTAATATCATTCTCCTGCCTAAGTTAGTTCTTTTGGAGTCTTTGCATTACTAAAGACTAGCAATTTCATCATGTCAATTTATACTTACTTTCAACTGTCTTAGAATATTAGCTTTATCTTCTTCACCATCATCATTATAATTGTATTTCAAATCAATGTATAGTCATAAATTACTGTCATTCTTCACCTCCTCCTTCCCTTTTTTGATGCAAGGTACTACAGAAATAAAGATGATATCACTATAAAAACAGAAGTTGAATAGACAAGACAAACAGTATGTCAGAGAAAGAGATATAATATAGAACAGAGCAAATATATTAACAGTTTGTTACAGTCATAGTAGCACAATCATTTTCCCTCTTGATCCCTACCGAATGCACATGGAGGTGGTTGCTCAGTTTCTATTGCTTATAAAAAATGAAAAAGCCAACATTAATTCTTCTGGAGCAGGAGTTACTGTGTGATGGTGGTGCTTTTGAGAAGGGAATAAAGGAGAAGTAGTAAGGAGATAAGCATGGTAACATCTGTAAAGTGGCTGAAGTGAAGATCATGAAAAAGACCATAGAAGAGAGATGAAGGTCAGTGACAAAATTAGGGGAAAAAATGGTCAGAATTGTGCTGCAGACAGCAGTCTGACACCATCAATTTCTGATATTCCTGGCTGAAGCCACTTCTTGGGTTTTCTTCTGTAAGTCTGAGGTTTTTTGGCATTGATCCAGTACAAATAAAGCCAATGACGAGCCTGTTGAACCCTCAGTCTGATTTTTTTTCTGTTCCCTTTGGGTGTTTTTCAACTCCTTGTCTATTACTGTTGAAATGTGCTTCCTTCTAGTTTGCCAGTGCAGTTAGGTTATCAATGTGTATTGTCTTCTGGCTTAGTGGGAAAGTAAATCTTGGCAAGTTAACATGGGAGTTTTGTTAAAACACTCGGAATCATTAATTCATCTCACCAAACTGCGCTGGCTGTGTTACAACATTGAATAACTGTGTAGCCTTACATAAACAAGAGCAAGTAAAACTCTTACATAAACAGGAGCAAGTAAAATTATCAATTCATTTAAACGATGAATTAGAACAGTCCTGCTATCCGTCAAACTGCCTTTCCAATAGTATTTAAACCCAAAGAATACCCATAGAAATCTCACTTAGCTGCCTTTACAATGAAACTTGTCAGTTAGGGCAAGAGCTGCAGGTGCTAGTGATGTGATAATGGAAACTGGTCTCTCATGGGGCTGATCCCTTTAAGTTTACAATCCTCTGAAGAGCTGCAGTGCTACTTGTTAGAAATACATCTGGAAGACTTTATTTTACATTGTTATATTATCAGTTTCTGAAACAAGTCACAAAGTCCACTAGGTCAGTTCAAGCTCATAATATGTATCTTAAAAATAATCAGAAAATTAAAAGTTCCCCTAGAAGTAAGCAGCCAACTTTAAATATTTATTTCAGTCAACATTCTGTTTAAAAAATTTAGGAGTTGTTTATATACTTTATTAATTACTACTCTGAAATAATTTTTGTAGAAAAAGCCCAAAGCTATGAGTACAAGATGTTTCCTTGTCATACAGCTCCCCAAGAAGCAAACTAACTGAAACCAAATACGAGGCATTATGAAATCAGTATTTATTCATGAGGAGAAGACAACCAAGGTACATCAGACATTTAAATTGCACAGTCTGAAGAAGTTCCCTGGAAGAACTTTAAATTCTATGGAAAAATCAAGACCCAAAGCAGAACATATGCGTGGAGAAGGGGGAACTTGTCTGGGCAACACTTGTTTAAACTTAAGTGGATGAAACCAGATCATTGCAGGCGCGTTGGACTAGATGACCTTTGAAGGTCCCTTCCAACCCAAACTATTATGTAATTGTATGCTTCTATGATACTATGGTGGTTTTCAAAGCGGGTCCCCTCCCCTTTTATATAGGGAATACAGTAGTTTAGTGCTTTTTACCTGTCTGCCTGATACAAAAGTTTTAGTTGCCTATCAGTACCCTTATTTAAAAGAAGAAAGAATTGCTTGTAATTCCCATAGTATAACTTAAAGTAATTATTGGTAAAAATTCCTGTTAAATGTTGAGTCTTCTTTTTTTGTGCTTCAGGATTTATGTTGCTACATAAGCTAAGCTTCAGGTGATAATAGTTAATCGAATAAAATGATATGAGAGTCCTAGTACAATTCAAATTGCAATCAACCTCTGGAGTTATTCTGCTTCAACTGACATCTCCAAACAGGACTAACTTTAAAATTACACTAGGTTTCTCTGAGCTTTGTCTAGTCAAATTTTAAATATCTCCAAAAGCAGAAGTTCTTAGACTCCCTGGGTAACCTGTTTTGACCAGCCTTATTGTGAAAACTTCTACTTTATATTCAGTTGAGATTTGTTTTTGCTGCAACATATGCTTGTTTGTCTCTTGTCCTTTTACTGCACACCTCTGAGTAGTGTCTTACTCTTCTCAAGAACTACACATTAGGTAGCTGAAGACAGTCACAGTTGATTTATGTGTCATATAAGAATCTAGTTCAGTATTCTTGCTGCTGTATATGGAAGTTTTTTAAAAATATCTATACTTAACAATGAAGTGTGTGCATACTTGGCCATTCCTGAGGTAACAAGGAAACTTTATTTACAGATCTCATGGACCAAGGGAAAAACTTCTATTGATATTAGGAATTTACTTTGTAAAGACATAAATGGATTTTGGCTTAGTTCAGAATTGTTGCATATCCTGAGTTTTGTTTCTTTTTTCTAATTCTTACCTTCTTTCCCTGACTACCTTTTTGAGACTTGAGGAATACAATTAAGTACTAAAGTGAAATTGGAGTCAGAAGCACAGCTATACTAACAGAAACAAAGTGAAATTTTTGAAATTTTTACTGAATTGCAAGAAAATATTGTATAACCAGAACTGATGCCTCTAAATTGCAGTGTTAAAAATTGGATGAAATACAATCTATTTAATTTTTATAATTATCTATCTGCCAACCTATGGATGACATATCTATTTATTTCCATTGGAAATAGGCATGGACACTGGAAATGAATAAGGTAGTGATGTAGACAGTCTACTGTAGTCTGAGAACAAAGTCAGAAATGCCTGCAAGTGCAAGAAGCATTGGTTTAGCTTAGGTTACTACATTTTCGGTTACTACATTAACGGGTGCAACCTTAATAAAGGTTGTGAGCCACAGCCACCAATTAGAATTCAGCACAAAGCCAATGTTAAATTGTCAGTATAGTACTGCGCTGTTCTACACGGAATAAAATACTATGGTCTGCAAATGAGGTATTTTTCAGCTCGTATTTATTGTTTATGAACAGTGTTTTCTGGCAGTCTTGGAAAAGCCTCCAAGATTTTTATAATGTCCCGGTTGTATATTCCTTCCTGTAATGGATAAACTGGCAAGGATATAAGCATCAGCAAAGGCATGTTGCTAAATGAATATCAGTAGATATGATTCTCTGCATATTATCACTGTACTTTGTGAATATAATTCATCCTTATAGTAAAACATTATCTCACAGCAAGAAATATTGGGGCTGGAACACCACATACTAATCAAACTGCGGTGATTGCTCATACCAGCCTGAGCCTGCTTGTTCCACAGCAGAGACAACAAATCTTATATCATCTCTTTGGCAATTCTGGTTTATGATTGCAATTATATGTACTAGGGTCTAATGGTATTAATATAAATAAAAATAAGTTTAAACAAATCTATGCAATGGGAAGCTTAATTAGTCAGCTGAATAGAAAAAAATATTAACCTGTTAATAGTACTGTGAACTAAGAACAATACACATGCTCTTGATATTTTTTTACCCACTTGTTTTCCTAAGAACCATCAATTAGCAAAACGTTTAAATGATAGCAATTTGTTACACACATTTTATTTTCTCTGAACATTTACAGTCTTACTCGTGTGAATTAGAGGTAATCATTACAACTTCAAGCTCCTCCACTATGAAGAGTTCTTTACTAATAATATTCAGAACTATAGCTTAACTGGTGATATTTCAGTATTATGAGTGTTTTATTTTACATTAGACATAATGTGAGTACAGTCATGTTATCCTGTGGTGGGCTAAACCTGCTTGGCTGCCAGACACCCATATGCCACTCTCACTACCCCCTCCTCAGCATGACAGGGGGAGAAAATAAGACGAAAAAATTAGTGGATCAAAATAAGGACAGGAAAATCACTCACCAGTTACTGTCATGGGAAAAACAGACTTGCCTTAGGGAAGATTACTTTAATTTATTACCAATTACAAAGATATAATGAAGAAGAAGAAACAAAGAAACAAAGACAAAACTGAAAAAACCTCCCACCCTGTTTCTTCCCAAACTTAGTTTCACTTTTTCATTCCTGACTTCTCTGCCTCCTCTCCTTCTCTGGGCAATGCGGAGGCATGGGGAATGGGGGTTAAGGTCATTTCATATACTTCATCTCTGCTGCTCCTTCCTCCTCACACTCTTCCCCTGCTCCAGTGTGGGATCTCCTTCCCATGGCTGCAGTTCTTCACCAACTGCTCTAGCATGGGTCCTTTCCATGGAGCACAGTCCTTCAGGAACAGACTGCTTCAGTGCGGGTCCCTTACAGGCCACAGGCACTGTCAGAAAACCTGCGCCAGCATGGGTTCCTCTCCATTGGGTGCAGCTTCCTTCAGGGCATGTCCACCTGCATGACTATGGGTTCTTCCATGAGCTGCAAGGCGGATATCTGCTTCACTGTGGTACTCTAGGTGCTGCAGAGGAACAACCTGTGTTACCATGGTTTTCTTTCTATGGGCTGTAGAGGGAATCTCTGCTCCAGCACCTGGAGCACCTTCTTCCCCTCCTTATTCTCTGACCGTGGTGTCCACAGAGTTCTTTCTCTCCCATTTTCTCTGATTCTTCTCACTGCCAGCTGCTGCACGGAGATTTTTACACTTTCTTAAACATGTTTTCACAGAGGTGCCACCAATGATGCTGATTGACTCAGCTTTGGCCGGCCATAGGTCCCTCTTGGAGCCAGCTGGGACTGTCTCTGTCCAATACAGGGGCATCCCCTGGCCTCTTCTCACAGAAACTTCCCATCAAAATCTTCCCACATAAATCCAATGCATATCCATAAGAGGGTTTTTTTAAGGATTGAAATATTAATAGGTTACAACAATGTGCAATGATTGAAACAGTACATTACAATGATGTACAGTGTGACCGGATGAATCCAGTGTCAAATATGTGGAGTAATAGTAAGCATGAGAACTTGTATAAAACACAGAGCAGATGATTTTTTTTTTTCTCTAGAGAAATACAGTGAGGATACAATGGAGGAAAGTCATTGACATGAGCATACCTATGGAGCTGAGACATCCTTGAGCTAATCTTCACTGAGCTGAAAAATTCATGGAGAAAAGTGAAGGGCCATGTGGCTGCACCAGCTAGTATTCCCAATGTCTCATCTGCATTTACATGGCACCATGTTCAACCAACCAAGATTTGCCAGCTCTCCTGGCTTATGTTGAACCAGTTTGGTGTCAGCATCACAGACATCATCCAGTCACACCTTTTTGAGGGAAAATCACACTGTTCATAGACTCAATCATAGAATCATAGAATCATTTATGGTGGAAAAGACCTTTAAGATCATCAAGTCCAACCATCAACCTAACACTGCAAAGTCCACCACTAAACCATGTCACTCAGCACCACATCTACCCATCTTTTAAATACCTCTAGGGTTGGTAACTCAACCACTTCCCTGCACAGACTGTTCCAATGCTTGACAACCCTTTCAGTGAAGAATGTTTTCCTGTTACCCAATCTAAACGTCCCCTGGCACAACCTGAGGCCATTTCCTCTCGCCCTATTGCTTGTTACTTGTGTTGACGCCTTTTGAAGCTGCAGTGTGCTGGAGTTACCTGACAGGTTGACTTTTTTAAGTTGCGCTGCCTGCTTCCAAAAAATGCTTGAATTGTGCACTATCTCCAGGTACATTTTGGAATTACAAGATTTTATTGGATTAGGTGAGAAAAAGCACTGTTCCCTTGATTAAATTTGATGAATATCAAATTCATTCAATTTTGTCATCTTTTCATAACTTCAGTTCTCAGAGCAAGTTTGCGCATTCAGTAATACACTAGCCTACATTATATCGCTCATGTTTCTTTGATGAATTTTTTTCAGAGTAACAGCATGATCTGGCAGATATGTACACACTCTGTCAGCTATCTTTCTTGTTTGTATCAGGATTTCAGAGTTATCTCCATGTACCTCAAACTATCTTTTTAATATGAGCATCCTGTGCTCACAGAGCATCACAGCTCTGTGACAGGTAAATTTAAAAGCAAATTCTGTAACCACAGGCTCACAAAATATTTCTGCAGAATTCTGTGAACTCTGTGTAGAATACATCAGAGATTTTATTTTTTTTTTTTTGTTGTTGTAAGGTTATGTCTGGTGAAAAGTTCTGCAGGCCTTTGACTGTACTTCCCACAGCTTTAAAAACAGCGTTACTTCTGCCTTTCAGCGCAGATGCTCTTGGGAATATACAAGGCAAAGATCTCGAAAAGGTCATCTACAGCAACATATAACTTTGTTCTGGATGTTGGAGGTTCACAAGGAAGAAGTTAAAAATAGATGTATTAGTCACACATATCTTTTCATTTCTTCATCATGATATAGAATATTTCTACGTCCTTTAACAATCAGCTTTGGGGAGTATGAAAGCGTGGTTTAATGCAGCAGATGGGAGGACATCAGGGATGCTTTTAGGATACCTACTGACTTTGTAAACATTATTATTTGATCTAATGTAAGTCAGATTACATTCACAGAAAGTCCAAACCTAGTCTTTTACTTCCTTCTCTTTATATTGAATTATACTGTTTACAGATAAAACTGTATGCTTCACAGGCTTTGAAAAGATTGACAGAAAAAAACCCACCATATTCTTTGTCAGCTACCTGCCTATCTTTAAATGTAGCTCAGCAAACATGAGTTATAGTCTAGTTGTAGCTTCTTGTAGAAAAAGGCTGGTAGGAAGAATGTGCCACCATTCACTCTGGAAAACAAATAATCATGGAAGAGGCAGTTATCCCATTTCTTCCTGGACAGAGGAGTGATACAATTCAGTTTAATTTAATCTCTAGGCACTGAAAACATTTTAAACCAAACAAACAAAGAAAAAACTACAACACTATACAAACCATTTTGTTTAATTTAGCATTTGAAGACTCATTCACTTTCACCTGTGGTTACATCACATATCAACTGGTATTATCACCCCTCTGAAGAAAAGACTGAGGAAGATATGGGGCTCATTGTAGCAAAATCAACAATATTTTTCAGTATTAAACCCATTCAAGAGATAAGTTTCTTTCCAAGCACTCCATTGAAAATATCTAAACTTCGGAATTTAAAATTTTAGAAGTTTTAGCCAAAATACTTCTGCAAGCATAACTCAGCTGAAGGCAGTTAAAGACACAGCCAACAGATGAAACAATTTGTGCAGCAGTTCATGCAGGGGGTTGTAAAGACAGGGCCAGCAACCCTTCTCAGAGCAAAATACACATCCTCAGCTATCATGGTGGCATGCCATAAGACATGATCCTCAGCAGCCACTGAGGCAACTGTTCCTGTGACATTGGAGGCCTTGACCTAGTTGGTGCTTCAGAAGGGGGATGCAGCCGTGCAAGTCTCAGGCTGCAGGAAGCTGTGGGATCTCTCTCTGAGGCCCGGAAAGATTCATCTCCTAGCCTGCAGGAGGTCTGCAGCTGTGGAGGAGTTGTACTGCCAAGTGAAGGAACTGCAGGTGAAGGTCAGCAGACCGTGTAACATCAGAGATGAGAAAGAGATCAACCAGTTCTTCTCTGAGACCCTGCTGGTTCTAGAACCCAAATCGCCAACTGTTACATAAGAGCCTGTGCTTGTCAGGTTGGAAAGTGGAAATTCCTTTGATGACAAAGGCTGGAAGCTGGTGAATTTAGGCACTGGGAGGAAGGCTCTTGTTACAGACTAAAATTTGCAATTACACCATAGATTGAATGGTCTCAGAGCTGATAAGGAGCAAGGAGTGTTGACCAAAGAAGCATTAAAGCCAGCTGGCCCTAAGCCACACAGCAGAACCAAGAGAAAACAGTGAGTGACAGCAGTGGGAGACTCTCTGGGGTGAACAATAGAGGCCCATATATGCTTACCTGATCTGTTATCTAGGGAGGTTAATTGCTGCCTGTAGCTCACTTCAAGAAGTGGTAGAGATGCTGTCAAGGTTTGTCTGTCACTTGGACGTTTATCCCCTGCTGCTCTCTCGTGTGGGCATCAATGGTGCTACCTGAGGAGACCTGGATAGTATCAAGCATGACTACATGGCTCTGGACAAGGTGATAGAGGACATAAGGGACTAGGTGGCCTTCTCCTTAATCCTTTTAGTGAGAGGAAAGGAATCCTCTTTGAGGACTGATGACTGCTTGGAAGAGACCAAGATACCAAGTTTTGCACCTGGGAAAGAATAAACCTATGTCCCAGCATAGGCCAAAGGTTGATCAGATGGAAAACAGCTTTTCCAAGAAGGACTTGCTGTCTTGGTGACAACAAGCTGACCATAAGACAGCAATGCACCCTTGCAGCAAAGAAGGTCAATGCCTTCCTGGGAATGCGTTGGGAAGAGTATTGCTAGCAGGTCAAGGGACATAATCCTTCCTCTCTACTCAGCGCTGGTAATGCCACATCTGAACTGCTGTGTTCAGTTCTGGGCAGGATCCCAATATAAAAAAGAAAAGGCATTACTGGAGTGACTCCAGTGAAAGGCAAGAAAGATTATTAAAGAACTGGAGTATCTATCATATAGGGAGAAGCAGAGAGAGCTTAGACAGTTTAGCCTGGAGAAGGGCAGACCCAGGGTAATCTTGCTAATGTATATAAACACCTCATGGAAGGAAATAAGAAAAAGAAAGAGATGGACTCCTCTCACTAGTTCTCAGCAAAAGGACGTAAAGCAATGGACACAATTTAAGTGTGTGAAATTACATCTAAACATAAGAAAAAACAACTACTGTTAAAAGCTATTTAAATGATGCATTTGTTAGAAACAGGTGAATAATACAAGATTCACTGGAATTAGATTCTAGGATAGAACAGACCTATCAAGAGAAAATTTAATAAAAAAAAGGCCTTAAAACTGGAAAAATTCCCTCTTTCAACAATTAAATTTTGGCTGCTTTCTCCTCCCAGTGACTTCAGTGTAAATCTGGAGGAAGTGTACTGAAGTCAATGACATTATTTCATATGAATACTCAAGTAAGGGAGAATGCAGCTCTGCCAGTACTGACAGTGTTTGATTCTGACTTTTGCTTATTTGGTTGCACAGTGCAGTGTGGATTTGAAGACACTTCTGCACCCAGATTATATGACTTTTCTAAGCAGAACTTTTATCCTTTCATCCTTTTACTTTATGGCACTTTGTGAAAAGAATGAACCAAGGAAGTCAGGAGTATAAGTGGCAACTCAGAAAGGAGTGCAAATAATCGATGTAACCCTTTGCATATGAAGGCAGTTCAGGGATGCAGAATTTCTTTTTATGCATTCTCACACAGTTCTTGTTTACTTTGGCCATGAATGCAAGCATTCCAGTGGGAAACTATCTTTGTGTAGGGACTATAGGGTCTAGCTTTTCACGTCTTATGAAATTTCCTCCACACTTTGATTATTAGGACTTTATACAGCTCACTAAAAATTTCTGGAACATTGGTCAGTACTGTGAGATGGGATCATCAGTGGCACTTTCAACTTATTCAATCCTGGCTGATTTTAATAATGCTAAACAAAAAGCATGTAGGGTCTCATTTTCCTACCTATGCATATTGGACTGTCCCCTCTGGTGACACTCACAACCAAGTATAAAAGATAATGATGTATCGAGATGCAAGAAATCTTCCAGGAAAATAACACATGTTGAGTCATTGACTCATTTTTCAGCCACTGTATATGTGCCCCACATGGAAAAATACAATTCCTTGGTTCAATGTTGGATTGTATTATGCTCGTGTTCATAGATGAGCTGCAGTGTTTCTTCCTGGGACAGTGCACCACTGAATATTTACACAGATTTCTTTTCACTTTCTAGGATGAACTATATAGTAACAGTTGAGCAAATTCATTCCGTCAGTGTTCAAAGACAATAGGGTTCTGATGGTATGAGCTATAGGATTTGTGGTTATTGCAGGCTGACTGTTAATATAGTCCTTCGGTTCCTTGACGGCTTCAAAAACTCCAACACCAACAGTATCCAACCATAAGTCAAATAATCATTCAATTGGCTCACACACATATATGAAATCAGCTTCAATTCTCTTCTGTTGTTTTCAATGAAGATTCATTTAGACTGTCAACCAAGCAACATGAAGTCCTTTCTAAGACTAGGAGAAGGACAAGTCAAAGAACAAGAAAATAAATAATCATTTGTGGAAAAATCGAATAAAAGTAGAAAAGGTTAAAATGAAAAAATCCATCAATAAATATGTCAGGATAATAAAGAGTACAACAGAGGGAAGTATCCATTCAATTATCGGTCATAATAGGAAATATCGCAAAAACTGGACGCTGTAGAACATTCTTAGAATATTCCACTGAAAATGTCCTCAGCTAGCAGAGATATCTTAGGAATTCTTTTCAGCTGAACATGTTGATGAAATATGTAATAATATATTCCCTGCTAATCATCTCATTTCCCATTGTATTACAAACACATACATACTGAAAAGTACACATGTATAGGTATCTATGTCTATATTTTTGTATATATTTACACACAGACGCACAAACAGACTAACAGCAAATTTCAAACAAGTAAATGGTAATTTATTACTAAATTTGAATGGCAATTAGACCTCTAACTTCCTTAAGCTCTTTTGAATAAAATCCCATGTAACATTATCATATTGTCAAAATAGAAAACAACGGTCATGTCTCTTGGCATAAAGGTTTTTATTATTGTTTTATAATGATTTTATTTTTCTTCCACAGAAAAAAGATACAAATGTATTTAGACAATAAAAAAGTTTTCAGCAATTCACTGGTCCGCTTAAGTCACAAAGTTTTTCTATAAGATGCATAAAATGAAATTTAGATTCTAAAGGCATCAGTCAGTATGTTTGCCCCCATATTCTATTAAGTGTCATTACTTTAAGTGAAAATTCATCTATTAGTTCTGAAAGGTAAACCATAATGCATGTGACTCAATTTAAAATATGGAATTGGAAGTTATTGTTACATTGACACAGGATGGTGCATCTGAGATGGGGATATGCTCCTTTACTATTTATGATCAATTCTACTGCATGATAAAAGCTTTTTGCAGATGGTGTTTCTAATTTGTCATAACTTATGAGGAGCCTGACAAGATAGCATGTGCCAGGGACTGGAGGATGGGCTTAATCATAAACCTCATAAACATCTAGTCAATTATTCTTTTTCAACTGGATTCTTTGTGTAGTTCTTTGCAGGAGATTAATAGAATTTGCTATTTACACAGCAATTTTCTCTTCCACGCCTGCTCTGCAGACCGTGTTAGAAGAATCCTTGAAGTCAGGTTGTGAAAGTTGTGTTATGTGAAAGAACATTTTACAACAGAATGTTGCTAAGACTGTTTTTGTCAGACTGTGTTGGGAACTGCTGTCTCACAGACCAGATAGTTATCAATGACAGCAGCAAATGCATGAAGTAAAATGCAACACATGAGCAAGTGTTTAGCAGTTATTAGAAATGTGATCAGTTTGCTACTACTGAAGAATCCAAACAAGTATTTGACACACCATTTCATGAGAAAGAAAAGTCTTTTTATATAATAACACTGTATCATGTACATTCTGGAATATGTTTCAGGGTTTCTTTTAATCAAAGGCTGCATGTCTTTCAGTATTTTCTTGAATATACTGAATGTGCATTGAATATTGGCTGTACAATTCTAGATGGGATTCCCTAGTTTTATATGCATATGTGTAAAACTTAGGTATCTGAAGTGAGATGGTCATCTAAGGATCCTTCTATCCTCAAATGGACAGTTAAAGTAATTTCCAAACCGGGATTCATTTGACTTGAATCATTGCCCACCTTAGGAAGATTGAAACTGTGCTCTAGAGGGGATTTCTATCCATTAACTGAAAGGGAGGGTAGAATGAAAAGTTCTGACTTTCAAATGTCTACAGTAAGAGCAGACAGATCCCACACATTGTTTCCAAAACTGTGTGTTTTAAAAGACCAGTTCTTACCAGTATTTTGTGGTATTCAGCAAAAGTAGTAATTTATTCTGTAATTCTGTAACTTCTGGACAAATTAAAAAAAAAAATACAAGAATTTTTAAAAGAGGTGGTTTTTGTGTTTTTTTTTTTAATTGTTTTTTATAATGTTTATTTACCAAAGAAATTAATATTAAGGGATTGGACAGAGACAGTGACTGAGTGAAAGAACATACTTTTATTAGTTATCTTCAAAAGGAAGCGCAGAATTTTAACTGAAAATAAACATAGCAATTTTTAAAATGCATAAAAGTGAAAGACCTTTTCATAAAATACATTAACAGCCTTTGCAATTCCTTGCTTTAAGACATAAGGAGTTCAAGATCTTAGAATATTAATAGTAGCCTCTCTTACCCAACTAAAATCGAATCAGGCAAGCATTGTTGCTAAATAGACTTCAACAGAGAAAGAGTGTCTGATACATTTTCCCCAGCTCATTCAAAATAAATAATTAAAATGTTGAGGTCCTCCCAGGCCACAGGTTCTACTGATATGAGTATTGTTTCAAAGGAAGGTGTTTTGTAAGTTTAAATCCTAAGGCTATTTGGTCAAGTTTCAAGTTAGTGAGGTTTCTACTTCTGTATTTGCAGCTATAAATACAGATGCAGTTGTGCATTCAGATCCCAGAGTCCTCATATTCTATCCCTTTCCATAAAGAGGGAATGTTTTCTCTAATAGGAGCTGAAGCTTATTCACTGTAATTTATATTTTGCAGTAGGAAATGCTTTGAAAGAAAGGAGAAATTTCAGGGGTCCTCAGACAGAAGTCTATTTCTTTTATCATTTTGTTAACCTTTTTTATCTTCTTTTTGGGGTGTTCTTGTTTGTTTGTTTTTTAAATTTTTTCTTTCTTTTTCATCTGCTTCTCAGTGTCAGAAAAAGGACCTGGGTTATTCATCAAGGTATAGTGCAGCTGAATACCTGCAGGGGCAAGAAGGACTCTAAGCACTGATGAGGACATTTAGGGAGCATCTCTGAAACTGTTACAGTTACAAAACCTGAGTATTAAATCACTACTCTCAGAAACTGGAACTGATGTGTCTTCAACGAAAGAATTTACATTATCTATTTCCTAGCTTCATAACTGTCAAGGTTTACTTGTATCACACCAAGACAGCATTCTTAAGCTAAAAATCTTTCTTTTACTGTGTAAGGTGTTTCAAACATTTCTGATCTCTGTGGAATTAGACTTTATATCCAGAGTCAGCTATGATTTTGCTTATGGACATAAAAGCCTCACAGCCTCTATTTTGCAAGCAATGCTTTTAAGAAGGTTGTGTTAATAGTGTTTTGAGGGCTGGTAAGTAGATGTGTCTTACATTGTTGTCAATGAAGAGAATTTTGCATTCTTACCCAATTTTGCTTGGTTCTTATGCAAGTGAAATTATTGAGGGAGCAAACTGATCTATATGTCAAGAAAAACTTTCTCTTCTATTTTATTGAAACTAGCAAAAAGTAATAAAATACTCAGCAACTCAAACTAGAACTTGGCAAAGTTTCTGACAAAATATGTCTGAATCATAGGATGGTTTAGCTTGGAAGGGACCTTAAAGATCATCTAGGTACAACCCCCCTACCATCGGCAAGGACATCCCCCGCTAGACCTGGTTGCTCAACGCCTCATCAAGCCTGGCCTTGAACTTGCAGGGATGGGGCCACCACAACTTCCCTGAGCAACCTGTTCCAGTGTCTCACCACCCTTAGTGAGAAACATCTCTTTCCAATATCTATTCTAAATTTACCCTCTTCCAGTTTAAAACCATTACTCCTCATCCTATCACTACATGCCCTTGTAAAAAGTCCCTCTCCAGCTTTCTTGTAGGCCCTCTTTAAGTACTTAAAGGCTGTATTATGTCTCCCCAGAGCCTTCATTTCTCCGGGCTGAACAATGTCACCTTTATCAGTCTGTCTTCATAGCAGAGGTGCTCTAACCCTCTAATGATCTTTGTGGCCCTCCTCTGGACCTGCTCCAATAGGTCCATGTCCTTCTTATGTTGGAGGCCCCAGAACTGGACATAGTATTCTAGGTGGGCTCTCATGAGAGCAGAGTAGCGGGGTAGAACCACCTCCCTTGACCTGTTGGTCACGCTTCCTTTGATGCAACCCAGCATACAGTTGGCCTTCTGGGCTGCAAAGGAACCTTGACAGCTCATGTTGAGCTTCTCATCCATCAACACTCCCAAGTCCCTTTCCTCAGGAGTGCTCTCGATCTATTCTCCACCCAGCCTGTATATGTGGATGGGATTGCCCTGACCCACATGCAGGACCTTTCACTTGGCCTTGTTAACATTCATGAATTTTGCAGAGGCCCACCTCCCAAGCCTGTCCAGGTCCCTCTGGATGACTTTCCTTCCAGCTAGAGTGTCAACCGCTCCACACAGCTTGGTGTCATAGGCAAACTTGCTGAGGGTGCACTCAATCCCAACATCCATGTCACCAACAAAGATGTTAAACAACATCTGTCCCAGTACCATCCCTTGAGGAGCACCACTCATAACTGCTCACTACTTAGACATCAAGACATTGACTGAAATCCTTTGAGTGCAACTGTGCATCCGATTCCTTGCCTACCAAGTGGTCCACTGGTCAAATCCATGTCTCTCCAATTTAGAGACCAGGATTTTATATGTGACAGTTTCAAATGCTTTGCACAAGTCCAGGTAGATGACATCTGTTGCTATTCCCTTATCCACCAATGCTTTAACATTATCATAGAAAGCCACCACATTTGTAAGGTATGATTTGCCCTTAGTGAAGCCGTGTTGGCTGTCACCAATTACCTCCTTATTTTCCATGTGCCTTAACAGAGTTTGCAGGAGGATCTGCTCCATGATCTTGTTGGGCACAGAGGTGAGACTGACCAGCCTATAGTTTTCCGGGTCTTCTTTTTCACCCTTTGAAAAATGGGGATTATGTTTCCCCTTTTCCAGTCAGCAGAAATATGTCATTAAAATATTTATGAAAATAACATAAGTTTTGATTAGTTGAGACAGTTAATAAATTCATGAAACTGTTTCAAAACAGAGAATATCTCTTTATCATTCCCCAGATGAATGTTTTTAGTTGAAATATATAACTGGTTATTTAATTTTCATATTGAAATATTTAGCTTCTATTAAATTTCTTTTTTTAATGTGCATTTTTGATGTTTTTCCAAAGAGATATTTTTATTTGAGTTTTTCATAAGCTAATTACAAAAATAAGAACAAAAAAGTTTGAAGATTAAAGTATATTTTTTTGCTCTCTTGTGCATTGTAGTATAAATAAATTAAATTCACTATGAACCCTAGCTACTTTGCCTCCAAAGTTTAGGATCTATAAGTAAATACAAAAACCTACTTAGTCACACAGAATCCTGAGGACCATCAGTTTTCAGAGAAAAACTTCCTTAAAAAAATGAGGGCGTTCACACTGCTGGCTATAGATTGTGCTTAAAGCAGAAGAGAGGAACAATAGGTGACGTGAACACAACAGTTTAGCAAACATCCAAAAGAAAGGGGAATTCAACCACACCATAATGCAATGTAGCCAAAGATATTTTACATAATAGACAACTCAAATTTTGATCATACATGATCAAAAGTAAAGATATAATGAGATTTACTCCACGTTTATATGAAAACGGTTCATAGAATCACAGAATCATAGAATGGTTTAGGTTGGAAGTGACCTTTAGAGGTCATCTAGTACAACACCCCTGCAATG
The DNA here is from genome assembly GCA_013398295.1 of Chionis minor. Classification (NCBI taxonomy): domain Eukaryota; kingdom Metazoa; phylum Chordata; class Aves; order Charadriiformes; family Chionidae; genus Chionis; species Chionis minor. Next base: position 503,929 of record VZSF01010498.1, on the reverse strand, counting down.
ACCACGGACATCTTCAACTAGATCAGGTTGCTCAGAGCCCCATCCAACCTAATCATAAAGTTTTCCAGGGATGGGATGTCTACCACCTCTCTGGGCAACCTGTTCCAGTGTTTTGCCATGCTTGTTGTAAAAAATTTCTTCCTTATATCTAGTCTAAATCACAGAATTGTCTAGATTGGAAGGGACCTTTAAAATCATGGAGTCCAACCATCAACCGAACACTGCCAAAATCACCACTATTTGGATGTCTTTTAAATACCTCCAGGGATGGTGATTCCACCACTTCCCTGGGCAGCTTGTTCTGGTGTTTGATGACCTCTTTGGTGAAGAAAATTTTTCTAATATCTGATCTAAACCTCCTCTGGTGCACTTGTGGCCATTTCCTCTTGTCCTATTACTTGTTACTTGGGAGAAAAGACCCACCCCCACCTTGCTACAGCCTCCTTTCAGGTAGCTGTAGAGAGCGATGAGGTCTCCCCTCAGCCTCCTTTCCTCCAGGCTGAACAGCCCCAATTCCCTCAGCCACTCCTCGTGACACTTGTTCTCTAAACCCCTCACCAGCTTCGTTCCCCTTCTCTGGACACACTCCAGCACCTCAATGTCTTTCTTGTAGTGAGGGGCTCAAAATTGAATATATTTCTGGCTTTCCTTTCCTTTTATATAAATCCTGTAAAAGCTATTTTTCAGGTGCTTATTCTGTGTTTAGTAGTTTTATCAATTAATTTGACAGTAAATGCTTTATTATTTGTGATTATTTTCTTTTTACTTTGTAAAGCCCAGTAGTAGTATATTGTGGTAATATATTATTCTTGCCTTCACTTACAGAGCTGAAGTAGAGACTGAATGTAACGATTTCACTTAACTGTAATACGTGAACTACTTCATGGTTCTGTGCTTAATGCAGCTCTTGCCTTGTGTGATTCCTTCAGAATTTTGTGACAGCTTGACTTTGAAAGTGGCTGAGAAGTTAGATTTATTTTCACTACAACAATCTGCCAGAGCATTTCACGTATGCTTTTCTTCCTCCAAGTACACAGCTTTCATGTTTCTCCCCACCCCGCTTAAAGTAACAGCTTTGAAAACAACTGGAAGTTTGCAGTCCTGAAATTCAGTGTTCCAGTCCAGGACATTTAAGCTGGTTATATTTCAGCATATTCTCTTTTATGCTTAGAACTACTGCTCAGATCTAAATATAAGCTGTAGCAGTCAGCGAGCTTCATTTTCAGGAGATAAAAGTTAAAAACAAACAGACCAGAAACAGTCAAGGATAATTGTAAATTCCCAGTTTCCGGTATTACTTATACTATTAGTTTCACATTACTGTACTGAGCTAGGTCTCTTATTTGAATATAGTGATTTTTAGGATTTTAAAAAAAACAAACCCAAAGTCCTAAAGATTTTTTTTAAAATTTATTTATTTTTAAATTATGAAAGTAGATTGTAGGGGAATTGGACTCTTAATGGAAAAGAAGAGAAACGGTAGTTTGCAACATTTTTTGTAATACTATTGAAAATTCTTGTTGCTTATACATGATTTTTATTAAGCAGCTAGGAGATAAGATAGACACTTTAATTCATCACTGTGCAAGCATGTGATAGCAGTTATTGGGAAGAAAGTGTTCCCTATCCTTTTCACTGTCAGCCCTGGGGATCCTTTCTTTCTTTTTTTCTTTTTTTTTTTTTTACTCAGAGCAAAGGACAGTAAATATTTCATTCACAGCTGGTTTTACATTGAATCTATGTGAGTGTCAATATTTTTGTATAGTAAAATAGGCATCTAATTTTCAAGTCAGCCTCGAACAGCAAAACTGTTAATTGAGGCTGTAGTTCAAGGAAGACCTCAGCTCTTGGAAAGTTCTTTTTATATAAACAATTGAATGTTTTTCGTACAGAACTAAAAGGAAGATACAGACAATTCAGATATAAAATTCATAAGTTTCAGTTCTAGCATGGCTAATTTGTAAGTCTCAGTCCTTTTTATCAACTAAGTTCTGGCGCTATTAACATGGGTAGGAGTGTGACCCTAATTTCCAAAGCGTCTTTCATTTGTTTTATGAAGGCGTGTGTATGTGGGTGGAACTAGGCGATGATGACAGCTGTGAAATATTATCAGTCATCTGATCCCTCAAGTGTACCATCAGGAAAAAAAGAGAAAATAAATATTCTCAAGTTTCAGGAGACATGAAATACAGTTTGATGTGAGCCGTGCTGTTGAAATCATAGAGGAGTTGATACAAAATATGCTTACTCCATGCAGTAATGACAATCCTTATCAACCCAATTCAGAGGATTAAAGATTAATCATTTCACATTGGAGTGAGAGGAGCTTTAATTTCCTTTTCACTTGGCTTTTCAAAGTGTCTTAGTGTCAACAAAACTAAATAATACATGTAATCTAGGCTATAATTCCCTTTTCTTCCACATATCATAATTAAAGGTGGCATAAAATAAAATAAAAATCCAAATATTAAAATATTCAATCAGTTAAAAACCTGAGAATAAAGGATAAATTGGGTTTTGTTGGATTTTTTTTTTAAAGAAAAACATCCCAAACTTGTTGGGAATTTACATTTTTTTTGACTATGAATTTTAAAGAAAGATAACCTTATTAAATTTGGATGTGTATTTTAAAATCAAAATATGGACTGACAAATATAATTAATTTTTCCATTATTAAAATGTATGGTCAAATTATAGACAGTAATAGCTGTGTTTCACTTCTAGTTATTTTAACAACTTGCTTCGAACGTTGGATTTGGAGCTTTTTCTCACTTGTCTTTTTCAAAAGAAAAAAAAAGACTAATGACTAAATAGTTTATTTCAAGGGTCTTTGGCTCCACCTTGCGTCCATTGTGCTTTCCTAAAGAATCTGACATGTAAAGAAGGGAAAGACAAACACACAATGAAATTTACTGCTTAAATTTAGATAAGTTTTACCATTGACAAATGTGATGTTTGATTTGACCTCATTGTCCACTAAAGAGTTATGAAGCTCAGAAACTCAGAATTTTTCATATTTTCCAATAAATATAAAATTCAAAATGCAATAACATTTCAAGTGGAGAAACACAGATAAACTACTCAGAAATGTTTTCTATGTGTACTTGTAAAGACATTATTTACTGGAATAAAACTTTGATTTATGTAAGTGAATCCTGCAGTTCTATCAGAATTTGACTCAGAGGAAGCTAGGAAAAATAATGTGCAGCAAATGGCAATGCACTCTGCTCATACACTGTAGATTATGCCTAAAGAAAGAAGAACCAGATTCTGCAATCGCTAATTAGGATTCAGCTAGGTTGAATCTGAAGTCACTTCTCTGAAAACTAACCTCTCACTTTTGTGTTTTACTGTACTAAATGTGTTTTGCCACAAAAGGCCTCTGTAACCTCATGTAGGAGAAGTGTCTGGCCTAAAGTTTGGCAGATGCCTGTCAGATGAAGTTACATGTACAGTTTCATTTCCTGTATCCAGCCTTTTTATGACTTTCTGCTCCTCTTCAAAGTTATGCTGACAACAATGTGCAGTACAGCCGAGTCAAGAATAACTGCTAGAGCAGCGAGTGGTGTGTGTAATGAATGGGATTTTTTTCCCCCCGACTTGTCAATAATTCAGATTCAATTTAATCTACCTAAAATTAGTGTTTCCCTCTTTCCTTTTAGGTACCTGAAGTGGTGCAAAGTTTTTTGTGGGGGTTTTTTTACCCAGTTGGGAGTGAATGCTTTGACATTTCATGTATGTGCCTTATCTTGTGGTGCACGTAAGATCATCCAAGCACCTTAAATGAACACCAGAGATACCAGCTGAGACTTTGGGCTTTTGGAAACTTCTCTCATTAACTTGTCAAGACGCTGATTTTTTGAGCCTCGTTATATGAAGTTGGTGCCTCAACAAAGCCAGTAGCCACCTCAGGAATCAGCAGTATCTCAATTCTTCTAACTTACTCAGTATATTGTATTAGTTTCCAAAGAACTAATATATAGGAAAGAGACATTTTAGATTACACCCTATGATGAAATGGAATATATTTGCAATAAACAAAGTCGTCTCAGTGTTTTCTCAATTTTGTTTATTAATTTCAATATAAGGAGCTGTATATGCTCAGCTATTTCCATTTACTCATTTTTTTTCTTCAGATAGATCTAAGGCATTATTAAACTATTTTTTTTGCTTTTGTCATCTTTGTCTTCTTTCTCTCTTATATTTCTGTGGGAATATTTTCTTGAACAAGAGGTGCTACCAAGCATCTCTATTAGCTTTTCTTCATAAAAAAAAAATTGAGACATGAAGTTTGGTTCCATGATTTATATAAAAATCTATTTTTCTTGTCTAGCTGGTTTGTTGGTTTGTTTGTTTTTTTGTTTTGTAATTTTAATGCATGGCTATTGGTCTACATCAGTGAAGCGAAGAATTTGCCAATATGAACTTTTATCAACAAGATTATGTCAAAATTTTTAACATAAAGATCACACTTCGCCCTCTCCCCCCTTGCTAAGGAAGGACATATTGAAAACAACTGCATATTCCAGACTCTGATACAGCAGTTACAAAATGAAGCTCAACCAGAGAAGAGTGCTCAGTGGGACGAGAAAGGAAAAGAGAAAAACTCTGTGTGCATTTCGCTATATTATTCTCCAAATCACAGACTTTACTTTCCCTAGATCTCTTCTTCTCCTGTCCCTGGGATCATAACAAATATTGTCTTTTCTGAAGCAGAGGAAAGCAAAGGATTGAGAAAACCACTCTGCAGTCCAGAATATGGGAGATCATTAGTGACATAACTGCTCTCTCTGCTTTCTGTTGGAGAGCTGTCATTTCCTGATATACAAGCCACAGATTGAATGCTGATCATGACGGTAGCTAGAGACAGATGTCTATGAGAATAAATCAGTCTGCTGTACAGATTTTTGGTAACCATCAGGGGCTCATAGGTTCATTATTCCTGGTTTAGGGCCAGTGAAATTTGTCCTACTTGTTCTTTTGCTTTATTTCTTTTCTAGTCACACAGCTTATTTTCTAGCCTACACAGCTTCATAAAAAATATTCAGAATTGCTCTCAGTCATAAGAAAGAAAGTTATAATATAGCTGGGAAGGCATTTTGAGCTTGATTTTATTAAGAGCCAATTACTATCACAAGGTACTTTAGCAAAGAGACTTTGGCACAAATGTTAAGTGCCACTGTTTTCCATGGGCATATTGAGAACACCAAGACTCTTCACCTCTTGCCAGAAGGACACACACACTCCTACCACTCAGTGCAATGATTCACAAGTCCATCATTTTAGTATATGCTAAGGAATAAATAATTAGGATATCCAGTCCTCTCTGTTAAGAATCTCTACAGAGCACTGTTTGCATCTGTATGGAATGGCTCATTTTTCCCTATGTCCAAATTCTCAACCACTGGACAACTCCCATGACAAAAAGAGAATAATGCATGAATCAAGGCTTCTATGCAGAAGATTGTCCTAAAACAGGAATGAGGCAATCAAAACCAAGTTATGGTGAGGTTGTGGATGATCATGGAAAAAAAAAGCAGGAAGAAGTGGTGAGAAATCAGAACTATGCAGAGCAAAGACCAAAAAAAACCCATAAAATGTGAAGGTCTACATTATCAAAGAGGAAAACAGTAATCAGTCCAGCAGCAAGCCTTGGCAGCCTAAATAAGGTAACATCAGATGTATTACCATATATATCCATCAGATATGCCATTGGATATATTAATATGTCAATAAATTACTGAAGACAAAACCCACATACTACTTACCTGTTTCTAATTCTAGTTTGCACTTCTGAAACCAGCATAAGCTTTGTATCTAGATAGTCCTTCATATTCTGTCTTCTATTTTGTATTTGGAAAAGCATATAGCAAATATCCATAGATCTCTTGGTTGTTCCTTTGCACAAGTACGTCACCCACTCTGAAAATCTAAGGATATCCTTTTGTTATCTGGAATAAAAACTCCAATCATAACACATATAGGCACAGATTTAGTTATACAATGGCAGGTCTAAAGAGGAACTAGTGCTGTAACAAATGGCTGTTGAATTTTTTGTGTGTTGATGAAACTAAAACCATCTTGATTGTTTTAATTGGACAGTTGTACTTTACAAGTCAGTTCTGTTATATGTCTTATTATTATTCATAGTCTAAGTAAGACAATTTGTATTGTAATTGTTTTCATTATTTTATTTAAACATATTCCATTTCCAAGTAAGGTTCTGAGAGAACAGAAAAGAATGTAGATTCCAGAGCACGTGGTGTAAATTGTATATAACCCCACAACCCCAACTCTCTCAGCCTTCCTTTAAGGCACAAGTTCTCGCGCCTTAAAGAAAGTATTGTTTAACATGTTGTTATTCTCCATCATTTGAACAGCAGTGAAACGCTTTTCAGATCTAAATCTCATTTACACATCCTAGTCTGTTAAATCACTTTTCTTTCTCGCAGCCATTCTCATTTGTTGATATTCTTCCATCTAAGTAGCTGAATTGCTGAAAATCTTCTCTAAAGCTTGTCTGTGTCTGAATAAATAACATCCTGGGAAAGAACGTGGGCAGAAGAAAAGCTACTCACTTTCTAATGTGACAAACATTGCATGGCTTCCCTGAAAAGTTTGATTTCCCACAATCCCACAGTAACCTGTGGGATTCATCTCCTGTACATTTAGATTTTTTTACTTTATTGAATGACACCTCTTTCTCCATTTTATTTAACAGTTTGCAACCTGTGGAGAGAGAACCACCCTAAAAGTTCCTATTTCTTTCTAATTACTATTAAGGGTATCTAGGTTGACTAGCTCAAAATTGATGTCTGCATTTGGTCAGATTAATCTTTATCAAATTGCTGAATTCTTGATGAACTTTTAGGTGTCAGGGTTTTTAGGAACCTGTAAGGATAACATTTCAAATAAGTAAGACTCTGGGTTTGCAATTTTGGACGTAAGTTCATAAATTAGCCTTACTGTTTCACTTAGGCAATCCCTGTATCTTTTTTTCACATATATCCTGGGGTAGTTTTTGAAAATCACAGTTATCTATTCGTTAGGGATCTGAATGCAGCTAGTAGTTTGCCTCTAAACTTGCTGCTGTAATGAGATACTGACTGAAAGTTGGCAACTTCTCTCATCAGGTCCCAGTCCTGAATTACATTTAACCCTGATGCATGAGTAGTCCCATCCAAAATCAATTCACAGATTCACACATATTTAAATGCTTTATTTTATCAGGGACTGAAATATGAACATCTCTGTGTCTTCCCAATCATTACAATAACATTATTTATAGTTGCATTTTCCAAACTCACTCAGGTATATAAAGTTGACCCCTTACACTTTCAGGTAACTGATTACTCATCCTATTTATTTCTACACCTGCATCTTTGCTCATAAAACTTTATTAATATAAAGTAGCCCTGTAGTAGCAGTATTTAAACTGTAGCTATTACAGTACTACATGTTACTCCGTTAAGTAAAAAAAAATAGAAATTATATATTACTTAATAAATACAGAATGCTTTTGTGGAGCTTTCCAAACTGGAAAAATTTTGTATGTATTTTTTGCTTGGAACAATTATGTGAATCCATATAGTTCTCATTTGAACTGCTGTGGTTTCTAAGTAGTCATTGTGCTCACAAATTAGTCAAACAGATTGTCCCAACAGTGGCAGGCCTTAAAAAACTGAAACCAATAGAAGGCAAATGAACCTAAAAGCAAAAAAACCCCAACCACTCATAAAGGGATATCTCTGCAATAGCAACTTAATTTCTGCAATGGCTTCATGAAACGCACACAAGGAGAAAGAAAAAAAAGAAAAAGAAGAAACAAACAAAAAAACTTTCAACTTGGAAAGTTAAGTTTGCAACAAAACATTTATTCTGAGTGACATATGAAGCAAATCAATTCAGACTTGAAGTCCATCTAATTTGAGTTAGATTCTTTGCAATGTTCAAAGGCAACATTTCAAGTGCTCAGTATAATTCACTGAAACAGTTTTATTGGGAATAAAGGATGTTCAATTAGGAAAACAAATTAGTCTCAATTGTAATCAGTTAAGGATCAAGCTGAGTCATGATCAAAGAGCATCAACTACCTTATATATATTTAGGTAGCACTTAAAGTCTCTGAAGTTAAGTCCTATTAGTACATACACACACACGAATCTAGAGCACTGTAACTCTAAATAAAGGAATCCAGAATACCTGGATGAAAAAGTTGAAACATAAGTCTTTAAAGTAAATCTCTCTTTTGCCCACTGTGTTATCTACTCCTCTCAAATCTTCTTTTCCAGCCTGGGTACTTTCAGAGGTTTCTGTGGTTTGGTTTCTAGTCCTGCAGGCAGGTCTCTGTCTAATTAGGCCAATTCCAACTTCTTGAACTGCGGAGTCCTGATTAGCTCCTATGTCTGGGTATATCCCCCAACAACATCCAGAAGATCTGGATGTGCACCAAACTGATCTACGTGCCAGGGTTTGCAGGAAGAAAAGTCAGTTATAACCAACCAAAGGATGTCATGACATACTACAGCCATGTTCCCCCTCAGTAGAAGTCTCCCAGAGTACACCAGTGCTTCAAATTTCTCTATTTTGTTGCTTGTCCTGTCTGTTCCAATCTGTACATCAGAAATATTTTAAAGGTGAAAATATTTCAAGGTTCCTTACCAAAGGCTCTTAAAAAAACTAATCAGTAATGGGATACAAGGAAAGGTCCTCAAATTAAGGGAAAACTATTGAGAAGAGAATAAATAAGGAGTAGAAATAAATGCTTTTGCACAGGGGAGGGAGGTCACAGCAACAGAGGACTGTGGCAAGGAACTGTGTTGTGGTCTGTCCTCTTTAAGCTGTGTGTATGTGGTACTCTAAGGAGACTGAGCAAGACTACAAAATCTCTTGACTACTAACTTATTCATGGCAATGAAGGCAAGTGCTCTCCAAAAAACTGCAAAAGGTCTTTTCAACATTCTTCAAGAAAGTGGCATATTAATTTCAGCTTAGTTAAAAGTAGTTTCATGCACTTGAGAATGAACAGTCCAAAATTTATACACATAATGATGTTCTGTGATCTAACTGTTCGAACACAGGAATGAGAGTTTGGGGTTATAATGGATAGTTAAATGAAAACATAAATTCTTGATAGTAGTCAAAAAAAGAAATAGGCAAACAGGAAGTATTCTTGTCCTAAGAAATATATATTGGAACCTGAAAAACTATGGGGAAGAGCAACAAAGATGATCAAAACTGTGACCTGTCTTTATGATATGAGACAAAAAGGCTTTTCAGTTTGGAAAATAAAAAAATGAAGAGGTAGAGTGTTACAGAGATTTATAAAAATATGAATGAAATGGGAAACGTGAAAATGGAGAAGGTGGTTTCTTAATAATTGGAGCACTAAATGAAACTAGTGTCTGTCTGAAAGCAAAAGCAAAGAAAAAAACCTCAAACCAAAAAAGGATGTCTTTTTTGCATGATGCATACTCAATCTGCAAAAGAAGTTGTGGTTGTTAAAAACCTAGATGCGTTCAGTTAATGATTGAACCAGTTACTGAAGCAGAACTTCACCAATGGTTGTTTCAGTGAACATCTGATCCTCTTATCTCCAAAATCTAGGAGATTATTGAGTTATTACATGTGGGATATTGGCATGATTACTTATTAACTGGCCTCCCTGAGTTTATATTTTTCTTTAGGCATCATATAACTGTCACTGTAGAGATATGAAACCAGGCTAGACTGGCATAGTTATCTGGCACAGTATGGCTGATACTGTCTTCATCTGTTCCAATTGATTGGTTGATTGCCTTATTACCACTACAATTGAAAGCCAGAGAAGAACACTTAATATTGCAAAATACTGAGCCAACTAAATGAATTACAGGACAGTGCTGTCAACAGCTAGAAAGTACAGCAACAGTTAATGTTTGCCTCAAAGCCTCATGTTGTCTTGAATTTTGATCAGGTGAGGATCTCATGTTTTAAAGAAAAGGATTTTAGACTTCCAATAGAAGATAAATACACCAGAAGACAGATGTAAAGATAATGTTGTAGTAATAACAGCAGCTCCAAATACAAGAACAGTAATAGCAGTAATTTAAAAATATTATATTTTAAAATATTTATATAATATTTAAATATTATATTTTTGCCACAGCTGGAGTACTGTGTTCAATTTTGGGCATCACAGTATTGGAGAGACATTGAGGTGCTGGAGCGTGTCCAGAAAAAGGCAACGAAGCTGGTGAGGGGNATTTAAAAGATGGGTGGACATGGTGCTGAGGGACATGGTTTAGGAGTGGTTTTTGGCAGTGTAGGTTTATGGTTGGACTCGATGATCTTGAAGGTCTCTTCCAACCCAAGTGATTATATGATTCTATGATTCTCTTAATCAAAAAAATTGGTGTGAAAAGAAACAATATTCCCTATTAAACACAAGTAAACATTTCAGTCTCTTAGGAAGAGGATTTTGTTCAGTAGGGCTGCAGATCCACAACTCTGATTATAATTATGCCTCATGTCTGATTCTATTTTGAGTGAATAGTTAGGTTCAGAAGGTTAATATCATGTAGGTTACTTGCCAGTCAATGGCAAGAAAAGCTTAGCCATCTTTTGTTCAAGCTCATTTAACTTTTTTGAGCCTAAGGTTTCACTCAGAAATCTGCAAAATAAGCAGTGGCAGCCAAGTACTCAAGTTAAGTGGGGAGTGAGAATGCATCATTTACTTTTTAGCCTTCATTAAGTCTGGTCCTGCTGTCTCTCAGAGGTGATACAAAAGGTGTTGGCTGGCAAAGGACAACAAGCAAGGAGGGGAAGATAAAGACAGACCCAGTAATCCTGTAGCCAGCCTGGGAACTAAATCTGTTCATATCTGTTCAAAAATACAGAGGATATTTGGATAACCAGTTACTGTTGACTTGCTTTCAGAAAGGAGTAGCCTAATTTCAAAGGATGAACATAACATCACTGTCAAGAGCTTTTGAATTTATCCTATATGACCTTCTCTATTGCAAGGTACTGGGCGAATAAGAAAAAAGGAAGGCATTAAGCCGATTTATGTAATTTTACTAATATTTTTACATTATTTTTGGTAAATAAATTTTACTTTTGTAATCAAAATAATTTTGGTCAAAAATGTAACCAAATTTTATCCAACCAAGTTTTCACATTAGGAAATACTGCATACAGAAGCACATTCATGTACAGGAATTTTAACAAAATTAATGTAATAGGTTTTTAAAACCTGCTTTCATTTGTTTAAAAGAATTATTTAAGTACCTAAAAAGTGCAAACATTCTAAAACCTGCCCATATTATGCTGTTATAATGAATATAAAACCAAGCACAGTATTGTAATCAAATGTATACAAAAGGATAAAATTAATGTTTCATGTGCAAACATGCTTCAGTGTGTCAAAGTTTTGTTTACTGGTTATCAATGAAAGTTCAAAGTTCTCATGGCAGGAATGCTATTGCCTAATTTGATCAATTGATAAACAGATTTCAGAGAGATCTCCATAAATATGAATAGAACTTGGGATTTCTGCAGGTTTATCTGATTACAAAACTGGAATGAAATCTAGAAAATTATGCCAAAGTAAACAAAAAACTGTCTAAATTGTCTTGCTGCTTGCCTGACAACAAAATGTTCATCTGTTTTGCCCCTTACTCCATAATAATCAGTCAAATAATACTTTGTTGCAATCAAATTACTTTATGACAATAGTCACTCAGAATGACCACGGGGTAATAGGGGATGCCAAATACTTGGATTTTTTTGGGGGTCTGTAAAAGTTATTGCTCATCCAACTGTTTATACAAGCAAAAAAATATGTTATGGAGAGTAATGTAATTAAAGAGCAAAACAGATGGTATCTGCAGTGAGAAAATTATCCTTAGCTGTTGAGTCCTAGAGCATAGATTAACTCTTGTTCATACAGGAGACACTATTTCAGTAAACTTGTATACATAAAATTAAGTGCTGCACATATTGACTCAGCTAGTCATCCAGAAGCAGGGGTAAAAGCTATCTAATGAAACTTGGTCCTGGTTAGAAAATCCTGGCAAGAACAATTTGTAAGCACTTCAGGCAAGAATGTGAGTTTGAGACCTCACTTTGCAGATCTCTGGGGCCACCCAGAATTACTGCCATTCAGCACTGTGATCTCTGTTCTTTTGCAGGTCCAGAATATTCTTAGCTTTTTGCAGCTGTCTTTCCAGCCTGTGAAAGTTGGTGACTGTCCAGGTCCCACTGTGAGAAGGGAGTTTGGCACATTCTAGTTGTCTTTAGGACAAAGTCTGCCATTGGAGGCTCTACTGGAAGATATAAGCATTTTGTTTATTTATTTTCAGTATTACCCAGGTACTGTGCAGTATGTTTTCCTACAAAGATGCCTACTTGTTGTGTTGGGGGTTTTTGAGCTCTGGGCCGGGTTGCAGAGGCTGACCCTTCCTTTGCTGCAGCTGAAGATGTTCAAGGAAAGGAGCTTGTGTAGTGCAACGTAGGGTAGCCAGCCAGTGTGACAAAGCTAGAAAGAGGCATCATGTGGCATGAGTGAAGAAACAGGAACAACTGAGGGGCTTTGCTGATTCAAGGTACTTTTGCAGGGGGAAAAAGGATGGCCCACAGCCCAGCTTTCCCCATGCCTCTACCGCCGCTTTTTATTGTAACGACAAGTAGCTCCTCCTCCATCCTCTGCATACAAAATAAATTAATAAATTCATTTAATCTGGCTCTATTACTAGGAAATTAAGATTAGACTTGGGAACTGTGTGCTTGGCCCCATTCAGACTCGCTTGGTCTGTCCCTAAACTCAAGTGGAAGCTGTGTAACTGTGGGAGAGAAGAGCTGAGCCTAAGATAAGATATCCTGACAAAATGTACCATTGTGATGTCAAGTGAGCTTGGAGTACAAGCAAAGCATCTGTGGCCAAAATTAGCTTGCGTTTGCCTTCCAAGGCAATCATAAACAGTGTGATACCACAGAAAGAAAAAAACAGTTTCGTGTTGGCATTAAAAAAAAAAAACATTTAACTGAACTATTATAGTTTATGTAGGATGTGATTGGTTTCATGCCAGTGATTCCTGTCTTCCTATTGGAAATACAGGCTCAGTAGCTGATGGGTCAGGGACTACAGTTAGTTTCTGCATTCTCTGGTAGCCATACTTGACAGTCATCTGCTTAGTGTTATCAAAGCCCTGCCATGAGTCTATTAAAAATTCTGTTATTAAATTATGCATTTACAACCAAATGGTTTCTCCCCAGCTTCCCTGCGATTAATGAAGAATGTGCTGCTGAGATGGAAGGCACCGCTTTTCTGATATATAGATGCTTTGAGCAATTAACATCCTGTCCTGATAGTTCTGGAAAGGGCATGATCCAAATCATTCACGTTATGAAGAAACAAGGACTTTATTTTCTCACTTGTCACCATGTGTAATGGTGAGAGTCCACTGATACAAATAACATTGGATTACTTTTCATTGTGTATATCCAAGCTAACCTTTTACTGGAAGTCTGTCTCCAATTTGGAAGGAGTGAATCAAAGTATGACCATTTCTACACTGCACTGATGCATCTTGGGCTATCTTGTCATCTTCTCTGCTTTTGTGATGGACCATGTGCTGCCAGCTCTCATTCATTTTAATGAGAGAGAATAATCTCACATAGTTGAGGCTTTTATCTCCCTTTCTTTTACCCACCTTCTGCTTTAGGGGAAGTTTTGCCCCCAACATATTTCAGTTATATTCTGTGATGACACAGAAAATCTGTGTACAAACTTTATAACTGTTCTGTTTAATACTGGGGATTATGTGAGACTAAAATATTCATTATGAACCTGAGGCTTAATGACTTCCTCTACACTTTTTTTTTTTTTTTTTTTTTTTACTTTCAACTTCAGGTGCAGTTCCAGGGAACAGACACACATGATCCATAAGGCAGCCTGGCTCAACTTTGGCAATCTTCTGTTAGAAAAGAAGTGCTTGGGCAAAGAATGTGATCAAACCAAGCAAAAGAGGTCATCCAGGAAGCCTGTCAGTGAACTACATCATCGCAGAGGCTGGTCACCTGCTGAGGCTGGTCACAAATATTAGCTAACAAAGCGGTCTAAAACATGAGTAGGAGGAAAACCCTCTTATCAATCATTTTAATCTTAAAAGAGAAGAAAGAGAAAGTTCATGTTCCAGGGAAGAAATAAGTGGGGGGAAGAAGAGGAAATACTAAAAACTGGAGAGAAAACTGAGGCAGGAAAGATATGAGTGTCATATCATTGTGGCTGGATATGTGTATTTTTGGGGCTGTACAACAGAATGAGTTTCTCTTCTAAATCCTGTAAACTGTTATGAAATCTGTGTATTGTCTCTGATTCTACAGAAAAAAAAAAAAGTCATTGTACCCACTGATGAACACATGAGTATGTCAGCAAGAATATGGGTAGTTAGGAGGACTAAATTGTCCATCTTCCATGTAAATATATTATTTCATGTTTAATAGAACATAATGTTGTCCAAAAAATGTATCAAAAGGAAGAGACACTACCATAGTCTACTTGTATTAAGAGATCTTTAAAAACCTGAAAGTCCACCATGAGAGATAAAAATGCTGCAGCCAAAAAAGAGCACACAATGAAGCCCTTGGCTAGGGCTTTGAGAGTTGCCAATCTGGGTAGTGAAATAGGAAAACTTGAGTGTCAGAAGTATTGAATGTTCACAATTTTTATTAATGTGAATGGGAGTTAAGATAGCTGCCCATAATCTTTTAAAACCCTAAATTGTTAAAAAAAAAACCTGAGAAGATGCTACAAAATCATGAGTAAATGGAAAAAGAAATTTTTAAAACTGTCAAAAAGCTCTTTTTTAAAGTGCTAGGTATAGTTCATCCATCAATCTTTTACTTCCAGTTTTGTCAGCTTATTTTGGTGTAAATCACCGTGCAGCTCAACTCAGCTTACAGTTTTATACTACATAAGTAAGCAGTCCAATCTTGGAATCAGTGATTTTTATTTAATCTATGTGGACCTTTAAATATAAAGCCTCTCTGTTCATGCTTGTGTTTTCCTTTGAGCAGAGAAATGACAATATGTATGCGAAAGGCAATTATTCTGCTCTGCTGAATTCCTTCCTTTCATCACTGTCTTCCCAAAGCACTTTCTGGAAGTGGAAAGCATGACCCTAGCCCATTTCTTATCCCTGAATGAGAAAACAAATGTGCATACACTTTGGTTCTGTTCTGAAATACCATGCATGGTCTAGAGTGTCAGTTAACATTAGTGTTGGATGGTGTTTTGCACCAACTTTCAATTGAAAATAGGAAGCACTCCCAATCAGCAATTCCCTTAGAGCAGAGAAGGTGGAAAATTGGTTTTATAAGCATACAACAAATTCAAATGAGTCCTTCAATGTTTTCCCTGTTAATTTAGTATGTGAAGAGCCTGCAGCTGATGGAAAATTTTCCCATTATTTTTGCACTACTCATATTCTCTTTATATTCATTAGGTCACCTTCCATGAAGCCTGAAAATGACTACCGGTAATTTATTGGCATGTAGGCAATATTAATCAAACGTCCACAACGTGTTCTGCTGTTTTAAGTGCGCCTCTTTCAGAAAGGAGTAGAATTCCATCCGTATCCACTTACATTCCAACTTTAAATGCGAGATATTTGCAACTCCTAAGCTAGAGCTGTGACTTGCAAAAACAAGATAAGAATTTTTACAAGGGCATTCAGAGATAGTAGTATTTCCATAGACTATGGCCAGAGATCTTCAAACAGTTGTTTTGATTCCAGGATGAAGAATTTTGTTTGTTTTCCTCTTTGGAAAGAACAAAAAAAGTGGCAAAATACTGAGTAAAGAAGGTAAGCAGCTGAAACCCCTCCAGTTCTGTTAAATGTTTTAAAATAAAACTGTTGAGTAGGAAGGAGTAAAAAACCCACCACAAAACCATCAATGGTGAGGTGCTGTTCCCAAAGCATTCGCACATAGCAAACTAAATTGCAGTTTATCATGAAAATAGTCTAAAGATTTATTCTAAGGTTGGCAGGTTGA
Organism: Chionis minor; assembly: GCA_013398295.1. NCBI lineage: Eukaryota > Metazoa > Chordata > Aves > Charadriiformes > Chionidae > Chionis > Chionis minor. The sequence continues at coordinate 487,894 of VZSF01010498.1, read as the reverse complement.
TGTAACCCCCTGTTAAGTAGGCCAGGCTCACTAGTTATAGAATTGCTAGAAAATTGTGTAGATTCAGTCTTCTCTTGACAGCTACAGCGGCACTCATTAATTTTCAGGATGAGCTTTTTAGCTGGCGACTTGATAATGGCTCCATCAAGTGGTACAACTGCTTCATTGCACATTTTTGGTAATGCTCGTTAAGAAAAACTTGACTTCTTAATTTTGTCTTGGAGATGTATTTGGATTGTCTTGTGAACAACAAACTCTGTCAAGAGCTTCCACAGATAGTTGTTCGGAGAGGAAAGATTCATTAACACTGAAAAGGTCAGCATTCATGGTGTGAACCCAAGTGATTTAGAAGAGTGAGATTGGATCTCAGATACCTCAGAGAAAAGGGTCAGAGGCTAGATAAGCGACTGATGTTCATTACCCGTCTTTTTTTTTTTTTTCTGCAATCTAGAGAAATAGTTCAGTTTTATGTTAGCATTGGATATTGGATGATCTATTGACTCATGCAGTAGCCTAACTTCAGAAGGTCTCTTTTGGATGAAAAGTAAGAAAAAAATGAAATTTGAGGTATTATAGGGAAAAAATATGTTTATGTTGCTTAGCAAGGGACTTTAAAGGCTTTTTCCCCTTTTTCTTCTGCAGCTATAAAAAATGTATATAACTGAATATAGTGGCTATGTTATTTGGTGACCTGCACAGTGTTTTTATAATACTTTATTAATTAAATGCGTGTTGTGCCAAGGAAATATTGTTCTGCATCTGATAGGGAGATATAGTCAAGTAGTCATGGGAAACTATGATTTGCAGACTGTGGGTTACAAAGCTTCAGCTTCAGTACCTTTACAGCCAAATACACTGAGGGGTGTGGACTATCTCTACGCCAGCAAGAAAGTTCTACTTAGGGTATAACCCGTCTGCTAAACTTAGCATACCTTCTTTGAGTAAAAAAACCTGAAACAAACAAACCCAAAACTATCATAAAAACAAAAGAAGTATATAGTTTAAAAAAAATATATGGGTATTTATTACCCATACCTGATGACAGGGACAATCAGAAAAGATTGATTTTGCATTATTTTCATTTACAGTCATCTGCAGTTTCACACTTTATTACCAACTTTTGTCCACATTCAATCGTACTCAGATTAGTGGTAACAGTGAATTTTAACCTCGTGGTTTTTTCTGATTTTTTTGTTGGCATCATTTGGAAGATTGTAGTTCAATATTTTTGCAGAAGTCCTCGTCTGATGTAATATTGGTTACAACTGCAGTTGTAAATAGGCTTGAACTAAAACCTTCTTCTTTCCTCTTAAAGAAGAAAGTTTTTTACTTTTCCCAGTCTGCTATGGCATACAACAAGCACACACGTGTCCCCAGGCACCACTTTGGTGTTTTCTGCGAGTCTGAGAGTTGGAAGGGGCCAAAGCCATGTTAGGGAGTGTGTTAACAATGAACTAAAATGAAGACTGGGGATAAGTGAAAGGATCCTTGTACTGCCCTTTTATTTACTGCAATATGTATAGATGTTGATTCTTGTGTTGGCTTCTAAACCTTCTCTACCCTTCATGCAGCACCTTTACATCTCCCACAGGTGTGGGAGAGAAGCTTTGCTCCCTTGTCCTGCACCCAGAAAGAGCAGCGCTGGTTTCCATTGGTTCTACTCTCAGTAGGACATTTAGGAGCAACCTAGTCTGGCCACATTTGGTCTCTAGTTTGAGTGCAGCCATAAGGCTGTTCTGGGGATATCAGCAGTAATAAGCCAGACAGTATTCTCTCTGAAATAGGGAAGAAAAGTTCTATGGTAATGGTAGTGAAACACTGGAACAGGTTGCCAAGAGAGGTGGTAGATGCCCCATCTCTGGAAACATTCAAAGTCAGGTTGGACAGGATTCTGAACAACCTGGTCTAATTGAAGGTATCCCTGGTCATTACAGGCAGATTGAACCAGATGACCTTTAAAGTTCCTTTCCAACCCAAACCATTCTATGATTCCATGATATTTCTATGATAAAATAACTCAGTCAAATTTCTGTTTTATCTGTCATTACTAGCACTTTTGATTTAAATTTTACCGCTGTCGTATAGTGAAACTATCTACGTCTCATATGCCTAATTGGCTCATTGGCAGTCTTTCCCAATATTGGAGATTTCCTGTTGCAATTGATAAGAACTGGTTATATATGTAAATTCTATTCCCTATATAATGATTTTTTATACTTTTGGAAACTGTTGACTACAGTCTGTTTCACATGAAACTTTTTCATTAAATTCGGTAAGGAATGTTCTTTAGTAACTAACAAAACTTCGCTCAGAAAAATAAAATTGACAAAACATTCTTCAAAATACTTAATCATTGCAACAGCAAAAGCAGAATCCATTCTAGGCTATTTCATAGTTTAAATACTCTGAAAAGTAGAAATAATCTTAAATGGATGGAGCAATCTTGGAGTCCATACACTCAGTTTCTAGTGGCACTTTTAAGGATTTAAGCATATAATTTCCTAGTTCCTGTGAAATTATCTTGTCAAACTGATAAATAACAGTGAGCTTCATGGATATTAGTTTTACACTGTTTAAGAAAAAATAAACATGCATAGTATTGCTTGGTTTCTTATATCACCAGTTCTTTTCACACAAATTAAAAGCTAATACAAATTGCATTCTCAGTTTCCTCTGAACTAATTTTTGGATTTCCTTCAACTATTAAAGGAGAAAAAGCTGCTTTACATCACTGCATATTATCTATGGTAATATGAGCCAGATTCATGAGTCCAGTTGAAGGAGTTACTCTCATGAACAATCCTGCATCACTCATGATATCCTTTCCCAGTCTGTCCCACTGTGAAATTTTTCTTTCAAGGACTATTCATTTTCCACTAATAATATCATGTCACAATGAAGTCATACAGAAACCTAGGTTGGAGAGGGCCTCTGGACATTATATGGTTCAGCCCTTACTCACATATCAATTTCTCCAGTCCTCTAAAATCAGACCATCTGGTCTATAGATCTGTCTTCTTGTCTATAGATAACCTCTGGATGCTCAGGCTGATCTTTTATGTGGAGCATAACTTCTCCTCTCTTACTTTTTCTGTCTTTCTTGAACAGCCTGCAACTGTCCATTGCGGTACTGGAGTCACATGAGCTTCTGTACTTCCAAAGGTGCCATAATTCTGAGACTTCACGTTCTTGCTGTTTGTTTCCCAGAGTATGAGTGGTGGCAGCCAGGACTTGAGATAATATGACGTCTGTCCCTTGTTTTTGAGAGGAGTGGGGGAGCCACCCCCATGGCACTTTCAGCTTGTCCCTTGCGTCATTGTTTGTCTCCAAGCTTTGGACACCACTCCCAAAATAACCTAGCTGAAAGCCACTTCAATAAGTTAGTTAACCTGTTAGCAAAGATGTCATTGCCCCTACTTGATAAGTGGATCCCATCTCTCTGCAGTAACCCACAGTCTTTGAAGAGTATCTCCATGGTCATGGAGGCCAAAACCCTGCTGGCGACACCAGCTATGCAGCCAGATGCTGATACGTGTGATATGCCTGCTTCTACCTGCCCTTCCTTCTGACTGGCAACATTGAGTAGAAAATAACCTTTGAGAATCTCTAGGTCTCTGCAGTCCTGTTTGATTACATAAGTCTATTTTTTGTTCATATCTTATTTATAGGTAACTGGATACAATATAATTACAATGAAGAATGCATTTTTATTGCACAAATTAAATAATTTTATTATTTCCTGTGTATTCATGTGAATTAACCCACAACCATTTAAAAATATTATTATTTAATTGAATCGTTGTTTTTGAATGGAAATCTGTCAGAATTTTTAAACAGTGCAAGTAAAGACATTTATGCTTAAAAAAACCACCATAGAATAAAACTGTTATAATCAAACAATCCTGTCTCTCAAAAAAAAGCAAAAAGATTTCTCATCATTGTTGCACTGCATTATTATTGTGACTGCATCAAAGTCAGGAACCTGAAACTACCTTTATGAATCACATGTTCTTTTTACTTTTTTTTTTTTTAAAGAAGGAACAATAGCTTTTTTTTTTTTTTTTCAGTCATTACGGATGAAAATCAATTAGGTGTCTGTGAAGTTGTTACTTGGCAAGGGGATTCAGTAGCCTAAATATAAGTATTTCCGTCATTTTAGGCATTGGATGCCTGGTCTCCAGCTGCAGCTCCAGAAGGATGAAGGTCTCCCATAAATCTTGTTGTGCCTGCCAGCTTCATTTAGAGGTCATGGATAACTGGGTCACACTCACGCTCAAGTGGTGAAACTTCATGTGCTTCAAGAATTCCACCTTCAGATACATTCATGGAGAATAAAGGGTGGAATTAAATGGGGAAGACAAGATAGTGGTTGAAAGGATGTCCTGTTCCAGATTTTAACCTCTATTCACTTTTAAAAAGAAATCAGAGATTTTACCTTAATGATTTGACTTCAATAGCTGTGTTTTTACAAAGAGCATCAAATATCATAGATATTAACAGTAACTGCAATATAGTTGTTTTCCTGAAACTTGATCCTTGTGATGCATACAAATTCTTTTTATTATATTTTTCTAATTGTTCTATGACCTTAATACTTTAAAATCAGTGAAAACCAGCACTAAGAATGTAAAAGCTATGCCAATATTTGTGTTTTGGTACATGTGGCAGCATCAGAAATTTTTCTTTATTGACTCAATTATTATCACTACACAAGTTTGCTATAAAGTTACAAAATAATGTTGCATTCCAGAAGGTGTCAGCAGAGTATTAGAAAATAAAAATGAGGATGCTGTCTAAGGTCTATGCTATTAAGAATTTTCAGTGGCAGAAACATCTGTTTTACATGGTGATTTGTACAAAGAAAACATTGTTTACAACTGTTACTTGCCACTCTTTTGTAATTATTGTGAAGATCTGTATTCCTGCACTTTGAACTAGTAGGTTAGCTAGAAGATACTGAAATATATTTTGCTGAGAAAAAGGCCTCAGATCTAAGTATTAGTGTGAAACAAAGAAACAAGGAAATCCTCTGCAAATATGGTAACATTTCCCCTAGGCTAAGGGAGTAACCTGGCAAGATTAGAGCGAGAGCACAAGAAACTTCTTGAACTGTTATAAGATGAGGTCTTTTACTAATCCCAGACCCATAGCACAGCTTGAAAATGAATATAGAAATGTGGAGCCTTTGATTTACATTGCTCAGGTTCTCCTTGTCTGTTAGTAGTCAGATCCTGTTTCAACTCAGTGAAAGCGCTCTTATGGATTCACTAATGTGAAGCGTCTCACATACCACAATACTACATTTATACACACATCTTAGTAACTGAAATTACAATACAGGTAAGAAAAATGTTCAATAACTGTATTGATTTAAGAGTGGAATGAATAATTATAGCTAGGCAATATGGCAACTGTATCAAAAAACGAGATCTAAAGAAAGATACAGGCATGTTAAGGTGACCTTGCATAGTTTCTAAACTAAGCCTTTATGGAGAAGTAAGACAAAATAGAAGATGGAATGTAGCTGTGTGTCACAGTCAATGATTGTACTGTGACAAAACTGGTCCATTCTAGCTTATCTTTTTTCTTACCTTCTTAGTCACAAATATGTCTAGAGCTTGGTCTGTAATGATCAATAACACTAAAAAGAACTAATTGTGCTTTCCTTACGTAGAGACAGAGTGGTTGCACTGAAGTTTTTAGGGTTAAAATAATAGAAAGTGTATATATACTGGAATTACATTCTTATACATTACTGAATTTGCATAACGTAACATTAAACAATGTTAATTTCAAGAACATTAGAGCTTCACATTTACACTGGGGAAAAAGTAGCTCACAATGCCCTTTCAAAGGCTGCAGCATACTCATCCCATTGAAACTCACTTGTTCTGAAAGTCAAGTTCTCACAAGTTCTGCAAGAGAATAAACAACACAAACGAATAAACAAATTGCCAGGTATGATGTATGCTGTATCCCTTCCCAGACACCTTTACATTATTTGAAGAAAGATGGGAAGAACAGTGTTTTCCAGGCAGCCCCCTCACTCCTCAAGGCTGATGACAGTGGCTATCCCTTATAAAGGATATGCCTTCATAAGACAGGGCTTTTATTCTCTTATTCAGACAGGGTTTTTATTCTCATATTCAACCAGAAGCTGGTTGATAATAACAGTCATTAGGAACTAGCTCACTGCTATTGCTGTACCCGTCCTAGCTAAGGGCCTTCTAATTGATGGCATTTTTTTCCTCTTTTCAGAACAGAGCCAATTTTAGTTGTTAAGGTACCCTACAGTCCAATTTTCAAGTTTTTCTTGGCTATGAAGAAGGGTTACAAATCATTTAAAGGGCAATGAAAATGAGATTTTCATCTTTATATGATCCTAGAAACTCTTAATTAATCATAAAAATTTAGGGATTTTTTTTAATATCATCATGTCACTTTTCTTTTTTGCTGTTCATAAGGGGAAGTGATCAAAAAAAGATAATCGTGGAAATATAAAGCAAATAGTGAACTTTAAAAGGTGTAAGTTATGTAGGAGAGTGAGGCTATACAATTAGCTTTTTTTTTTTTTTTTAAAATCTTAGAATTAAGCCAGAAAGGATCCATGCAGGCATGATGAACCTTATCACTGTTTTGTCTTTCATTGTGTTTACATGAATTTGCCCACTGGAGATTGTGTTTGTATATGACCGTGCTGAAAAAGTCCAAATATGCCAAATACAGTCAACATGGTAAGTATCTGCTTATAAGGCTGAAATAAAAATGTGATCAGAGTATTTCCTTGTTTAAGTTTCATCACGTTCTTTCATACAATTAATCTTAACATGACTTCTTTCAGATATTGCAGGTTTTCTTCATCATTGCTATCTAGAAAAATTCACAATGAAGAAAGATCATATTATGAGAAGTTTTATTGGTTGTCATGTATCTTGTGCAACTTCAGAGCACTTGTTTAAATCATTTGGATGGGTCAAGACTTTGAAGTTTAAATAAGCTCTGAAGGGATGAAAGAATCAAGGATGAATTGCAGTTAATGAGGTTTTTGAGTTCCCTCTTTAAGTGACTTTTATGAACAAAAAGAACTACAAAGATTTGCCTTTGAGTGAGCAGTTTCAAGGTCTGTAATTGAAAATAAATGTACAAAACACTGTAGCATTAAATTAGGCATGCATAAGAATATATTAAAATAAAAATCTTTGACACAGAGTATTTATACTTACCGGGTGCACCTAAAAAGGAAGTACATAAATATTTCTTATTCCATTACCATTTATTGGTCGTATTCTTTAGGTGAACCAAGGGGGACTTACTTTCAATGCAAAGCACGTAGCTTCCCTTGCCACTGAGTAGGGAGTTCATTCCTGGCACCTGCTAATGAAGAAAAGCGGGTCCTTTCCCCAAGGACTCCTTAATGAAGAGGCCCCCTCTCAGGGTGTTTGAAGGGGAAGTCAACTGAAGTAACAAAATGTTTCTTTCATATCAGTTACAAAACACTTGATAAATTTTACACTGCAGAGACTACACATTCATATTTAGAACTGTAGGAAGAAGAGAAATAAATCATGTAGTCAATGAGTCAGCTTCATGTAGGAGTCCTCAGACTAGGGTAAAGGAGCCGTACTTAGGGACATTGCTAAAATACTGTTATTACCTTCAGTGGCAGAGTTGCAGAGGCTTTCATAATACAATCTCTTTTTCAAAGGAGTGACAGTGTGTTAAGTACTGTTGCACAAGATGGTCTGCTAGAGGGGGATCCATGAAGAAGACCAGTAGTGGCAGTGTGTGAAAAGTAACCTGCAAAATGAAGCAAATACTTAAAGAAATGCTGAAAGGCAGTTGAGAACTTTCCTTCCAGCTATTGGGTTGTCATAACTTCAGCTGGGATAGCTAACAAAGCACAACAATATCATATATTCCTTACTTTGAAGCCAAGGCTTCCCAGGAAGAAAAATGACTTGTAAAGGAGACAGTGGGGGCTAGCTTAGTCTTCAGTAACTTGAGGTTCAAATTTCCATTTTATGTAAGTACAGCTGTGGGAATTCACTATTTGTCAGTGTGGAATTATATTTAACTCCTTATTGGATGATCAAATGATATGAGTAAGCTTGCCATATTTTCAGATGGAAACTCGAGCTAGTGTGATCAAAAGTCCTTTGAGTGTTGTCATTTTGTTCTAAGTATGAATTTTTAGGCATCTAATCTGGCTTTTGTCGCTAACTGAAAGTATTGGGCAGAAGGGTTAATTACTGGTATGTATACAGAGATTTCTTAATCAGCGATCAAATTTTGCTGTGCAAAGAGAAAAAGGTGATAGACAGGATGCACAGTATTAGATTAAAAATTTGGAGAGCACAGGGTTTAGCTTTGATCAGTTTTGAGAAGCTGCAGCTGTAAGGCTGACATTCTTAGTTTGGCTATTTTAGTAACCGATCATTAAGAAGTTTCAGAAAGAATATTACAGCTCTATGATTTACATTCCTGAATGATGAAATTGACTTATTTTTCTAAATCTTCTGCATTCTGTCCCCCCCTTATAACAGATTACATCTTACTAGCACGATGGGCAATTTTGCCATCTGCTTTAAACTTCAGATAGACTTAAAATGAGCAGTTATTTTAAAGTTAAGTCAGATGAAGGACAACAAAAAGCAGAACTTCATATCAAACTGTGGGTATTTCATATGCTATTATTATACATAAATTTTAAAAATTACTCTTCAGAGATGCACATGAACTAAAAGAGGAAGTTCGGAAGTTCACCTGAATGTAAAATTACTAGTGTGGACCAACATATATCGAAAGACATATAGATTTTGACTAGTTCCCTGTCCTACTACCTTGGATCATTAAACTATTGGGTCACTTGGAAATGGCTTTGCAATGCAACTCCTCAGATATAAATGCTTAGTTTTTTAATGAGTCTCTGATCTGCTGTACTGTCCCCTGCAATAAAATGGTCTGTACAACCAGCCAGGCTGCAAAGATCAGGAAAAGCAGAAATAAGTACTACTGACTGGTTGGATAGAAACCTTTTGACACTTTTATGTCTGCATTGAGTCCAAAACCTCTGGTCACCCACTGCGCCCACTCCAAGAGGGAATATTTAAGTCTTCAGAGCACAAACTGTAACAGCCTTAGCAGGCAGTTATAAACCAACTATACAAGCTAATCAGGGATAAAAACTGGCTTGCAAAACTGTTTAGTTTCTGGAACCATTTTCTGGAATAGTTTTGTTGCATGCCTGGCAAAATTGTCAGTCAGTGCTGGGCATGGGTATAAGGCATGACAGAAGGTATTTCTGGTTGGCAGTATGAGTGAAGCTACGCTATTTTGAGGAGGTGATAGAGTTTAACAACATAGTGGGGAGAGACATATTATGCCAGATCACTTGCCCTTGGAGCCAGAGGACAGAAACTGGGCCATTTCCTTTATTGGTGTAGATATTGTCTGTGTGGCTGTGTTATTCTATGAAACAATAGAATGATCTCATGATTGAGCAGGATGGGCCGGCTCATAAAAGCATTGCTTTAAATTAGCTCCCTCCATGTCAGAATTTTCTTGCGAAGAGCTTAATGGAGAGGTCCAAAAGCATCAGAGATACTGAATAGTTAAGTAGTGTGGGGCTCAAGCTCCTTGCTTGATTTACTTTTATTTAAAGAAAGAACACTTTATATAGACATAGCCCATGATACAAGTGAAGAATACCACCTGTATTACATCGATCATCAAACCAAGCTAACACGATTCTACATAAAACTTTTGAGAACTTGGAATCCCACTGGCACCCAAAAATCATTTGTAAGGGAAGTGCTATTTGTTATATTAAAACATGGGACGCTTGGCAGAAAAATTGATTTTTTTTTTCTTCTTCCTGCAAAACACAACTGACAATAGGGGTTTTTTTTTCAATACTATGAAAGAAACCAAACCAGACAGATTAATTTTCTCCCTCTGGATGAGATTGCTGGTTTAAGTGTAAGCAATCAGACCATAAACACTATGTAAAATTAGTAGTTGGATTGTTAAGTATTGCAGCTGGAGGGGAGAATAGTCTTGTTCTGCTTTACAGCGTTCCTGTCAGTCTAACCTTGGCCCTTTTCAAACATAAAAACCCCCATAGAATTAGCTACTGGGTTAGAAATGGGTGAAGTTTTTTCCCATGTTATATTTGTTTACTTTATCTGTTGTTTGTTTCTACAGATATTTGGCCAATTTTTCACATACTTTAGTACAAACTGAGAGACTATGTTCATCCCCAATTAGTGTTGCTCTTATTACTCTAGGTACAGATGTTAGAGTATCTATATTCTTATTTAAAGTCCTTTGACCAGCTAAAAATCCTGTTTCTAGTGATGTAATACAATAAACTTCCCACTCTGTGGGTTTAATTCAGCATCTGCTAAAACAGATGCACAGACATACTCGTGGGGCCAGCAGCTAGGTACTTTGGATCCGAGTCTTATATAAAGGAGATGAATTCAGACTTCCTTAATTCTCTTTACCTTGTTAGTTGCAGACTACAGAAGGGACATCATGGAGGCATTTAACTAAATTATATTTAGATGCAAACTGTAGGTTTAAAAAACAGATGACCATGTGACTAACTTCCTAGAGCTAGAAGAATCTGTTATAGTTAGATACTAGCTGTATTCAAGCCTATCCTTGGAGCAAAGCAGTATGAAAGAAATGTTTAGCATTTATATAGGCTTTTAAATTTTGTTAAGGGATGGATACTAGAAGATGCCACCTCCTCCATCGACCCCAACCCAGGACCCTCTTGTCCAGCCACTGGAACCCATCCCAGTGCCCTGGGGACTGAAGCTCTCTGTCGAGGCTGAGGAACTTGGCTGACTCTGTTCCCTTTGCAGGATCCCTTAGGTGTGCCAGCATGGATTCTCCATCTGCTCGATATCCCTGTCCTGATCCAAGGCCGCCTAATCCCTCGATGATCCAGGATTAAGTTTGCCAGTGGATCCACATGCACACTCTATGCCCACCTAATCTGGGGCAAGTACAGACACCACCTGGAACATAGGCTATGACCTGTGGTCCCACTCCTGATGCTGGTGCTGATGCCCTCACTCACCTCACACCCGTCTTTCCCCTGTGTCTGGTTTTCGAGGCACACACCATTGCCATCACAGTAGCTGGAGTTTAAAGACCACACTGGCTTCAGTAGCTGACATCACAGGCCAGGGGTGCCCACACCCCCAGTCTGAATCCAGCAGCTGGTACCAAATCCTCCTTTTCCCTAGTATCCCATTTGACAAGATCCTTGATCAGATAATCATACTAAACCAAACATGCCCATGTTCCCCATACCCTTATCAATTAGTTTGACTGGCCTGGTATGGTTATCCTTACTGTCTTCGTTATCACTGGTTCATTAAGTTTGGACATACGTAGATTCTTGCTCATAGCTTCATTCTTTTCTTACCATACCCTTCTGTCCTGAGAAGGTCCTTGACCAGATACCCTTTTAACAGATGCTCTCTCCTTCCACATCCCCTTTCATATTTCATTTTGATTTATCATGTATGTAAACTTACCCGCATACTTAAGTGTATTGCTGAATTATTCTGCTGAAAGATAACATTCATGAAATGTAGAATTACTATATATGTGAATGTAACTGTTTTCACAGATTTCACTGTTAGAATTAAATTTTTTTGATTTTTTTTTTAAAGATTAGGTGGTATTTTTATTTTTTAGCATTTGTTTAGAGCATCCAATAAAAATGAAACAACTAAGAATAACTCTAGAGTAGCAGATTGGTTAAACTGTAATAACACCTTTTCCAAATATGAAACCACTTTCTTTAGTAGTTCTAATGTAAGAAGGCTTAGTGGAGACCTTATCACCATGTTCTAGTATTTAAAGGGTGGCTAAAGAGAAAATGGGGACTCCCTTTTTGCAAGGATTCACATGGAAAAGACCAGGGATAAGGGGTGCAAGTTACTGTTGTGGAGATTCCAAATTAGACACAAGAGGGATATTTTTCACACTGAGAACAATCAGTCACTGGAATAATCTCTCTAGGGAAGTGGCGGATTTCCCATCATTGGAAACTTTTAAGATTCAGTTGGGCAGGGTGCTGGGCCATCTTGTCTAGACTGTGCTTTTGCCAAGAAAGTTTGGACCACATAATCCTTGAGGTCCCTTCCATACTAGTATTTGATGATTCTGTGATTCTATGATTCGATGATTCTACTAATTTGTAGCTCAAAATAATCTGGTAATTAACCCCCTTTCAAGCAAAACTTCCTACAAAAAAGTATGTTCATTCTGCAGATTTTTAACGCCTTGTTGATTAGTGGTATCTGTTATTGGTAGGTATGGTTGATTGGGCATGCAAAACTGCTAAGTACTGTCATGAGAGTGAAGCAGTATTGTAAAGGTCCATTGCTTTTACACTAACTGCAAATATGCAAAGATCTCTTTTTGCACTTGCTGAAAAATTATCCTTGGAAGTTATTTTTAATTTAGTAATGGCTTATAATAACATGTCAACGTTAGGATAAAATTCTGGTGGGATGAGATACTGATACTAGCACTCGGATTATAACATTATAACCTGTGATAGCCTTCTCACTGTGGGGTGAAATTATTGACAGACATGGAAATGAATTTAGAGACTGACCCAACAGGATGAATTGCCTTTAATCAGAATTTGGTTTTGTCCCAAAAAACATTAGTCTGACTATTGTTGCAGACTCTAATTGTAGCATTTTTCATTGCTAATTGAAACAACAGAATGCTGAGGAGTGATATATTAGAGTCAAAGTGCAGGATTACAAGGAAACACAGATAGATGTTCTCCCTCCTCTGTTCAACCTGTTGTACTAAGCAGGGCTCTTGAGCGGTCGCTGATCATGGTGCCACTATTCAGCTAAGTATGTATGCACAGTAATACCTAAAAATAAGTAGGAAATGCAGCCAAATCAAAGGGTCCTTTGATAGGAATTATAAAGTGATCCTCATACTCAGTATGTAAGACTCAGTCGGTGTAGTCAAAAGCAAAGAATAATCTATTTTTTGAGAAGCTGAAAGAAGTTAATAGCTATAACATAGTATCTTAGTGTTTATGACTTTGTATCCTTCTACAAGCTCTTCCCACAGCTTTGAAAACAGGATACAGTGGGATCCAGATTCTTTAGTTCCTAGGTTCACTTTGAATGTCAATTATTATGTCTTATGTCTATATTCACAATGTGTTACCATGGCAGCAGTATTAAAAAACCAGTTTTCCTACATTTTGGAATAAAATGTTATTAAGGTAGCTGAAGAAAATTATTGATTTTCAACTTATTAACTGTAATTTATACTAACACAGTAAAAGTTAGTCATGAGGTCATGAAAAATTCAGACTGGAAGGTATCTCAGGCGGAATTTAGTCCAATCTCCTGTTTCAAGCAAGGTCAGCTATGGGATTTGACTAGGTTGCCTGAGACTATATTGAGTAAGATCTTGAAAACCTCCAAGGATAGAGATTACACAACCTCTCTGGGCTGTTCTCATTGTGAAAAAGTGTGGTGGGTTGATCTTGGCTGCAGGCCAGGTGACCATCAAGCTGCTGTATCACTTGCTCTCCTCAATTGGACAATGGGAAAAAATATGATGAAAGGCTCATGCATCAATTTAAGTAGAGGGAGATCACTCAGCAATTACTGTCACTGGAAAAACAGACTTGACTTGAGGAAATAAGTTTAATTTATTTCCAATAAAATCAGAGTAGGATAATGAGAAATAAAACCAAATCTTAAAACATGTCCCCCCCTCCCCCCAGTCTTCCTGGGGACAACTTCACTTCAAAATTCTCTACCTCCTCCACCCCAAATGATGTGGAGTGATGGGGAACAGGTGTTCCAGTCAGTTCATCACATGTTGTCTCTTCCATTCCTTCCTCCTCGCTCACTTCCCTTCCTCCAGTGTGGGGTCCCTCCCATGGAAAAGTCCTCCATTAACTTCTCCAGTGTGGATCCTTCCCACAGGCTTCAGTTCTTCATTAACTGCTTCAGCATGGGTCCTTTCCATGGGGTGCAGTCCTTCATGACCAAAGTGCTCCAGAGCCGGTCTGCTGTGGGGGTACAAGTCCTTCTAGCAAACCTGCTCCAGTGTGGGCTCCCCTATCCACAGGGCTGCAGGTTCTGCCAGGAGCCTGCTCCAGCATGGGCTTCCCATGGGGTCACAGCATCCTTTGGGCACATCCACCTGCTCTAGTGTGGGATCCTCCACATGCCGCAGCTAGATATCTGCTCCACTGTTAACCTTAATGAGCTGCAAGAGGACAGCCTGCCTCACCATGGTCTTCACCACAGGCTGCAGGGCTACCTCTGCTCCAGCACCTGAAGCACCTCCTCCCCCTCCTTCTTCACTGACCTTGGTGTCTGCAGAGTTGTTTCTCTCACATTCTCACTCCTCTCTTCATCTGCAGTTGCGCAGGTTTTTTTTTTCTCCTTCTTAAGTATGTTATTCCAGAGGCACTACCACCATTGCTGATTGGGTCAGCCTTGGCCAGTGGCAGGTCCGTCTTGGAGCTGGCTGATATTGGCTCCATTGGATAGAGGGGAAGCTTCTAGCAGCTTCTCTCAGAAGCCATCCCTTTAGCCCCCCTGCTACCAAAACCTTGCCATGCAAACCTAATACAAAAAGCTCTTCCTTATATCCAGTCTGAACCATCAGTTTATGTCCATTGTCTGCTGTCCTTCCACTGTGTGCTGTTGCAAAGAGCCTGGCTCTGCTTCCTCTTAGGTACCAGTATCTGCTGGTAGGACTCACAGCAGCTGCCTCTTCTCCAGGCAGAGCAAGACAGAGATACTGAAAAACAAACCATGTACAGCAGTGGTGATTCCACTCCCAATCCATGCAAGTATATCTAGAAGGTCTTTTAAATGAGGTTAGAGCTTTGTTGTTGTTGTTGTTAACTTTTGCTTTAAGTAATTGATTAAACATAGTGAAAATTGTGCCATCAGTGTAGACATCCAGGCATTCATTTATAAAATGAAGACATGCTTTCATATCATGTTAGATTGCTGAAATGTAGCTCATTGGAAAAGTTAGGGGCCAAATAAAGACACTTTTTACTAACATACTGCAAATGTCAAACCTGTTGACCTGTATCTTTAGACATTTAAATGTCAAAAGTTAAAATATAGTTTGGGGAAGAAAAGAATACCATTATAGTTACCAGGAAACTCTTCGAAATCTCTAAGAAATATTAAAAAAATAAGCAAAATAATATTGTTTTTTATTTATTTGCCACAATCCACTGTTGACATTTATTAAACTTCAAGAGAAAAGATGGGAACTAAGCTAGCCTTGACTGAATCTTCTTTTGGAGAGGGGAGAACACAAGTTCAATCCAATTCTAACTTCTTTCTAACAATTTCAACTTAAATGACTTGCCGGATTTTTCCTTCCATGTTGTTTCAAAATTTATTTTGACTGATTCCGTGCAATGAGATTGTTACATACATAAATTCTTATATTTTTTATTCACTAAAAGTAATACTGGGACGTCTTAATGAACAAAGGTGAGATTTGGTGTAGGTGATTTTAAACCAGGCAGTTTCAAAGACGGGCACATATAATTCTAGCTCTCTACTAAAGCCAGTTTTTAATTTAACTAATTCCTTTTTGATTTTCATATAAATGTGTCAATAAAATTATTCAATATTCACCTTGAAATATATATGGAACAAACACACTTGTGAATTGTCATGAGTTTACTTAAAGTTAAAAAATAAAAAAATACAATTGTCCATTTTGATGAAATTTTTGGTACTTTTTTTTTTTGCAAACAATATTTTGTATCCTAAATGTATCGAGTCTACTTTCTGATCTGTTGCATAAACAAAACCATGTATTTATTTAATAGAACTGAAGATTATATTCTTTTGAATGGTATGATAGTAACGTTTTCTGTTCTAAGGAGACCTTTCTCCTATGAGCATAATTCCATAGTTCAGTTGTTCTTTGACCCTTGATACTCATAGGAGAAAACCAAGGAAAACAATAATCATAATTTTTTCTTCTACCTCACTCTTATAAGCTTCTAAATGGCAGAACTTTGAAAGTTGCTCAGGTTTTGAAATGTTAGAAATGATGTGTTCTTCAGATAACAGATCAAATATTACTTTTACTGTTGCTCTTAAGGAAAAAACCCTCAGGCATTTACTGTGCATATATTTTACAAAATATTTGCCATACAGAGCATATATGTTGTTTCTTAAATTCTTAGACCTTTTTTTTATTTTATTTTTTATTAATAGTCTTTTACTATTTTATCTTTGAGAACTTCCTGTTGTGGGAGAACAGAGTACTGTGGTCTCTCTTAGCCTGGCTTACGTTGTCATAAATAATGAGGTGGAAATCCAACTATTTTAAAGATGGTCGTTGTAATCGTGGTTTTGTGCTCATGTCAGTGGTATTCAGATATTTGCATTCTGCAGATATCTTTGTAGAAGGCAAAATCCTTGGGGTTTTTCTCATTGTTTACTAATTTTCAAAAGAACTTTTAAAAGTCTGATTTATTTCTGCAGGTGCAATGTCTTCCACTCTCTTGAAACAAGCATGCTTAATAAATAGACATATTTTATTGTCATTTTGGTAGTAGTATCTTAATCAGTCAGATGCATTGTGCCTTCATTTTATGCCTATAAATATAAACTCTTAAATAAAATAAACTTTTAAAATGAGATTGATGACAGAAAATTGCCTAAGAATCCAGGTAGGATGTTAGGGATAAGGACACCAATGTGAAAACTCATCATTAAAAATCAGCTCAACACTCACAGTCACTGTTAAAATGTAAAGCTGGATCTCAAGAATTTCTCTATAGACTATAGGATTTTTGGTCCCTGCTACTGGTATTTGGGACAAATGTTCCAAAGGTACAGGAGCACAAGATTAATTGATATGAGACTGAGGTGTACAGAATTAATTAATGTGAGAGACTGAGAGCTAGTCAATATGAGCATAGAGATATATGGAATAAATTAATTGATATTTTGGGAGAATCTGTATTATCAGTGGCACTCCATGCAAAACAGATGTGATACTATGTAAAAATATTAAATTTCACAGACTTTTAACTCTATTGTACTTGAAGTGGGCAATACAATTAACTGGTATAATGACAAAAGTCTTGAAGAGAAAAGACTAAAAACCTGTGTTTGTGAACTTTTTTGACTAATAAAATGTCTTTCTTACTGACTATACTACAAAAACATTCTGTTGTTAAATAATTATGTAATATCAGATTCATAAATTTTTGGTCAGACCATTGGTCAAAATGAAATAGAGAAGAAAACAGGCAAAGTATCGAGTTTATTCTATTATGTGGCTTGCAGGCTGTTTTATTTCTGTTACGTTTCTATTATTTCTATAAAATTGTTTAAGATTTTAGAAATTAAGATAGATATGTAAACAATATCTGGCTTTGGATCATTTTGATGGATCCCTAGATTTAAATATGCTTTGGAAATATTCAAATGAGACTGCATCAAAAGACTGAAATTAACCTCCCAGATGAGATTAATGAGATTAATGAGTCTGAGATATTATAAGTATCCTGTGTAATGGGTTCAAAGTAGAAAAGCAGACCCACAGAAGCATGAAAGTCCTTTATTCTGAGTGTGGGAAATGGTAAGACTTTGTTAATATCTAGTTTTTTGTGAAATTGAGAATAATTGCAGCTTCCTTATACCCTTTCATAATGCATTAAAACAGATATTGTGATTTTTAAAGATTTACAGCAGGTTTCCTTTCACAGTAGCTTACTGTTGTTGAAGGCTGAAGAGTTGTGTAATACAATCTTACAGGAAGACAGACAGCCTTTAAGACTACTGTAGAAAACTATGCAGAGACCCTTCACTTTCTGGGGCCCAGTCATTAAGCTATTGACCACTATACCTTGGCCCAAGAAAGCAAATTGGGAATTCATTTAACTTCAAATATGTTCCAAACCACATAGAGGAATCACCTGGGTTACATGAGTGCAAGATCTCCTGCATTCAAGTTACTTCCACCTCCTGCCCAGGAATGATGAGATCAGAGAAAAAAGATAACATGGTTTCTTCTGCTTTTGTGAAAGCTATGGACTTTGTCTTATATTAGTATGAAGAAGTGATTTTCTACATTATTAATTTAAGCTTCAGAGAAAGTCAATTTAGTACCTGACGTTACTTCTTCTTGTTTGTTGTATCCCATTTTATTTATTTAAGTCAAATTAATGTTGCAAGAAGTGTATTCCACACACTACACAAAGGCTGTTTTGGGATATCTCTTTCTTAAGCAACTCTTTCTGCCTATTTTATCTCTGTCATCCCAGTTTAACTAACTCAGCAAAGATATGCAACAAATCATCTGTCCAAAAAGTTATTCACAGACTGCAGTTTGTCTGGGTGGGGGAACAAAAAAAGGGAAAAAAAGAAAACAAACCAACAAACCCAGTAAAAATAACATTTAAACTCCTTCCCAGAAGTTTACATTTATATTATTGTTGTCTTATTTTTCAATAACCACTACCTGATGAGAGTTTTCAGGTAGAGTTTTTTTATAGTTTTTGTTGTCTCATTGCCATTAATTAAAATTTCTGTTTTGAATGGATTCAGTATGGCACATTGAGCTTTTGGTCAAAGTGTGGGGGCTAAGGTAGCATTAAACAGAATTATGTTTTTCTGGAGAGAAATCCAATAATGAAAATACATTTCTAACCACCACCTCAAGCTTTTTATGATAATTAGAAGTTCGTTTTTTCTGGTATCTTTTGTGTATATAGACAAATTCCATGTATATATTCCACTCAAAATGGCTGTGTGGAAATATTTTCCCTCCAAACTTGGTTGTTGGATTATAACAGACATCTAATTCAGCTGCTTCCGCTGTTATTTTATGATGTATTACATGTATGGATTCATATCAACTGAAAGCACAAATAAAGCTCCAGAATACTTGCTGTGCCTTAACTTGAGGTCTGAGAAAAAATTAAGAACTTATCTCCTACAAATTTCTTTCTCTTCTGCCCCAGAGCCTGTGGTCCCACTCCATTCTGGGTCTTTTCCCACTGGCTTCTGATCATTCACAGTGGCTCTCCTGCCTCTGCTCCAGCCCATGCTTCTCACCCCTACTGCCTCTGTCTTGCTCTATTTACTTTTCTCAACTCTTTATCTTCATGTCCAGCTTTTTGGTCTTCTCTGGCTTTTGCTTCCTTCCTCAATCTGCTATGTAGATACGCGTGAGAGAACACCAAGGACATAGCATGGATAAGGGGGACTGCATGAGAGAAAGTATGGTTGACATCTAGCACATTGCTTCTGCAGGTAAAAAGGTTTGTTGGAGCTCTGTGGCAGGAATGTTAGTTTGGAGCAGAAGTGAGCTGTCACAGGAGAAAACAAGAAGGGAAGAAACAGAAGATGCTAGAAAGGAAGGTGTATGTTCCCTAGATGCAAATTATCATTTTATGATTCTGAGAATTACTGTAGATAAGAATAATTGCAGTGAAAGCCTCACTGAGTTTCTACTGCCCTGTGATAGAGCAGCTCTAGCACAGATGGGACCTGCAGGATGCCTAGGTGATAATTCGAACAAGATCCTAATTATGTATGAAGTCTGCTTCTTTTAAAGCTTAATGATTTTGTAGTATATAGATGACTATACTGATACATATGTAGAACAATTAAAGGACTATATCATATTTCAAAGCTGTTCTTTGAACAGCTCGGGACAAGTAGATTTTTCCAGTAAAAGTTGTTAGATTTTTAATTCATTTTTTTTAATGTGGGCAAAACTATTTAGTTTCCACTAATCCTGGCATACACCAAGAGCTTCCTCATTCTGCTCTATAACAGTTAACTCCAAAGAGATAAATTTTGGAAAAGTTATAGGTAGTAGAAAAGGATTATAAAAAAAATATAAAAATACTGCTAATCCTGAAATATAGCTACCATGTATAATAATAAATCCTTTTTCCTTTTCCTTTTCCAAAATAAAGGAACCATTTTGCTTGTGGTTCATCTCAAGTATAATTTAAGCACTGAATGTTATAGCAGGTACATATAGCATGACTACTACTAGCCAAAGAAACACAGACTAATTATCTAAATCAGTTATCAAAAAGTAATTATTCTGAGTTTGAAGAATTCTGATTTATATGACAAATACAAGAGCAAAAGGTATGCAAACCTAAAACCTAAGATCCATAATGCTGAATACCAGTAAACTACACTGTTTCAGATGCTCATTCCTCTTGAAGTTAATTTTTCATGCACTGAAGTCAGAACGTAGGAGCAAAGTCTTGTGGAGGGTATATTTAAAAGTAAGATCCTATATCCACCATTTGGCATGGGGTTTATATTCTGATGAATTTAGCATGTGAATATATATCCTAATTGTTGGAAATAATTGGCATGGATATACACTAACAGTTTTTTGTTTCTCTTTAAGTAAACCAAAGCAGATTTTCATATTACATTAAAGCTTATAAGTTTTAATTTGATAGTCTGACTTCAAATCAGAAATTTGACCTCCAATCTCTGGAACATCGTAATCATGATGTATAGTAAAAATCAAGCTGAATGCATGAGAAAAATCATTGCCTCCCAGATGCTGAACAGTGTTTATTCAGTTGCAAATGCCAGGTCAGTTTCTCCTGTTCAGTGCAATGCAACACCAGCTGAAGTACTTTGATTTATTTTTAACCCTGTGGACAAACTGGTTTAATGAGATATTGCAAAATGTTATCTAATTTTTGGTAAACATGCTCCTCAGATGTAAATAAAATGTTCTCAATGGAACATTAGGAACAGACATTTTACCCACAATGCTTTTCATTTTTTTCGATGACGACTAGCAGTTTCCATGTCAACTACATACAGTGAAGAGGTTTTGGTGCCATACGGTTTACAGAACCATCTGTGTACTCCAAGGACAGCCTTGATGCGCACTGAAAATGCAAACTTGTTTTGTGAAAGGTTAAAGTGGCAGAAATATATATCAAAAACTATCTACTGATATTCCCAAAATGAATTTTCCAGCTGTTCATGTCAAATCCTTTTTGTTATTATTGGAGAATACCATTTAACTTTAGAAGAAAGTTATAAGCCTAGGAACACTGGCGAAAAAAAAATTCTTTTTTTTTTTTTTTTTAAGCAAGCTGTGATAACTATGTGCTGTAGGCAACTAGACAGAATATGACTTACACTGGAATGGTATAATCACTTGCAACTAACAATATCCATTGAGGGTGCTCTTTATGTAAAACAAGATTCAGCTTATAATACTATTCAAAGTCACATTAGTCCCAGAGAATAATTGAAGCAAAGAAATACTATTTAACAAATTAAATTCAAGAGGCTCTGATTCTACAAAACAGTTTGCTATTGTAGAATGAACTCATCTTTCCCTCATAGGAACTTCACTTACTTACAATCATGTTCTTTTATAGTTTTGGTGTTAGTTTTCTTTTTAGCCCTGTGGATTTTTCATTACTTCCTGCTCAGAGGATCATATGCAGGAGCTTCGGATTCCCTCTTCCATTTGCTCCGCATCCAACTATGGATATTAGACACAAGGATTAAGCTTTCCTGCCACAGGGTGCAGAGTTACAGCTCCCGGTTCTATTTTAAACTGGAAAAAAATCTGTTTCTAACTCTTTAAAGCAGAGATTGACATTCAGGGTGGGATTCACTTATTTTGACTTCATCTATCTTGGTTTGAATGCATAGTGGTCTTAGTCCCTTTATAGTTCATGGAAACAAGCCACTCCAGAAGGCAGTAGTTCTTACCTACCATAGAGCATAACTGAATGTAGAGTCTTGAATGTAGACGAAACCCAAAGGACTCTCTTAGATTAGTCTTAATTTTTAGAGAGCTACATTTGGGTATGATGAATTCTACCCTTGCTCCCAGGAGACAATTACAGGCTGTAGATCTCAGACAGATGAATAGGATTTTTGAGAGATGCTTGTACTTGGTATGATGGTCTAGTTGCAGCTAGAAATGACTCCTTGTAGAACAGAAATACTCTGAATTGCTGTTGTCAGATGTTGCTTGAAATGCGTGTTTGAGTCATCCATACACAATTGGAAATACGGCACAGGACCTACAAGAGACCCACTTCTTTTTGAAGTGGCAGCTGCAGTCTTGATGAGCTATATGAGGAATCTCAAATGATACACTAGGTGCATAATCTTCAGTAACTTCTAGTTTATAAGTAAACACTTAAAATTAGGGAGAAGCGAGTTTCGGTCTTGTTATCTTTCTGGGCTAATTCATTTTAATTATGGATGTAAAGGACTTTTACAGAAAGGAATGAGAACGCCATTTTTTATGTTCTTTGCATGGTAGGGCAATCTTCTGAGAGTTCTTAGACCTAAGTCTGAATCTCTTGATGTGAAGACGAAATTGATGTTATGCCTCTTTCTTTGTACAGGTGCTGAAATGACTAACCTAGATTATGATAAAAGGAAAGGAGGAAAATGAAGCAGCTAGGCTACTGCTGTCCCTGAATTTTGAAATAAATTTGTTGTGGTCTCTCATCTGACTTTAAAATGACTACATATAATGCCCCAAAAGTACAAATTGCAAGATGCAGAAGAATCTTGAGGACTGAAGTAAGGAGAAACTTAGAAAGCAGCACATACTCAGCATTTTTTAATGGGCAGCCTAGACACTCAGCACACCAGTTTTAAGATCCAAATTTGAGGCCTGTAGATTTCACTGTCCTTTACATAGGGATTTTGGATACGGAATTCAGGGTTTGATTTCTGACATGGGAGTCTGGTGCCTGAATCTCATTTTGGATCTAATCCTAGGTCTTGCTTCTCCAGCTATTTTCTGCTTTTGGATGAAAAATTAGCTTTTGCACCACTTTGGCAAAAACAAAGAAGATGCAGACAGCTGGACCTGCCATTAGAATTTTATTCCTTAGGAGAATATTATTATAATTTTTAGATTTCATTGATTTCAATAAAATTTTGCTGAAATAAAAGAGAGGATTATTTCTTTCTCAGTTGCAGTTGGTGTCATATATGCTGACTATTTGTTTCTCAGACATTCCTTAAACATTGTGCCTTTTCAAAATATTTCTGCTTTACTTTTTAAAGTAAAAAGCAAGGGTATTTGAATTTAAACAAGAGATTCTTCCCTTCACAGTCAGTAATCTCTCATGGGTTTGATCCTGCAGCCAAGTCATTATTTTGAAATAATAGTGCCTTACCCATTTCCATGGCAATAAACAATGCTGGTGTAACAGTCTGAAGCCATGACCATTCTTCCCCACCATGAGCGCCAACAGTTAATCTATGAAGATTTTTGTTTCTTCTGTTCTTATCAGGACAATATTATATTGTTTCTCCCTACTACTATCAGCCTGGCAGCTCTTCCCTAGCTTTTCCATTTTCGTCCAATTGAAACATAATGAATGAAATAATTTGAATCAATTAAAAGTAATATAGTTGTTCTAAGGCTGCATTGATTTACTGCCTTCCTTCCATTTCTCTTTTCTTCTCTTGATATTCCCTTTTGTGTTCTAGTTTCTTCCTCTCTTATCTCTGTACCTTTTTCTTTTACGGCAGGGTTACAAACCTCTTTCTTTCTTTTATCCCTTGCCTCAGCGGTGATTTTGCATTGCCTTCATAGCTGCTCTGTAAGGATTTGCAGCTGCATTCCCATGGCTCCTCTTCACCCTGGCAGCAACCCACACAGTTTTTTTCTAACAGCTCTCGCCTGCTTGTTTTAAGGGTGGGTGTCACATCACTAGTCTGTCAGTGCTTTTGTTAATTAATAGAGACAATGTTAATTGAGGAGTGATTTTGTTAATAGATGTGTGAAACCTCTAAATACACCCTGTATGAACTCAGTATTTTCTGTAATCAGAACATTTTCACACTGAGCTGGTTCATGCAATTCATGAAAGTTTTGTGCCTTCTAGCTTGCATTCCAACTGCCTACCAAGCATTACGGTTTGGGTTTAATGACAAACTTGATGCCAAAATAAGAGCAATTTCTGAAGCCTCACGGAAGACTCAAAAAAATCTGGATGAACCTGACTCATTCTTAAGTAAAAGTGGGCTGCTTCATGTCTGTTGTTGCAAGCCACTTAAAATTCAGTGGTTGTCCAGAGATGGTTCAAACTAAGACAAAAACCACTTTGTTCAGTTTCGTATTGATAACTCCCACCATACTACACTATTAAGGCATTACTCTGCTGTTACTACACGATTAAGATATCCTCTAATTGGACTACAGTTTCCTGTTACCATGGAGAACATTCTGGCACATAAGAGCTCAGAATAAAGTTGAATGCTTTTTAGCATTTAAAATAGGCAATTTCAGTTTTGGAGTCTGTATTTAAAAAATTGCAGAATGTGCCTTAGTTCACTTCTAGAGTTCAGTTAGCCACACACTGAATATATAGGAAGCTAAAAGCTGAGAATGGAAGGTGAAGAATGGTAAAGGCTTTTGCCAAATAGAAATATGTGTGTTACAAAGGCAGAGTTCTGAGCCATCCTATTTGGTTGCTCTGTATAATTAATAAAGCAAACAACATCCTCAGAATACAATTCATCCCACCCTTAGGTAGACATACAAACACCAACGACCCTTCATCAATTACAAAAAGAAGCAGCTCTGACTTAGATAAATAACCATTAGGCTTCTACACCCAGGAGATATCGTAACTATGGAATATGTCATATATTAACTATTAACTACTAATTAACTCTGAACAAAGACAGTTAGATGAGCCACTAGGTGGGCAAATATCGTCGTCTTGAATTCTGTGATTTGAATTTATTATGGATTTGCTTTTCTTCCCTTCTGAATTGTCTTTGTTCACAAACCACTTTGCTGTGTTTTTAACCCCCTTGTTATGCCCAGGAATGTAAGAACCTTTTTTGCAGGATGTGATTACAAAAGGTCACAGATTTTAGGCTATCATTGTGACATACCTTGCCATACCTTGAAACAGTTATACTCTGTAAACTTATCTCAATGATCACTGTTCTTATAAGAAATTGTCTTCACCAAAAGAGATATTAAGTGTTGGAACACGCTGCCCAGGGAAGTGGTTGAGTCACCATCCCTGGAGGTATTGAAAAGAGTGTAGATGAGGTGCTTGGTTCCACCAAGTTTTAGTGGCAGACTTGGCAGTGCTAGGTCAGTGGTTGGACTTGATATCTTAAAGAGTTTTTTCCAAGCTAAGCAATTCTATGATTCTATGATTCTAAAATCTGCCTTCATTTTGTACTTATCATCCTAAAGAAAATAATAGGAGACTGGCTTTGTGACACCGCCTTCTGTTATGAAACAATTCTTAAGGTGGTTGTCTTCACCGTGTTTTGGTAGGACAAAGCATTGTATGCATGGAATTTGTTACTATGAAAGGAAAAAAAAAAAAGCCTTTCTATTTTCAGTTCAATTTAGAGGAGCAGTGGGAGAGAAAAAGGAATTGAAATAATAAAATTGACAAATGGAAAGGAAAAGAGGTAGAAGAAATATTTTCCACCTGTTACAAATAATGGAAAGTAATTTAAAAGCTACTTTGCAAAAAGGAAAGCAGCAGGGCCTTTTTATCTCTTTAACACCACACTTATGATTCTTTTGAACACCTTTCAAAACAAATTACTTTTAGGTCTTTCATGATAAACTTTATAACTTTTTTCTTTATCATGTGTAATTACAATATTTATAATGACTGAAAAGCTTGAAAGAAAATATTGTACTTGCATATTGTTTATATTAAGGAAGAAAAGGCTGTGACATTCAGGAGTAAAACTCCCTATTAAATATCAATATAAGGCGAGTGAATTAACATGGTGCCTGATAACACAAAAAAAATCTTGTTAATTAATTGCATTTAAGTTATATTACAGAAAAAAGAAAGCACTTCTTTCTCTAGAAATAGGGCCTTTGTAAAGTGGTTTTCAAAAATTGCAACACAGAAATTATTGTATTCAAAAGAAATTTTCAGCTTTTATTCTGCTTTTTGGGGTTTTTTTGGCTGTCAGTAAAAAACAACCTTCACAAATGTAAGATTTCTGGATTTTTTTAGCATATTAATACAAAGAATAATAATTAATGGATATGTCTAGTTGTTCTGATTTTAACAATGACAGTGAAGTTTAGGTATGATTCATTTACTTAATCCTATTCCTAAATATCTGGTAACAATCTGTATATCAAGACATACTACTGTAGATTGATATCTTCTTTCCTAAACTAAAGAAAAAATCACCCACAAGTCTTTTGGGGAGTTTGGGGATTTGGGTTTGGTTTTTCTTTTCTCCAGTACAGTTCATTAATTGATTGGATATTTTCAGTTGAGATGATTGAAAATTCTAGGGTTTTTTTGTGGACTATTTTGAAAACATAAATTTCAATTTCATCCCTGGCATTGGTACTCTAACATGTCTCATCTTCTGAAATAGCCTCAAAACATACGAGCATGTATTCTGAAACAGATAATGACATGTAGATAATAAAATTATATTGACTTTTTAATAGCATTTTCATTAAATAAAAGTATTTCATTTTAAATATATTTTCAATTAGTAAGCTATTTTTTACTGAAAAGCTAAATTGTTCCTAAACAGACTGACTTTTAATAGCATGAACTGCAACGATTTTTGAGAAAAGGCCATCACTTGCAGTGGTAATATTAAGGGGCTAAAAATAATAAAAATTAAAAAAAAAAATTTCAACTTTCTTTTCTAGTTGCTTATGTAATTCACTGTCAAAATTCTCCAGCAAAGGGTGTTTCTGTTTATTTTTTTCACAGAACAGAGACAACTGATCTGTTTTTTCCCTTTCAAAATATGACACTGTCACTCTGAGTCACACCCTGTTTTACCATTCCAGATAATTCACCTGTGTTTTGCACTTGGACGCTTTGAAGTATACCTAAGAAGTCATCTTCTTTTTGATAAATTACTGGGGACAATCTCTCCTGTGCTTTTAGGAGGCACAGAGGAGACGTTGTATTGCCCAGAATTTGAGCATAACACTTCTGTGTCACCTGATCCTTTTTACAGAGGTGTTCAGACAGTTATAGTCTTATTGTGTTTTTCAAGGTGTAAATATTATTTACTTTTTAAAAAAAACTGTTCTGTATAGCTTCCTAACCATAGGTTTGGTTTTATTCTTATCATTGCTGGTGACGTTTTCAAAGTAGGTATTGTTATGCTGCTGAATTTAGCTCTATTCTACTGGACCAGGACCTGCTCCCATGATTGCCGAAACTCTGAATATTTTATTTCATTCATGAGATTTCTCTTGGATTCATGAAAGTAGTATTTCTAAATAAAACATAAGTCCATTTCTGACTCTAGGAAGTAGTCACAAAAAGTAATGTAAACAAGATAACACAAACATTTGGTTTGACCCACACCTTATGCAATGCTCCAAAACTGTCACAGCAGGTTCGGCACACTTACAGGTCCCTATACCACACCACAGGGTATGTAACACACACCAGAAATTCATACTATAAAAAAAAATACTTTGGTGGGAGACAGCATTAATATTGCAATGTTTCAGACCCTGTGATGGGGGGCGGAAGGGGGAGAGATAAAAACAAAACAAACCCACATAGAAAATAATTATTACATCTATTACATCTTCGTGTCACAGAAGTAGTGGATGAAGCTAGAAGATCCAGCACTGTAGAGTTCAATGACCTGGACGAGGAGACAGAGTGTACCCTCAGCAAGTTTCCTGATGGTACAAAACTGGGAGGAGTGGCTGACACACCAGAAGGCTGTGCCACCATTCAGTGAGACCTGAACAGGCTAGAGAGCTGGGTGGAGAGGAACATAATGAATTTCAACAAAGGCAAGTGTAGGGTCCTGCACCTAGGGAACAACCCCATGCACCGGTAAAGTTTAGGAGCTGACCTGCTGGAAAGCAGCTCTGCAGAGAGGGACCTGGTGAGCAACAGGATGACCATGAGCCAGCAATGTGCCCTTGTGGCCAAGAAGGTCAATGGTATCCTGGGATGCATTAAAAAGGGCGTGTCCAGCATGTCAAGGGACATACCTCTACTCTGCACTA
This sequence comes from Chionis minor, assembly GCA_013398295.1. Taxonomy (NCBI): domain Eukaryota; kingdom Metazoa; phylum Chordata; class Aves; order Charadriiformes; family Chionidae; genus Chionis; species Chionis minor. Next base: position 459,841 of record VZSF01010498.1, on the reverse strand, counting down.
GTGAGGGCACATCTGGAGTACTGTGTCTGGTTCTGGGCTCTCCAGATCAAGAAAGACAAGGAACTACTGGAGAGAGTCCAGTGGAGGACTACAAAGATGATCAGGGTAACGGAGCACCTCTCTTATGAGGAAAGGTTGAGACACCTGGGTCTGTTTATCCTGGAGGAGAGAAGACTGAGAGGGGATCTCATCAATGTTTATAAATATCTAAAGAACGGGTGTCAAGAGGATGGGGCCAGATTCTTTTCAGCGCTGCCCAGTGACAGGACAAGGAGCAATGTGCACAAACCGGAACACAGGAAATTCTGTCTCAACATGAGGAAAAACTTCTTTCCTTTGAGGATGGCAGAGCACTGGAACAGGCGGCTCAGAAAGGTTGTGGAGTGTCCTTCTCTGGACATGTTCAAACCCCACCTGGAAGTGATCCTTTGTGACCTGCTCTAGGTGAGCTTGCTTTGGCAGGGGGGTTGGACTAGGTGATCTCTAGATGTCCCTTCCAACCCCTACCATTCTGTGATTCTGTGATTCTGTCTACGTAGTAGATAGTATCTAATTTTCTGTGGAAGGGAAAATCTCTTTCCCCTCCACAGAAAGCCTTAAACAGTGTAATTGCAAGCTACTTCTCATCAGTTGTCCTATGGTTAGGGGTCACTCCCTGAGACCAATGCCACGCAGATTTAGCTAAAGTATGTCTGTAATGGTAAATAAGAAAGGGCAGAATACTTTGGTCGTATAAGGCTATGTCTATAAGATTCCAGGGCCGGTTCTCATTCTCTGTAAGCAAGTGGCACAGCCTACAACACGTCCATTTCATTAAGTAGGAAATCACAACCATAGTTACTACAATGACCAGCCTGTAGCTACTGCTCTTCCATGAACTGTGTGAAGCCCCATCTGCGAGATGATAGCTGATTCCAAGCAGAATGGGTGTGAGCAGATAGTGCCACTTGGCTCTAAGAGCCAGTGTAACTATGTACAAGAACTGTTGTTTGTTAATGTGATGCAGATTTCTCTGCACTATAGAGTTTCATTAAAAATAAGTCACACATTTATTGTTTTTTTTTCACTTTTTATTCAAGTTTTATTTCTATATGGGTTTCTAGTATTGTTTCTATTCTGGTTTACCCCAGGCTCAGACATGATCTACCAAGTGAAATAGCACAGAGGAATTGTCATTTCTGTGTTTTGTGACTCAATATTTCTTTTATATACTATTATAAATTACAGTATACTTGCTTTTTGTCATGTTGCATTATAAATTAATATGTGACTGTTTGTCTACCATGACTCCCTGATCTATTTAACTTTCATATTTTAGCCCTCCTGGTGAGTGCAAAGTAAGAGTTTCATTTTTCTTTAGATGTCATAGCTTAATTTTTTTTCTTTTTCAAAATCTCATTTTGATTTGTATATCCATTTGACTTTTCTAGCTTGACTTTTGTTATATTTATGTCCTTGTTAGAGTTTGAAAGGTCTCCTGAATAGCTGTAATCTGCAAATAGTACTAACATAATGTTTGTTCCCTCCTAAATGCTCTAATGAAGTTGTTAAATAAGAACGGTTGTGACACAGTTGACATATGTTAACTCAAGCCACACAATTTAAGAGATCTATTTATTAAGAGTAATTAAGCAAGAAAAGTTTTAGTTTTTATTTTTCATTGGACATTTACTGTTTCTTTTAATAAAATTCCATGACATACCTTCACTTAAAAGTTTGAAAAGATGAAATTTAATTAAATTGCACTGAACTATCTTTTTAATGGATGGAGTAAAAGAAGAGGAGGAAAATGAGAGATTTCTGAATTTCCCAGAACTAGGGGACACCAAACTCACTATTACAGCATCAAAAGCATCCCCAAATATTAATTCTGATCTCACACTCATTGTATATATGAAAAAATATTAAAACTCATAACATTATTCATTTGTCTTATTCTTCATTGTCCGACATTTTAGATGTCCAATTCCAAAATTCAGTTCAAGCTGCTACATTGCTCCAATCACTCTTTGTTTGTATGTAATTTCTGAATAAATCTCTAGCAAGCATACACTGAAATACCTCTGTCTTGGAAGTACTCAGAGGCTCTTAGTTCTTTTTTTTTTTTGTACCTGACATCCACAAATCATCTCTGTTCCCAAGTCTCGTTTGGTAGATACTCTCACAAAATATCTACTGGATTTAAGCAAGCACAGACCTCAGCCCTGCTCCTTTTTGATTGCTCAGTGATTAAATAATTCATTCAGGACATAGGAAACTAAGACTCAATTCCTCTCTTTGCCTTTGGGGATTCTGACCTGCACTTCCCATGTGAACATGCTAAATTAGGGCATGTTCTGCAATGGGGTAATTTCAGTCTGTCCTCCTCAATCTGTTCTACTGTGCATAGTCTAGGTAAATATTCATTAGGCTGGAAAGAGAGCATGCAAAAGCCAGTAAAAGGTTTTGGCTCTTGGCTAATAGACTGAAAACTCAGTTTAGGCTCCCTGCACAGGAAATGGATAGAATGAAGTACCTCAGATTGGAGGTCCAAAATGCTGCATTCAGATGAGATGCTACTAATAGGTTGCCTAAGAAATGCTACAGAGATCTTGACTTTCACAGGGAACATGTGCCTTATCCCTAATCTTAAAAGCCATCACCAAAGCAATTACAAACCCTCTTTTAAAGCAGCAATTAGAGATTAAACATTATTATTTTTTTTATAGCAGAATTTGTGTGGGTTACAGCAAGCTTACACTTTGATGCTGGAAACAGGTTAAACTGCACAACTAGTAGCATCTCTCAAGATCCAGTGCCCTTCTCAGTGTCTGCAATGTCCATTGTGGGTCACCCTATGGCTGTGAAGCAACTCACACACTGAAATGAGCTGGCAAGCATTATCATCAAGGCAACTAGAAAGAGTCCTCTGGAGCTGCTTGAAGCCTATGAGATCAAGTGCACTGAGTGGCTTAACATGCCTTTAGTCATGCTCCCAGGAACAGTCTGTAGTACAGACTAGCCATAAAGCAGACAGGATGAGGCAGAGCATGTCATTATAACTGTGACACTAAAAAAACAGTTTAAATATGTAAATATATAAATATAAACATATAAATATACTGAATTTAATGTAGGTAGCTATTTCTTGTATATTCATATATAAAAGACATCTGTGTAACTTAATATCAGGAAATTCTTTCAAAGACTGTTGACTGAAGCTCTAGGAATCACAGATCCACTGGTATTATGTTTATTTGCATTCTTAATAATGAATAACATTTTCAACATTTTACTTCTGTTTAATTATTAAGAACAAAAAGAATGTTTTGTTGAGTGGGAAAAAAACAATGACCCAACACTGGACTCTTTAGTGGCACTTGGTGGTGCTGTTGGATAAGAAAAATACAGAGGCATAATAATACAGGGTGAGAAAGATTGTTATGGCGAGTTAAATAAAATTAAAAGAACGACAGCTTCATTCACCTCTGTCATATCCAATATTTCATTTCTTCTTTTGACACAAAGATTTTAAATTAGGCAGAATTGTAATTCCTGGTGGCTTGTATTCTTGATAACTTGCACAGGGGATACAGATCTTCAACAAGAATGTCATGCCTCTGAAGACTGACGGTAAACGAGGCTATTATTTTCATCTTTAAATTGCCAAAATGTGGGATAGAAAATTGGTGATTTTGCATCTCTTATTGTCATCTTTCAGTGCAAATTTAATTCTTCATCTTTTAAAACTTTTTATAATATAAGGTGAACACTGAAATCATCAGATGATTCAATACCATATTTTCTATTGCAATGAGTATTTCATTAAGCCAATAACCTTGTTTCCCAGGTATAAATGGTACATGTTTGAAAGAAAAAGATGAATACCTGTTCAAATTGCTTTGGCTGATGTAATATCTTGACATTGAACTGCACATTCAGAACCCTACTATCATCTAATTTACAATCCTTCTTCAGAAATGTTCTTTTTCTAAAAGGTGTTCAGTGTGGTACCTGTAAACAAAGCCTTCAATTTGGTGATCATCTCTGCTTATTGTGGTTCAAACTAAAGGCATTTAATATTTCAGCAAGGCACCTTAGGAACTTACAGTATCTACTGAAGAGTGTTCAGACGTCCATTTTAAAAATTACTGAATAGACTAATTATACAGTGGATGATTTATAAAGGAGGGGTAAATAGCATATATGGGTTTGGAGGTATAGTGGTGAAGTTCTTTTTAATTTTAAAAGTCATTATTGTGTTAACTCTTTCATCAGGTTTAGTGTATTTTGAACTTCTGGTGCTCCCATTAAGATTACATTATAACATTTTATGTGAGGTCAGAAAAGATGCCAGAGCTTTAGCAGGGATTTTCAATGACAAAATGAAAGTTTTAGAATTGTACTTTACTTCAAAGAAAGGGTCTCAGCAGTTGCACTCTTTGTCACATTTGTAGGCAGACACATCATTAGCATCTTTGACTTACAAGAATAGGAAGCCTGAGGGCCCAAATTTTCTCTCTTTACAGTTAAAAGATGAGGCACTCAGACTGTGCCTGTGGCCAACTGCTGTTTTCAATATAAGGGGCAGAATAAGCTCATAGTGTTTTTCCACCTTTCACCTTGGTGCCCTGTGTGTAATTTTATTTGAGTTTTGTTCTTTGGATTCAAACCCTAAGTGATACTCTGAGCATCCTTAACTTCCATTGAGATCAGCAGCATTTGTAAATGTAGAGTATGTTATCAGCACATTTTTAAATGCAGAGTATGTTATCAGGACCTCTCGGGATCTGGTTCAAAGCCTTGCTGTGTTTGATTTATTTTAGATGTATTTGATTTGTATTTTATTAAAAGAAGCCCCTTCAAAGGTAATGGATAACATGCTTCAAAGACAAAATGCACTTGTGATCTCACAGAAACAGTATGGTCTATTGGGTAGGTATTAGCCTGGGAGAACAAGACTGGGATTTCTGGGTATTTCCATTATCATTCATTGTCCTGCTGAATGGCCTGCAGCAAGTGGTTCCCTCACCGTGGCTCGGTTGGTTTGGTTTGTTTTTTCCATCTGTAAATACACTCTGATGATGAAAAGCTGATGTAAAACTTTGGCATTGTTACCACGATCAGAAGAAGGTAGTGCTTTTTCCCCATGGGTTAAAGGGAAGTGGACATGGAAGAGAACCTTGAAGTAGACACGTGGACTGTACGTGTTCCGTATTTCTTTAGATACATCTGTATCTAAATATATGTGTTTAGACTTTTTCTTCTTTCTGTGTAATTAGATATTTGCTAAGCATTTCTACGCTAACTGTTGTGTGTAAAACCTTTTTTAAGAAAGCTAAAGAGAGCAGTAAGTCCAGATACAGTACAGAAATATACATTTCTTACTGTACCCATATTCTTTTTTCCTCATCAATTATTCAAACTGCTGTAGGAAAAGCTTGTATGTGTGACAAGAGGCTAACAAAAACATCACAGAAGTCAGTATTTTCAGATCTTAACATCTATTGTTTGGCACCTAAATCCATGTGAGTTGTTTTCTTCCTTCTGTGGTAAACAGTCCGCTTTTCTCACCAATCTTTTAAACATTGCAGTCATGGAGAATAGCTGCCTCTCTAGGGGATGTGTATACTACAGTTTGTACCTCAAGCCCCAGAGTAAACATAAACATTTATGCTGTTATGTTGGTAATATAACCTCCCTACTCCAGCTGAGTATTCCCCTGATTATGCAGCCAAGGATCACATTAGCCCTTTCAGCCACAGCACCACACTGGGAGCTAGCGAGATCATGTTCAGCTGTTTTTAACTTGAAGGAACAGATCGTTAGAAAGTAACGTGTCCTCAGCTTCCTTGATTTAGAGCCTGGGTAAGCCTCTGTGAAGTGAGAGTTTGGGGACTTCAGTGAGATCAAATGCAGCCATATTCTTGTCTAAATAGGAAATATTTAATGCAGTATTGCAGTTTAGCTTGCCTACTTAGCATCGTTTTGAGTCGCTCACTTCTCCTACCACTCTAGGCAGCTGATACAGTCACCGGAGTGAGCAGAAAGTAATTGATAATTAAGCAGATAATGGGTAGTAGAAATGCACTGAAGAATACAGGCAATATTTTCATGTCTGTCCTTTTTCGACAGTACATTTTCTTTTTGCTCTGTGACTTGATGCAGCCACTGCAACAGAAAAATGATCATGGAGCTTTAGTTTTATTAGAAGATGGAGGGCCAGGTTTTAGTGATGCTGCTCCCACAGCCAGCGCAAACTAGCCCCAAAGCTGCTGTAAGCAGTCTGGCGAGTTCATTACGGTGCAGAGGTGATCCAAAACTAAAAGTGAGACAGGATTTTTCTCTCCTCGTGCCTAAAGCTGGGAAAAAACTGGCATTGCTCTTAGAAAATATAAATGGCCACTGTGTTGTTTTGCCTTTGTTTTTTACCTTGCAAGGAAAGAGAGTTCAAATACTCTTCATTTTTATAGCCTGATGAAACAAAGACTTAAGATGTTTTGGTTTGTATAAGGGCCCCAGTTAAAAAATAACAACATTGAACTGATTTGATAATCTAACTCCTCAGTGGTGGGGAATTTTGCTGCTATTGTAAACACATCATGGTGCTCTAATTCAACAGAGCCTTACGCCACCCTTTCAAACTGGCTGATATATCAGTTGATATCTGTGTATCAGCTGAGGCCCAGTATCTCACCTACATTTTTAGGCAGAGATGTTGTAGAAGAGAAAGAAAAATTCTGACATATTTATTCCATAGTGTTTTTATCTATTCTACCTTTCTTCTATCCACAGAACTAAAAATAATATCTCTGCGTGATGCTTCAGCAGTGTAATCCTCTCTAACTTGTCATGGTCCCGATTTTTTCCACTACTTATTGCTTATTTATCCCTTCTCTCTAACTTGTACTATCTGAGGGCTTGCGTAGACAAATCATAAACTGCTTCAGGGACTTGATCCAGCTAAGGACTAACAACTTTTTTCTCTCTTTTCTTTTTTTCCACGATTTCTTCTTTTGCCAGGTAAATTTTCATTCATTCCTATACCCATAATGTTTCAATACTTGATTACAGAAGACACAGTGCCAGAGCAATGCAGTAGAGAGCACAGCTGGGGATGGGAAAGGCAACTGAGATCACAGCAGTCTCAATTTAGATTTGTTGCAATGATTATGGATACACACCTTTCATTTCCGAATTTAAGCTGCTGCTGAGAGAATCGATCCCTCGAGAACTGTTCAGGAAGCTGGACAAAATATTTTTAACCATATCAGTTCATCATGCAGTTACATGAACCTCTGTGTTGGCAGTTAGAAGGTGACAAGTTAGAGGCAAGCAACTGAGAGAATGAGGGATACTTGTTTAGTGACAGTGCCAGTTTATTTCATCCTAACTGGTATTGAAACTTTGTATACTCTAATTAAAACTTGTTTTAATTAAAAACAAATGAAAAAAACCCACCCAATCAGAAAACATCTGCTTAGTTTTTTAACTAGTTTAAAACAGCACACTGCTCTTGTGTTCCTTGAAACCGTGTTCAGACAACACTTACACTTTTTCAGAGGAATTTCACCCTGGCCATCCTTCACAACCTTCCTTCTTCTTCAGTCTCTTTGCTTTCTCAGCTCCTCTAGGTGCACTGGATGCAAGGAATAATGTAGGAGAATATAGAATGTATTTCTACACTGTTATTATCTACTAATTTGCAAGATTTCAGGGTTGTTGGTCTTCACTTCAGAGATAACTAATTCTGATTGTCTCTAATCGTATTAGTTGCCTTTGAATACTATTCAAACATATATACATCTTACAGTAAAGTGGAGATGACACCCAGTGCAAATCAAATCGTGTAGAACTTGATACCCAGATAGGAATATATCATTATTCTTGATAAGCTTCTCTCAGATTTGCAAACTCCAAAGAATACAATTCCATGCTTTATAAATTAGCACTGTAAAAAGATGGTTTGTTGTTTTCTAAAATGTTACACACCACTAAAAATACGACTTTTTCTAAATTATGCCTAGAACATTATAGTAAATAGTAACATAGTTGCAAACTAGATTTATCCTACATCCTTCAGGTTGAGCTCCTAAAATTAGACATAACCTATCAAATTACATATTGTGAATAAATCAGACAAACATAGGAATTTTCTTTAAAGAAATGTATTCACTTTTATTTTCTTTTTCTTTGTTACTTTAAGGGAATAAAGTTTGAATGTTAAAGTTCCTCAATCTCAAAATCTTATCAAATATGTAATCATAAAATTGAGTTTAGCAGAAACATGTCCCTAATATATAAATTGTTTACAATCAGAAAATATTTAACTAACTGAAAAAGGAATTAAAGTCTTTAATATGAACCCTTATACTGTTATTAAGTCAATATGCTCTTTCCATTTTAAAATTCTAAATTTCTGATTAAATGGATGAATGCAAAGTCACATTATTAAAATTAGATTCTGTTAGAAGTGACTTTCCCAGAAATTAAAATATTATCATTAGGACCAATATAGTAGACATGGAACTTTGCCATGCTTTTCACAGCCTAAATAGGCATTTCAATATACTTTTTCCTCCTAGTTCAGTATCAGGTTTTGTATGCACTGATGAAGCTTTTACTTTTTGAGCTACCTTCTAATTCCTTTTGTCTATTATCAGAAAGTTTATGGTTTAATTAAATTATCTTATTGATTAGCATGGAATAGTCTTCTAATATACTGCTTCTCTTAACTTTCTTAAGTCTTTTACAGTTCACTTGATTTGTTATTTTTATTTAGTTACAAAACATTCTGTTGGCCTACAGCATTTTCTATTTTCCCTAGCATTCTTAGGTGAAAAAAACCATCAAGCAGCATAAAACCAGAAGTATGTCTTTACTACAGTGTCTTCACTGGCATTTCAATGGCTACCAGAGGTCTTCAGCTGACTTCATCAGTGAATGGATTGGTCCAATTTCCTTCTAACCAGGGAATAAAGTCACCAATATTTCTCTGCTTTCATGCATACTTTGTTATGAAAATTAAATATATCCTTTGTGCAAAAGCCTAATAAAAAGCTCTTCATAACATCTACTATCTACATCCTGGCTTTAGAGATAAAGCAACTGGGCAGCATAGCCTACATGTGAACACTGGAATATGAGCAAAAAGATCTACGTGTGTTAAACAGTATCTGTTCTTTCAAACTGGAAGTAATGAGTTTTGCTTCTTCACCTATGTTTCACCTTCAAAGAGCCAAAATAATCAGTCTTCATTTCGAAATTTGTTTTGTATACATGCGTGCCAGGGATCATTAAGGCCTCAGCACTTAGATTTTTGTAAGCAGCATGTAAATACTAAAACCAAAGAATTTTCTACTATACTGGGAGAGTTATAATCTGTCAGTAAAAGCTCAATTCAAAATATTAATAACATTGTTGAAGAATTTTGGTTGGAACCAACTGCTAGATCTTAACTAGTCCAACCTCTGCTCAAAGCTTGTTTCTGGGTTAGATCAGATTGCCCAGGGCCTTCCACAGCCAGTCTGGGAGCAGCTGGGACACTAACCCCGGTTGTTTACTCAGGAACAGAGGGTCATACTGAGGCATGAGTGGCTTCTTGGCAGGTGTTGTCCCTCAAGGGGTATTTTGGTTAGTAAATGTGTACACGTAATCCTACAATCTTTGTCTGCATAGAGAAACCACTACTGCCTTGGAGATGCTCCAAGGTATACCTTACACTGTTGATGCTAGTGTGTACTGGCAGCTTTGCACAGGTTCAGCCAACTTCTAGTGTTCTGCATGTAAGTGTTCTTGCAGCTTCAGCAGGGCTGGAGTTTGGGATGTTTTCACACGTTATCCCTTAGCATATACTTTCCTTTTCTGTAGTTTGGTGGTTTTTTTGAAAACTACTTCTTCCTTCACACCATAAGCATCTTTTAGAAGCCATTCACATAAATTTGCACAGCAAGGCCTTTTGTGACACTTCCTGCAGCCTCAGATTGGGAAAACTGAAGAAGTCCCAAGAATTCAGTTTACGTTGAGGACTTCACTATCCCTCGAGGGAGCTGAATCAATCAGGGCAAGGTATCATTTTTTCCAGTGCATCACAACATCACTATGCTGACTTCACCATCTTCAAGCCTTTTTTGCAGATCAGTTCCCATGATAATGCCTTGGTCCTGTTTCGGCATCCTTCTTGTTATCCCACCAGTTGCTAGAGCTTCTCGCCGGTTAAGTAGGAAATGCAACATAAGTCTGCTTTGTCCTCCAGGTTTTTCTGCTGAGCCAGTGACTTCATGGGGTCACTTATTCCCCTGTCATGGTTCTCTGGTTACTCTGTCTCATACTTGCTTCTCCCTTGCTGTGCCCCACAGGTGTCCTTATGTACAGGTGTGCTCTGTCATAGTTACAGGGGACTTTTTGGAACTCACTGGGTTTTGAAGTATAGTTTTCTTGAAACTTAACCTTAGAAAATATTCTAACACACGTAAACCAGAACCTTTCATGCACAAAAATGTATATTAGCTATACAGATGTCTTCATTTTCTTCTGATCTATTTGTTTAGGTTTTTTGTTTGCTTGTTTAAAATGCCAATCTTATACCTTTTTCTTGTATACAGCAAGTACCCTAGGCTAGCTATTTCATACGTTGTGCAATGATTTCTTTTCTTTATTTGCTCCTGCTTTAAGAAAGATAATTTAAGATATACACTTCCCTGACCTCTATTGAAGTATCTGAGTTCCATATGAAAAAACCACTAAATTCTGAGCAACAACAGCCGGGCAAATAATTTGAAATAAATGTCTTAATTAATCTTTTCTATTTGCAAAATGTCTATAGGCGAATCATTATTTCCTCACATTAATTCAGCATTCAGGTTTGCTCAACAGTTTTTCACTTGATTGATTGAATGAGTAACTGGGAACTGTTCAAAGTACCTGTATGTTCAGAGTGCAGCTTGGCTGGCAATTAAAAAGCTGTTTCTGATTTCTAATGCTTCTATAGTTCCTCATTATCAAACATCTCTTTGTGGCCTGTATACCACAATATCTGAGGACCTTGCAATCTTTTACATACTTATTCCTGCAAAGCATGAACTTATGAATTCTTTCATTTTTCTCCATTGGAGCAGCACATGGAAAGCCAGTTTTTTTAAAGGTGCTTAGGTATAGTTCCACTACACCAGAGAAGCAACATCTCATCTGTTGCCAGCTTACTTCCTGGAAAATCCAGCAGCCAATAAATGTTTTGGCTCCCAGTATGTTATAAAGAAGAGCCAAGTGCCTAAGGAATGGATTTTCAGAAACCTGCAAGCTAAGCAGAGTCTGTCATTTAGATATGAGACAAATCCATACAGAAGGCCATAAATAAAACCTGTGTCTTACAATCCTTCCATTCCAGCCATACAGAAAACAATTCATCCAACAAGCTTAGGCCTAAGGAACTAATGCTGTTGGAAAAAATGAGGCACATCAATCTCTAGTAAGTACTAGAGAAACATAAACTGCCCACCTCCACCTCTTGGGGATCAGTGGCAAGCCACTCGTTGTTTTCAGACAGAAAATGCCTTCTGTTTTTCAGAGGGACACCAGGGTCCTGAGGACACCAGTAGGCTTTAATGTCTCTGACAAGCCTCACCCAAAGCATCCTCCCACACTCACCCTTCCCATGGCCCCAGGGGCTCATGACAGCCTTGGGTCAGGCCCAGGGCCTGCCTGATCTGTGTGGTAGGTGTGCATATCTCCAGCCCTGCCTTTGCTTCTGTCTTCTCTTGTTACTCCCTCCCCTGGCTCTAGTACATCTCATGCTGTGTTGGGGGAATGTTGATTTTGATGAGAGATTGCTCATAGATGGGATTCATCTTGTTCAATCTTGAGCACAGGATTCAAATCCAGTTTAAAAAACCAAAATTTAAATGTTGACATTTAGATGTCTCCCTGTAATTTTATGTCTTTATATAAGCCTTAATGTGGAACACATTCAAACTGAAGTCATGCTTCACGGGTCTGGAGGGGAGGTTGTTTTGTTGCTGTTGTTGGTTGGTTGTTTTGGTTGTTTTGTATTTTTCTTTATGATCTACAAAAAGCTAAAAGGACCTAGCGTTTCCGTACTCCATACAGGTGGAATATACAGTTTTACAAACACTTCCATGGTTTAAGCTTCACAGCAATGTACATTTAATCAGAGAAGAAATATCCTTCTGCCTGTTAGCTTTATTTGTTTTATTTTTGGTAGTGCAGTTAATTGTACAAATTTGTTGTTGTTCCCCTTACATTTAGTGAGGCCTGATGAGTATAAGCTGAAAAGAATCCCTTTATGTTCATACCTTTTGTCTTGATGGGCTAAAATGAGCAAACGTATAGATGCTATTAAAAAATTGTCTTTTTTATATCCTAATTGATAATTCCATACTTTTTCAAATAAATATCTTTTGCACTACCTATCAACAAAGCTGGAGATCTTAAAACTATTTAATAAAGAAAACAAAAATAATTTCATTTCAGTGAAGATAGGGATGAATTGGTGACTCGGTAGACAAACTGTAGTGTCTCCAAATAAAATATTATCCTATGAATAAACCACAATCTTTCACAATCCCCCAAATCAATAGATGTCATATTTCTTAGTCAAAGGTTGACTCCTAAGAATATATAATTCATTGCAAAAATTGCTTTTGAAACAATCTTTGACATACACAAGAATGAAAATGAGATAAACATTTCAATATCAAATATAAGTTTGTACAATTACTTGGAAGCGTAGGACCATATCCTCGTATGAAATTCCAATGAATCGCACAACTAAATATATTCCAGGGCATGTGAAAGAAAGAAAAAGAAGCCCTAAATAAATCATGGTGTTTTGGATAACTGCCGTAAAAAAGTTACAATTCTAGTGCTTTATCCGCCTGTGCTGATTTTATCCTGTGATTCTAAACTTGTATTTCTGAGAGATTATTGTCTTACAACTGATTCATTTTTCTTTCTTGAAAATATGGAGATACTTCTTCGATTAAGTTTTCCAAAGTTCTCTGTTGCTCTTGTTCTGTTGTTCAAAAATAAAAAGACCATAGGAAGTTGCTGTAATGAATCAACTGAAGATTCCCTGTAGTAATTTAATTTCATGTGTGTCCTGAATCTTGTAATGTGAAGTTTACGCTTTCTCCTCAGTAAATCTGAAGAAAAAAAGTGAAACCTGTATTTGTTGCAAGCAGGTTTTGCAAATCAGGTTCCTGAGCAGAATTTTTTCCTTTTATTTTGCATTTCATTTCAAGTCTTGGTGGCTGTATACTTAAGTGATTTTTGAAGATTCTTCCCTCAGGAATCCACTTCTTCATATGCATCATGAAGGAAACCTGAAATAATTATTCTCAGGATTTTATTATTTTACTAGTATGATTAATCAACCTAGATGAGATTTTTCTCTCGGTATCTGGTTTCCCTATCAGTAAAGTTATCTTTTGTTATCTTATAAACATGTTGTGAAGTAAATAGATGAAGATACTGCAGCGATTTCTACAACAATGACACTTACATAAAAATGTGACAGAGAAAGGTAAAAAAAAAGATATTTAGTAGCCATTATCTTGAGAATTTAAGATTATAGCACTATGTACAAGCATTATATCTTTATACTGTTTAATACTAATCATGTCTGCTAAAAGAATACAGGAAGAAAAAGAAGTAAAAAAATAACAAAGCGCTTAGTATTACCCAGTTGTAAAGACTACTTGTTAGATATAAATTACCAGCTCTATCTACAGTTACTGATTTTTCCAGTGTTTAAAAGACAGGTAGACGTGGTGCTGAGGGACTTGGTTTAGTGGAGGCTTTGACAGCGTTAAGATTATGGTTGGACTCGATGATCTTAAAGTGTCTTCTAACCTAGGTGATTCTATGATTCTATGAAAAGCCCAGGGTATGTGGAGAGATGCTTACAGCATGCATAAGTGCCTTTAGGATATGCTGTAATGAAAAGACATGGAGGACGAAAGGCTAAAAGTGTGTAACACCTACTTCTCTGTCTTCTACTTCAGTCCTTGCAACATTCATTGTCTTGTTTGAGTGCTAGTCATAAAGAGTAGACCCAAAATGGAAAGGATGACCATTTGCCAAGTGCCTGCAATGCCCTTTGAAGACAAAAAATGACATGACTACTTTGAACCAGTTAGGCGAAAGAAACCTCATGCACTGCACTTCAATAGCAATTTCTGTGGCACAAGACTTTCAAGAGGATCCTGCAACACAGTGGGAAGCTGCATTTGACAGTATGATTCAGAATTGTATTCCTCCCCAAACGCCTGACCAGCTCTTTGTTCAGATAAAAAGGGAATTTGTATTCTCACTGATAATACTGACAGGACTTAGGGCTGCAACATTGTCATATCTTGTAGTCCTGTTACATATCTCTTGATATACAGTATATTTTGTAAAGATTCACTGACTAGCTGATGCCCTATTTCATGAATAGAAAAGCTATTATTGTGCCTGCTATGAATCTAATTCTAGTTTCTAAAGCATCAGAAAACAAAACAAAACAAAAAACCCCAAAAAAACAAAACCAAAAAAAAAAAACCCCAAACAAAAACCACAACCAAAACCAACAACCCACCCTCTTTGTCAATTCTGGAATCAGGAAAAAAACCGTACCAAAATCATTATTTTTTATAAATCTCTGAATTGTAAGCCAACGTAATTCTTCGAACTTGTTGGCTGTTGTGGGTCAACCCCAGTGGACAGCTAAGTACCACACAGACACTGACTCACTTTCCCCCGAACTCCTAGTGGAATGAGGGAAGAGGAAAGGAAGAGTAAAAACAGGAAAACTTGGGAGTCAAGATTAAAAAAAAAACCAGTTTAATAAGTGAAGAATAGGTGGAAGGAGAGAGAAATAAGATGAAACAAATGATGCAAAGGCAATCACTCACCACCTCCCATGGGTAGACCGATGCCCGGTCAGTTCCTGAGCAAAAGATGGCTAACGTCCTGAAACCCCAGTCTTTTCCCTTTTATTGTGGAGCATGATGTTATGTGGTATTGAGTATCTTTTTGATTAGTCCGGATCATCTGCCTGGTTGTGTCTTTTCCCAATAGACTGTGCACTTCCTAGTTTATTCACTAGTGGGGCAGAGTGAGAAACAGAAAAGACTTTGATCCTGCGCAAACACTGTTCAGAAAAAGCTAGAACATCAGTGTATTATCACTACTGTTGTGGTCACAAATCTAAAACACAGCACCATATGAGCTGCTATGAAGAAAACTAACACTGTCCTAGCCAGGCCCAGTACACTGGTGTATTTCTTCATGTGTTTTGGCAAGTGGATTTGACAATACTATAACTGAAAATTTCTAACTCAGTTGCAGGAGTTAGGCTTTGATTAATTTGCTTTCTGTTTAAATCTATGTACCTGATTTTTTTAGGCTTTTTAAAAATTTTCAGCAAATTTACCATATTATAAACAATTTTTTGATTAAATAAAAACTTGAAGCAGCTTAAGGAACCTTCAAATGACATTTTCAAAGTAAAAGGAAAAACTAGATGACTGGAGATGGGAGAAACAGAGGAGGAACCTATATACTCACACAATTTCTTATTTTTCTACTGTAGCCAGAGGTGAACCACTTAGCGTTGATTCAGAGAACCTAAAGCTGGGGGACATAGTTTTCCCTATGTTCTCAGTGCAGAAAATGGAGAGATGTAGATACTTAAGGCAGTTATGAAGATCTGCTGAATTAGAAGTTTAAAGTTATATACTTTGCTTAATTGTTCTAATTGCAAATTGCAACTTTAAATGCCTCTTAGATTACTATGAATTCATTTTTCCTCCCTACATGAATTGGAGTTTGAGACTATTGTCTGATATTTTCTCCTGATATACCTTCATAAGGAAATACTGTACTGCAGTAGGCTATACTGTAGTCTGCTTTGATACTACACTTCTTGTCCTGCAAAGATTTCTCAGAGACAACGGCTGTTCTCTGCTTCTGGAACCCTTAAAAGTGTCTACATTGTGCTCTCAGGTTGGCATTACAACAGCAAAAAATGACAGAAGGCAGTGGTGACTCAGACTCGTTTTAAAATGCTGAATTTAGCTAATGGAGTCACTTTAAATAGTAAATCTGACTAGTTCATCTATGCAACAATCTGAAAAATTATACAAGAAATGAGCAACATTTAAATGAAAGAGGATCCATTTCTACATGCAAAACCCATGCTCAAACTTTATCCTGTTGCTGCACAGTGACATAAATGGAGCATAGGCAACATGACAAGAAATATTGCTTTTTTATTTGCAACAGCTGAAACAGAATAGCATGTAAAATTCCATAATGTCTGTTTAACTTAGTACACAATGCTGTTTGGATACAATTATTTGTCTTAGAATTTATTCAATAAAATTATTAGAGCTGTTAGGAACATTTTCAGTTACATGAAGTTAGCTAAATACATGTGATTCATTTGAACTTTTTGTTTGTGCATGTTCTGGAGTCTAGTAATGAACAAAGATTTAGTTTTCAACTCCTCTTCAGTCAGTGTAATGTATGAGAGCCTTTACTCTGAATACAGTAAAGCAGAGACTCAAAACCAGGATTGGAACCAGAGTTGGTTTTATGCTAGGTCAACATCCATGCATAATCTATGCATGTGCAATGACACTCTGGTCTCTTTTTTTTTTTTTTTTTTTTTTTTTTTTTTGGGGCGGGGGGGGAAGAGAAGAATTTATTATGGAATTACACTAATATATTCTTGCTCCTTCACTTCCACATAAGTGCTGATATTACTATGTCTACTTTCTTCATATCTCAGATTTGCATGTTTTTTCCTCTTGTAGCAGCATGCAACAGCTCTATGAAAATAATAAAAGCAGTCAAACAAAACAATAAAATGTATTTTTCTTGAAAGACTGCATCTTCAGGTCTGTGGTCAATAAAGTAAAATTGAAATGTAAGGGGCTAAGGCATAAGCTGAGAGATGTATGATGCATTGTGTTTTCAACCTGCATTTACCTTCTGTGAATGCAAGAAATAGCTGCATCTTTTGTTACCACTTCTGATCTTAACTGGATATCCTTGGTCCACAGTGGTGAAATATCCAAGTTAGTTCTAATTTAGTTAACATGGTTACTGGAAAACACATTATTCCTGGCAGCATATTTAGTTAATCTAGTTCCTAGCTTTAAACTATACTGTGCACTGCATAATGCAGAAAGGCGTATCCAAAGAAGGCAGGGGATCGCAACATAAGGAGAAGTCATCTCTTCCTTACAAAATACATTAATTTCATCATTCATTATTCAGAGTGCATTGGCCTGATTTTCCTTAAACAAGTTTTATCAGGCTCTGCTCTGTGGGTTTCTGTAGAGTCTCTTTTGATTTACCCCGGTGTCAATGAAAAAAGGATAAGGTTACATAGCTCTCATGAGACACCTAGTCAAAAGATGTAATAACAAAGACAAATGGATGCATTGTTTTATGGCTGTTACTATGTCACAAGGCAAGGGCTTTGAGTCAACTCAGCTAGCACTATTGTGAGAGGAAGAAAACCTCTGTATCTTCATCCAGCTTTAGTTGAAAAGGAAATAAAATTGCTGCATAAATCTCCCGTTGCCAAAACCAAAATTACAGACACAGAATCTGCAAATGTGTTGTCGCAGTTCACTAGCAAATTACTGGGGGTGACCATGTTTACTTTCTCCAGGAGATGTCACTCAAGACACTGGTAAATGTATGTTTCAAAAGTCTGCAGTAAGAACACAGTCAGAACGAACTGTGACATAAAGCTCTGTCCACTTCAGAAATACCTTGGCCTATTTCAATAACAATACTGTAATATGTATGTCAGGAGTGAGGAGCACAGTTTTCAGTTCTGTTCCTCTGTAAAACATGCTTGTTTGCTGCAGTCCATTAACGAGTCATTGTTTATTTTCATCCACAGGAGAGTGATGCTCTGAAGGAGTTCAAAGTCTGAAAAGAGTTTTGGGGAAAAGGGCAATTCATACAGGAGTTATTGCAACCTGAAAAAAAATACTGTTGGCATTTTACTACATATGCAATTTACATACCAATTTATGCTACTGTTGCATTAAAAGAAGTACCCTATAAATATCTAGTAGTGTTTCATATTACCAAGCATTCAAATCAGACTTGGCAATCACTTTTAGACAGAAAACAGGTCTTTTTTCTTCTGAACACAAGGCAAGGCAAGGAAAAAGAGAATGGGAATGAGAAAGAGAAGAAGGAGGAGAAGGAGAAGGAAAAAAGGGAAAAATAGGGAAAAAAGGGAAAAAGGGCAGAATGGGAAAAAAGGGAAAAGGAAAGAGGGGATGGGGGTATGAAATACTGAACTGCAAAAAGACTAAGATGGTTATGGATTTTTTTCTCGGTGCTCTCAGGAAGCTTTTACTTTGTGCAAACATTAGAGAGAAACTTCATGATTTAATAGATTAGAAAGAAAGCGTATGAAGGAACAAATATGGAGTGTTAGTGGGAAGCAAAGACAGCAACTGAATAATGAAAGAAGCAGGTAAAATGGAAAAAGAATTAAGATTATCTGTGGAGGTTCTCCAGACAACAAGGACACCAGGCCAAGAAAAGTGCAGAGGAGATTTTGTCTGGCCATGAATAGAGATACAGAAGAGGACTGGAGTTCTCAGAAGGCAAAAGGAGATTAATTGAGAGCCAGTAAATGAGCACAAATAAGCCATCATGGGATGGCTAAGATTACGTGGAGGAAAGACTACCCTATTGATCTCAGACTCTTTGTTACCTCAAGTGGGCACACTCTGGGTTATTGATTTGTAAGCTCCAATCTTGGTGAAGAACAAAGATTAACAACTAAGTCTCTACTTTTTATGACTACCATGAATAGCCCAGCATGAAATATTATCACACAAAAATAAAGATCTACAACTATACTAGTAAACAAAACAGTGCCAGGGACCCATTCCCTGGTTTTGCAGTTAATTGAGATGGTTTGGCTGTATTCACACTATTAAAATCTCTAAGCCTCCAAAACAGTGCACTTGAGAGCTTTTTTGAACAGTGTGCTGGCTTAAAACTGTTTGGGAGACTCATACTTGACCCAGATCAAAACTTTGTCAAGGACTTTTTTAACTGTTTAACTGTACTGGCAAATGGCTTCCCCAGTGCTATTTGCTTGCCCAGTACAGGCATAGCCACTTTGTAAAATAATTAAGTACAGAGCCAAACAGTGAGAATTAGTTTACTGGATAAAAACTGTAAAACTATAAAACTATACAGTTATGTGGTTGTTATATAGGTTTTGCCTGTGGAAATTTAGGTGTCACTAAGGTTTAAGTTCAAAATTCACAAACTACAAAATTTCCAAATTATGTTTACAGATTCAGGAAAAAACTTGTATGTAAAGTCTTTTAGTAGACTTTACATTTGTGGTGAAGTAGAATTGTACAAAAAGATTAATGCAAAGACAAAATAGAAGCTTTAGGGTTTTTAATTAAGACGTATATTTGGCCATCTATTTTTTGGAAAATATACAGTTACTTGTTCAACTATAACATATGTAAGATGCCCACAAACAAATATATTCTTAGCCGTATCCATATATGTATGTCAAACAGCCCTGGCATGTGGTTAATGGCTTAGTATAAATTAAAATATGAAACTAATGGTGGTGTCTAATTTTCCAAAGCTGTTGCTGGCTGTCTTTTTAAGCAGGCTGCATGGTATGATAATATACAATTTAGCTTATTTGGATTCTTTTCTGAGACATGGCTATAGTAAGAGACAACCAGGCATTGTACAGGAACAAATCCTAGCAAAGGAAGTAGGCAGACTCTCTAGAGAAATAATTATCAGGGATTATAGAGCAGTCTGGCAAGTTGTGGGTGGAAAGTGAAATTTAAACTTCTGGAACCCTCGTGCTGAATATGGACTGGTTCCAGGAAGCCTGTTAATGAATCTGGTTTATAAAAATCCAGTATGTCTCAAATCTTTACATGTATTTTGAAGATATTAAAATAAAATTTTTGATTAATAATAGGCAACTTGGAAGAAAGATAAATATACAAAATACCCTTTTCACTCTTACACAGCAGGACTGTGTGCCCCATATTGAAGACATCACTCCTCAGTTCCAAAAAAAATTATCAAAAAAATACTTCCCAGAATTTACCATTTCCTGCAATGTATCATTTGTTTAATTTTATTAATTATTAATTCTAAAGTTCTATGAGATTTTTTACATTTTTTTAGCCTAAAGAAAAGAAAAATATGTTAGATTCCCAGTAATTTTTGCCTATATTGTAAATTGCTAATATCTGAATCGTTATGAGCATTAGAAGTTATAACTTTTACTGTATTCTAAACTAATTTAAGTCTTCTATTTGAGTGTAAGAAACATGAAAACTATCAAGAGAATAAGCTTTATGTAGAGTGTTAATTGCTCATAAAATAACAAACATCATGAGCAATACAAACGGTCTTTAAGTGCCATAGGCTAGCCACATTAAATTAATGAGCACCAACTTTGATGCCTTTTCTAATTATGCGTGATTCGCCATTTCTTTCAAAAGAAAGACGTCTAATTAATTAGGTACAGAATGTCATCTATAGGTCATTGACAGCAAGGAAGATCACCACTCACTCGGTTTAGTCTTCAGGCAAAATTATTACTCCTCTGGGATTACCACCAAATGTCATTATTGAATCAAAAAGTGCTCCTGCAGTAGGAAGATTATAGAAAAGAAAGAAAAAAAAAACCCACAAATCCTTTCCTTTCCACCCTGACTCATACACAGAACTATCTATCCAACCTGAAGTAGGTAAATACAATACTCCTGAGATGCCACAAATTAAAGACTCCCTTTTAATCACATAAAATAAAAGGATGTTATAAAGTCCAAAGTGTTCCACAAAGCTCTTAAGCGGTGATGTTAACTGCTGAAATACCCTTATAAAAAAATACTTTGTTGAAAGTTCCCCTATATCAACTGATGAACTCCCACTTTCAGCTCCTAAATTACAGGCTTGAAATTACATTTTTCTCTTCTTTTAAAAAATATGAAACTGTAACCTCTTCTGAAATTCTTTGTGAGTTTTTGGTTTTGATTTAGGGCCTGATCTGACTGCCACTGATTACAAGACTCTAATTTGGAAAAATTAAGGACTGATTAGTTAATCCATCATTACATAGCTGCTAGTCTGTTGGATTGAATTTAACTTGTGGAAAAGTCTCTGAGAGAGAGTTGTTTAAATTGTATATCTTGTGATATCAAAAACTAAAGCTGGTTTATTCCGGCTGTTCTGTCTATAAATGAGAGGAAATGCTATCACTTGTAGCTTGCAAGGAGATAAAAAGCACTGTCAGGTATTATCTCAGTTTGATTTATTCTCCATTTTCCAAATATAAAAGCTTAGATTCTTGATAGAGCAGTTCTGGATAGACGATCTATAGGCCTTTGAAAGCAATTCAGTGGTCAAGCTGACTAGAATATGAAATTTATGTTCAGCACCATAGTATGAGGTATTAAGATGCACTTTCATTTTAAATTGTCATATTTATTTATTATTTTTGTGGAGCAAGTACTTGGTTTATCTTACCAGAGGATTTTGTTTGGATTAAGTCTTAATTTTTTTTTTTTATTTTGTCACTCAATTATACTGTATTTCATACACGTTGGAACAATAAAGTTGAAATGAAACTTTGATAATATCCTGTTGGCAATTATGATAAAATTGATATGTTGCAGGAAAATATTTTAATTTCATGGGATAAACATTTCCTGACAGAAAACAGGTTAATCAGAAATACACAAAACAGCTTTATTATTCCTTAACTGTTATAACACTATTCATTTTATGGTCTACAGTTACTATGAATATAAAGAAAAACTTTTTTTCTTCTTTCTTTTTTTCTACACATTTTGCCAAGTGGAACAACATAGGGCAGATGAAAACCTTGTGGATAGTTCTCTAGCTTCTAAACTCAATAACAGGTTACTATCCAGGAAACGTCTAGCAGATTTTACTCCTGAGTTTCTGTCACTCTGTGTTTTGTTGCCATGTTTTTTGTTTACCTCAATTCACTGCTGTTCTACCTCATAGGTCCCTGATTCAGGGTCCACATAACCACAGATGTCTTGACAAAACTAACCAAAACCTAACTGCTCTACCAGACTGCATTCATGTACGCACGAAGAGGAATCCTCATTCACGGGACTTATGGACATCCCAGGGCAAAGCAAAAACAACTAAGCAACCTCAGAGGAAAACTTGGAATTCAGCCCTTCTATTATTTAGAAATGACAGAATAATTTGCTGGTATGTCTCTGGCCTTGAGCAGTAAGACAATTTCTCTTAGTAGGAGATGCACGCAGAAAGGAAATTTTTGGGAAATACAGAAGGATTGATTGTCGTCTAAATTTACCCTTGAACAAATGTAGTCTAAACATTAGCAATTGATTTTTGTATCCTTACAGCAGAAATGTCCCAAGTATGCATGATTTTTTTTAAAATACAGGATTAAAAAGATATTAAGCTGTATTTACATTGAAGCAGATTTTCTTATGCTATCTAGGCACTTGCTAGTCAACTGCAGGCAACTCACTGTAACATGTACAACACAGAGATCGCTAGGATGTTCCATGACAACTCTCTTCCTGAAGTATTCCAAGGACCTGTGTAGCATGTGATCAAATAAAATTTTAAATAATCTCAAAGCGGAGTTATACCAAGAATATTTTTCTATCTTTCAGTGATAGAGTGCCTACTAAGTTACTAGACCAAGATATATTATCAGATTCAGGAGATACTCCAAGTTCCCATGTAAAAACTTAGGACAGGACCACGGAATTTTGTTTATAATCATAGAATCATATAATTGTTCAGGTTGGAAAAGATCACTGAGCCCAAAGGTTAACCTAACACTGACAAGTCCACCAAGAAACCATGTCCCTCAGCACCAAGTCTACCTGTCTCTTAAATACCTCCAGGGGTGGTGATTTCATCACTTCCTTGGGCAGCCTGTTCCAATACTTCCCCTTTCGGGGAAGAAATTTTTCCTAATATCCAGTCTAAACCTCCCCTGGTGCAACCTGAGGCCATTTCCTCTTATCCTATCACTTGTTGCTTGAGAGAAGAGACTGACCCCCACCTCGTGACAACATCTTTTGAGGCAGTTGTATAGAGCAGTAAGGTGTCTCAGCCTCCTTTTCTCCAGACTAAACAATCCCAGTTCCTGCAGTCACTCCTCGTAAGACTTGTGCTTTAGACTTCTCACCAGCTTCATTGCCCTTCTCTGGCCACACTCCAACACCTCAATGTCTTTCTTGTAGTGAGGTGCCCAAAGCAGAACACAGTATTTGAGGTGAATGTGACGATGTGACATAAAAATGAAATTAAAGCTTTTCCTGTGGTTACAATTCTGATGTAGCTAGGTATCAGGTCTGTGCTTGCATGTCTAGCTGGTGCCATTAATTCTGAGTGGTCCATGCATGTATGAGTTTGAGACCGAATTCCTGGCCACTGTCACAACAAAGCATTTGTCTAGTGATTATAGGAGTTTTTCTAGTAAGAATTCTGTTCTGTCCCAGAGGTTGTCATGAGTAGTCCCTTCTGTGTCCAGAGCAATGAATAGGCACCGTTTGTATGCTTTAGTGAGTTGGGTGGAGAATCTGGCAATTCCAGAAATTTCCCCAAACAGTTTCTGCTGCATAATTGAACAAACTTAGACAGAGCATTTGTAAATACTCAGTGGAAACTCTTCTGGAGATGCAGAAATGGTCACATAGGACAGTCTTTTGTACACAGAATGTTAGGAGGTATTTTGCAAATAGTTTAAGGTGCTCAACGGTGATGGATCATACTTGCTCTGGAATGAGATGACCAAAGGGTGGATGGGCATCAGAAATTTTCAGGATAGTGGTTTTGGAGTCACATCTATTGTGGGTGAAGATACCATTGCAAAGACCCTTGAAACAGAGACTCCCATCGCCTTATGGATAGCTAATAAGAGATTTCATTCCCCACATAGGTGTTACCCTGTGCAAAATATTCCTGTGTGTTTTTAACAAACACTTTTTCTGTTGGTGTCTGTACAACAAAACCACTCTTGCATCCTGTTCTTTGTTTGTCCATAAGCCTCTTCTCTTTTTTTGTTATGGTAAGAAAACTTTTGTATGTGGGTCAGATTTGCTTTTTGAGATTCAAACTGAAGTAGTTCAGACTAGACGCGGACATCATGGCATCCACTTCATCTGCCATCTGTGTACCATGGAGTCACTTTCTAGTCCAGATACAGCCCAGATAAACATATATATATTTATACGTATGTGCATCTCTATATATGAGAGTAAAATGATTTTATGTGCATAAAAGCTTTGTTGGCTTGAATCCTCCTCGATTAGCAACGGCTTGGAAGAAAGAATCACTTCTGATGTTGATGACTCAGGTCTCTCAAACATTTGCAATGGGGTCTTGCAAATATGTACCTAATTATTTGTTCAGATAAGAAAGTATATGTGAAAGTAGATAGGTAAATAGATTCAAGTAGGCAGCAACATCATTATTCTTACCATACTGCTATTAATGAATTTAGTTGTATGTATTTTTATACATATTATTATTATTATATTTGTATATTTTGTTTGTCTTTTCTCACATTGCACAGCAATAGTTTTTATTGCAGAAAATCAAGAGGTTTAGAGATTTCAGTTTGCCTTTAATGGCTACTTCATGCACTTGATTTATTGTCTACATTTCTTTGTGGTGATTCAACTGTTTTACACCCAGGAATGTGCATTTGAAGTGCTGTTCTTTAACTAGAACTTTGATATTCAGAGATGACTTTTATTTGCAAGGAAAAGAGATGGAAGTGAGAGGAAAGGGCACTACACGTCAAGCTTGGAATCACAGACTGGAATTTTCTTCTGCATGACAAGGCAAAGACTGATATGATCAGCTATAGAATTTTCATGATCCTAATGAAAAGCAAAAGAAACAGTTTACCAACCTGTACACTGGCTTCAGCAGGATATGAGAGGCTTGTAAATCAGTTTAGCATCTGGCCTTTGAAAATTTAATCAGGGAACTACAAGTGTTGGTAAATTAGGGCCTGATCTTGCTGACCTTTGAGTCAATGAGAGTTTTGTTGTTGAGTTAATTGGAAGCAGAACTAGGTCCTATTTATTTCAAGGTATCATATGTAACCACGTGTTGCAAACAAAATCACAGCTTTTCTCCGCTTGCTTTAAAAATGTTTTCTTGATAAATCAAGAAGCAATGTTTTGTTTTGGAGTGGCAAACTTGTTTACACTCTGCAGCAAACCCAAAAAGTAGTAAGATAACCAAAACCTTCAATCTCCATTCTTCTCCGTAAAAGAACTTAGCAATGAATGAGAACATATCTGAAAAAGTTTGGGAATTATCACAGGTTGAATGCTTAGCAAGAATAAGTAAAGCAACATGCAAATAAAATATATACATTGTCCTTTTTCCATAATCTTGCTTTCTGCATGTTTGTGTAACTTACAGCTTGATGAAATCTTTTGTCTCTGGTGGAATATATGTTATAATACATTTCAGCAACACCTTTAGCTGTGGCACCTAGTGAAACTTTCATTCTGCTACCTTATTTATGTAAGTGGGCTTGAATGTGGCAAATAATGCAGTTTTTACCACTCTTTACAGCCTCACACTTTAATGCTGAAATGATAGCTGTGTTTTTACGCTCAAGAGAAAGCACATTAGTTAAGAAAGCAGATGGAGTAGGAGTTTCAGGGGACTTGTTTGCTGTGATGCACAGTTATCTTTGACTCTTTCTAAAAGGAAAAAACAGAGCTGGAATTATGGCTGTAAGGACCATTGTTTTTTGAGGCACTCTATACGTGTAATTGGAGGTCACTAAGGCAATTGCTGTAGCCATCTTCACTGAGCTCAAACTCCAGTTGGAGAGTATTATGGTCTCTCATCTAAGGCATCAGAGATATTGCCTGTGACTTGGCTCAGCTCAGAAGACATAGAATATCGTCTCTTCACAGTAAAGGGAGCAGTTGTACTCATAGATGGCATTTACAAGGTAGTTTGTGTGTTCAGAGTATATAGCAGGCTTTAACGTTGCAACACCCCCTTTGACTATCCCCATTAACTGTGTCTACGAGGACAGAAAAGAGGGACATAAGGGTGAAGGCTGATTAGGTTTATGCATTGCAAGAAACCAAAGTAAGACAAACCCCAACTTTTGTTGCAGCTTTAAGGAGGAAGAGTTCCTCTCATCCCTTGCAAGCCAGTTATGTTTTTCTGCAATCTGAAGTCCTGATTGTGGACATGAGCTGAGATAGTGCTGATTTGTTTGACATTCCCTTCATATGAAGGATTTTTATAGGAGCGCAATCAATTGAAGCCCAAGTCAATCAACTGTAAAAACTGCTTCATACTTTGTAATCTTTCAAATGAATGCACAGAAAAATATCTATGCTTAAAAGAAAGGAGTCAGAAATGATCTTACATTTGTTTAGAATTGTACACAATGTGTTAGCGAAAGCAATCAATACCTAATTACTAGTCTATCTCTGAGACCACAGTCCTCTCCATTCTAATGTCTTCCATAGAGATAAACCATTCGCTGCATAACCTGATGCGTTTGTTTTGACAGCTCTGCTTCCAATATGATAGTGAACGGCATGGTCCAAGAATAGCCTCTGTCCTCCAAAAAAAACGAAGTACAGCAAAGATAAAGTTGTAAAGTTGTGGTTAAATGCTAGGCATAAATAAATTCAGAAAATCACTCTGTGGTAAGAAAATTCTTTTGAAACCAGCTACTATTCAGAGCCCACATTTACTTTTTATTCTCTTCAGGGCACCATGAGTGCTCCACTGAAATTCATGCAAAGAAGTACAGCATTTTATCCTATGCACTAAATAAGCATATAACTATACCTCATATTTTGTATAACATTTAGGCACACTGTACACAGACCATTTCATGGTCTGGTTTTCACCAGTGCTTTAACAACTCAGATGCTGAGCAGTATGCACCCTTTTTTGGGGGCCTGGTTTACCAGAGTCCTGAGGATTTCTTTTATATAGCACTGAATAGGGAAGGAGAGTGTTTGTTTCTACTTGTGCATACACTTTGAAAGAACTTAAATAATATGATTGGTTGGAAACATTGATTTCTGAAAGACTCAATGGTCAGATTTTGTTTTCAGGAGGTAAAACACCTGAGGGTTCTGTCCTGGATTGACCATCCAGACCATAGTGGTAATTTGCTTAGAACTTACACAACAACACCATTACACAGTGGCAGACAAGGGGCTGCAGCTATGGACCAGAGACTCACTGTGTGAGGCACACTACACATATAATTTAAACCAAAAAAACCACTTATTTCTGCTGCTAACTTTCAGTTCTGCCAGAATTTTCATGACAAGCCATGGACCCTGACATAAACCTTTTCTTGTCCATTTTTTAAATATTCTTCTTCTTTTTTTAAATCTATTTTTAATGTATTTTGAGAATAAATGTACAGGGTGCATGAGGGTACAGAAAAGAACAGAATTATATTGTATGTAACTGCTTTTAAAAAATGTTTTCATTTCTCATTCTCTGTTGCAGGATGACATTTACATCAAAAGGAGTTTGGTTTATATTTCAGTTCCTTTGTACTGTTACATGTGGTTAAGTATTTAGGCAATGAACACACAGCGGCTTCACAATTCTATAGGTTTTATTCATACTACCTATAAAAGTTTTCACAGTAAACTCTGGTTTGTTTGGTTCCTCATTTAGCAGTGAAGCAACATTCTGAAGCAAAATTTACACTTTTTTTTTAATACTACTACCAAATTGTTCATGAACAGTGAAGGGTTTCCAAGGTCTTGGCAGGCTAGTTCTAGCTGAGTGAAGCTAGTGATGCAATGTGGATTAATTGCATCTAGTTTTTTTAAATAAATCTATACTCAGAGTCAGTAGTCTTGTTGATGAATTTACTACTTCTAATGAGCCCAGAGATGGTCATCTCTAGAGCTAACTTAGATTTGAGCTTAATCACAGTAGTAGGAGCTGCAAGTAATTCTGTAATTCTGACCTTAAGCATGTCAGCAAATGCAGTCGGGCATTAATCTGTGACAAAAAATCAAGGTATAAGTACAAATTAACTTTTATATATACATATACAAGTATCCGTATGCTTATGTATATATGCATATATATACATACACATACAGCTGTCATGTATGTAAACAGCAATCAGGTTTTCATAGTTTTCAGTCCAGCTCCCATGCCTATTTTCCAAGAAACAACCTGAACACAAGAAATAATTTTAATGAGATACCTAGGCAGAAGCTTCCTGAAGTTCATTCTTGCCTCTCCTCCAGGGATTATTTCCTCACTACAAAACTTCATGTAAAAAACAAATCAAAATGACAAAATGGCAAATCACAGAATCACAGAATCATAGAATCACAGAACGTTAAGGGTTGGAAGGGACCTCTAGAGATCATCCGGTCCAACCCCCCTGCCTGAGCAGGTCCACCTACAGCAGGTTGCACAGGATGGCATCCAGGTGGGTTTTGAATGTCTCCAGAGTTGGATACTCCACCACCTCTCTGGGCAGCCTGTGCCAGTGCTCTGCCACCCTCAAAAAAATGAAGTTCCTCCTCATGTTCAGATGGAACTTCCTATATTGGAGTTAATACCCATTGCCCCTTGTCCTGTCACTGGGTACCACTGAGAAAAGACTGGCCTCCTCCTCCTGGCACCCTCCCTTTAAGTATTTATAAGCATTGATGAGATCCCCCCTCAGTCTTCTCTTCTGAGTATCATGACTGGACTTCCCAAGATCAAACATTTTCACCATATTCAGAAGATTCAACATGAAAGGCTGCATGTAACACAACTTACCCAGTAAAATCTGCTGTAACAACTCTTCCACAGCCTCTATTTAGCAAAGAAAAGAAAAAAATTCAGATGTCCTTAGCTGAATTCATGAATAGCAGTGATTAGCCTGTGTATGTAAGACTATGCCTGTAGCTATCTAATCAATTGTAGGGGCAAATAGCTAATTTGCAACCTAATAATTATCATTAATCTTTAAAATATGATTCTTCTTTTAACTCTTCTACTTTCCTGACTTAAATTATCATAGTCTGTGAACTCTTTAACTTAAAGACAAAATTTACGTGAAGTTTTTGGAGTTATAGTACTCATAAAAGGAGAGTACTGATGTCTGAATGTGTAAGTAATGGTACTCACATCCAGTTTTAAACACTGTCAGTATTTTATAAAATATGTCATTATGTAAGTGAATCGCTGCAGTTGGCTCTATGTGTTCTAAGTCAGTAGCTGAACTACTGAGTTGCTAAACATGCAACTCTAAGAGCCCTGAATGTCTAGATGTCATGGTCGAAACTAATGATATGTGGAAGGTAAAGGATGTGTAGGTACCTAGAATGCATCAACATACAGTTAGCAAGTATATTGGGTTAGAGACAAAAACAAGAGAGATGAAAAGCAATTAATTAAACATGCAGATACACAAGACATAAACAGGAAGAAATAAGAAAATAACAGAGACAAGAAGTCTCTAAAATAATAATAACAATAATAAAATCACAACAATAATAAAATACTAATAAATGAGGAGCAGGGTCTGGGCACAGATGCTGGATATACTTAAGGTCTGATCTAGAATTCAAGGTACCTGGGGATATGCATATACCTGTAGATCAAGAGAGGGAGGGTATGCATATTCCTGCTAGTGAACTTTAGTCTGTATCAGCTGGAGAGGATGAATATATTTGTCCTGAGTTTCTGCGATTGTTTTTGGTCTTTATGTGAACACCAGTAAAGACAGTGTTCTCATCCTCTGTTGATTTGTTTGGTCTGCTGTGTACATAGTGTGTGTGTGTATATGCATGTGTGTTTGTATCTGCATCTATAGAGTATATAATCAGCCTTGCTACTACCTGGGCCTACAAAAAGGAACAGCAACAAACACTGTAGAGGAGAAATCCCCTGGATATTAGAATCTGATGAATTCAGCATCCCTCAACAGATACATATAGGACATATATGATGACAGTAAGAAGACGACCTTTCCACGATATGCTTGGACCTCTCCAAATGCAGAACATGAAGCGGACACTAGTCCTTGCTACTGTGCTGTCCTTCAACACCGTCCTGCAAGAGCCTCAGAAAAAGAAGAGGGTCTGTATTGTCCTCAGAGTCACTACTCTCCCAGGGCAATGATTGTCCCCATTTTTCTCCTCTGTGCCCAGCAAGATCATGGAGCAGATCTTCCTGGAAACACTGCTAAGGCACATAGGAAATAAGGAGGTTATCACTGTCAGCCAACATGGCTTCACTAAGGGCAGATTGTGCCTGACAAATTTCGCGGCCTTCTACGACAAGGTTACAGCATTGGTGAATAAGGGAAGAGCAACTGATGACATCAGTACAGAAGTGTTGCAGTCAACAGCTCGATGTCCAAGTGGTGAGCAGTGACAAGGGGCGTTCTTCAGGGGTTGATACTGGGACCAGTATTATTTAGCATCCTTGTTGGCGACATGGATGTTGGGATTGAGTGCACCCTCAGCAAGTTTGATGATGACACCAAGCTAGCTGTGTGGTGTGGTAAACACAGTGGAAGGAAGCAATGCCATCCAGAGGGACCTGAACAGGTTTCAGAACTGGGCCCATGCCAACTTCAAGAAGTTCAACAAGGCCAAGTGCAAGGTCCTGCATGTGGGTAGGGGCAATCCCATGCACAAATCCAGGCTGGGCGGAGAATGGATTGAGAGCAGTCCTGAGGAGAGGGACTTGGGGATGTTGGCTGATAAGAATCTCAACACGAACCAGCAGAGAAAAAAGAAAAGAAAAGAAAAGAAAAGAAAAGAAAAGAAAAGAAAAGAAAAGAAAAGAAAAGAAAAGAAAAGAAAAGAAAAGAAAAGAAAAGAAAAGAAAAGAAAGAAAAGACCCTTCACCATGTTTTAGTTAAAAGCTTTCTTTTTGTTCTTGAACTAACTTCTCCCCTTCACAGAGTAGCTCAATAGACTGTAAACAAGTACTTTGTCAGGAATTGTAGCTCATGATTACACAGATCATGGAAGAGATCTAGTTGTTAAAGCCCTTCACATCACTCCAGACTTTGATCTTTTCTCCCTTATTTACATACACTCATTAACAGTTATACTGCATTTTGGTTTATAAGAAAAGAACACTGTCTTATTATTACTTATTTCTAGCCCTCCTGAGTGGCTGCATCATCTAAAGGACGAAGCATTCTGAACTCCCATTGGATTGTATTAGAGGCACTCAGTACCTTGTAAGATACATTTATAAGTGAGCAACCTTATCTACACAGAAGAAAAAATACGATTTAAGTGTTCTGTTTTTCATCTCTAATATGCTTTTTTTTCAACTGCACTTTCCCTTTGTACTCACTTTATTTTGTACTTTATTTACTTAACTTAATCATTTTTAGCAGCGATTATGAAAACTCTCCTCCTCACATCTTATCATCTGATCTTCTATTCTTCTACTCTCTTTAGTTCAGTGTTAGCCAATCAAATGAGATGCTTTTCCTGCTATAGATACCTACAGTGTTTAGTTCTTTATTTTAACACAATATTCTATCAACCCTGTTATGAAATCTTTTTATCTTTTGTTTGCTGGAAACAGAATGTTTCAGAGTAGTTTGCTTTGTAATTGAATAGAAATCCCCTGTCATCCACCTCTTAAATGTAAAGTTTCTGCTATTATTCATTTTCCATTGAACCTCTTTTATTTGTCACCAAGTCTTTACATTATCAGTTTTCAATGATTTTGTCTGCAAAAGTCAGATGAGCAAAACATGCCAGTTTGTTTAGGCTTCAATTAGTTTTTTCTGCTAACTCTTACTTGTAAACCTGAGATGCATCTAATTCTAAATCATTGGTGATGTTTCTGATATCTTTTTAACAGACAAAGTTATTGATATGCATCTTCACAGTAGTTATGAGTTGACCCCAGGTGAAAGCCAATGTGGAACGTCCCTTTGTCCGGTTCAGGTCTACTGTACAAGCCATGTCCCTCCCAACTTCTTCCTCACCCCCTGCCTACTCACTTTGGGAGGAAGACTGTGAAAAAGATAAAGCTTGATGCTACGCAGACATTGCTGAACAATAATCAAAACTCTGGTGTGTTACCAACATTATTTTGACCACAAAACTAAAACACAGGACCATATGGGTTGCTATGAATTAAGGTAACTCCGTGTCAGCCAGACTCAGTACAGTAGTTTGCATATTAGCAAGACTTTTAAGAAATAAATCTGAGCTGTATTGAGGATAACTATGTTTGTGAGCTGCAAACTGACTGAACACATTGTGTACCTTGCTCTTTGGAAGAGTTCTGAATGACCTCTGTAGTACATGAAAGGAAATCTACTTGAAAATCTTTTAAGTCCTAGAAGAACCTGAGTTAATTCTTTATTATGTTCTCTTTCATTTAAAGTAAAGAGACAAGCTATAAATTGCATGATTATTACCACTGAAACTACTACCAATTAGACACAAGTTACTGTAATATTTTTGACAAGTGGGGTATGACTTTCCTCCAGGCAATATGACATAGATACTTCAAAACTGTTGTACTCTGTGTCACCTACTATACGGCATTAAGATCAGCTGGAGTAGAAGTATGGAATCCCAGGCTCACTTGATACTGTAGTATCTTGTTGGGATAGTACAGTCTGTGGCAGTAATGCAGGCCAAAAATTTGCAATGAACATGTGAAAGGCCCCAAACTGGCCATCTATTTGAAGAGCATTTACTGTGTCTTTTCAGTGAGAAGTGAAAAAAAAATCTAATTCAAAAGTCAAATTTATAATTTGATAAATAACTATTTTTTTTTTAAGGGAACTCCAGAATCAATAGAAAAAGCTGTATAAATAAATATGACCACCCTGTTCTTGCAGCAGGTAGGCCTTGTGGTCCTGTTTAGTTTTCAGATTGATATTTCAGGGACTGTTTAGTGCATCAGTCTCTACAAAGTCGCTCTGGGAGGAAAGGTAACCCCTTCTATCATCTGTGAGGTAGCTCTGTGTGTCAGTACCCTTCTGTTGTCTGCTTTACCATGTTGCTTGTGGACTTCTCACTCCTTCAGGACATTTTACCATCTTTTCATGAATGATACTGCTGTCTCATTTCCATACTGGCTAAGTTGCTCTCTGAGTCAAAGTAATTTCTGCCTCCTAGAAAAGGTTTCATAGTTTGCTGAGATAACTATGGTACAGTATTCATTGCGGGCATGAATCTGATTAGTGAAACTCTTGTTCATCCCTGTGCTAGACCTCCATAATGCTGCAGCACGGCCATCAGAACATATATTGTTTCTACTCCTAGCTGCGTTCATACTGAAACACAGAAGGTGTGCTTACATAGCTCAGTCTTCTGAGAGGGCTATAACCTCCAGCAGAGAGGTGGCATTGAACAACTGAAGAAGGGAATTTCTTTAACCTCATCAGATAGATTCAGAGGAGAATGCCTAAGAGTAGTCATAAATTATAAGCTGTCTTGGATAATTATAGTGTTTACCACCTTGCACAAAAGTCTCTGAGACTTCTCAGCATGGTCACAATAAATAACTTAATAAATAGCTGAACTTTGACTGTACATATTAACTCCATTTTAAGCAAGGAGCCAAGTGTTAAGTCTCTATTTTTACTGATCTTTTCGGTATAACCTTTTCGCCTTTTCTTCTTCTGCCACTATGCTAGAAGCTCTGTTATAGGAAGGTCAACCAACAATTGCGTTTGAAACTGTGAGTGGATTGCAGATCTACAGATGAGCTGATGAGGGCATTGTAGGAGCAGTAACGCCTCTGTCCTAAGACAGAGCCTGCCATTGCTGTAACTTTGTGCTAGCTGATTCATTGAGCAGCATTAAAGGTTATGGCAGTCAGTAAATAACCTGTCAAACTCCTACTGTTTCCCTTACCCAATTCAAAGGATTCATCAATCTCTGTATTCACTTGTGCTGCACATCTGGATTGCTTATTGATGATCTGGATCATGTTCATCAGTTGCTTGTTCATTTAATGCCTCTATAATCACCTCAAGCCTGTGTAAACCTTTTCAGAATCACTGAGGTGTAAAATATCTTCCCTTTGGTGTTCAAGGTGCCACTCCATGCATTCTGACTACACATTTAACAGTGTTATAGTCTAGTATAAGCTCACCTTCCTTCCCCTTCTAGAAAGATCTTCGTTACAGAATAGTAAATATCCCTACCTGAAAAGACACACAAACACACATACACATATACACACGTGCATGCACATGCACACACCCAGACACAAAGTAAAGGCACCCCCTGCCCCCACTTCTTAATTAGGCTTTTTAAATGTTATTTTCAATGGAAAATAAAAATACATCTTTTTTAACAAAATAGATGCTTTAAACAGTGGTTTTAGGAATAGCGATAATATGATTATTCTTTGCTTGTTCAATTTCCCTATGAATTGCTAACTAACAAAAAGGTGGCAGCAGCGTTGATTGATTTTTTAGGTCTGCTCACAGTACTGTTTCCTTCAAAAGCCCAACATCCTGGAGAATTTAAACAATTTTTCTGTGACAATTTAATGTAATGCCATATGGGTTATAAAAACAAAACCACGCTATTTTTTTCTTTTTTGTTGTAAAAAGAAAAAATGTACTGCACTGAGAGATGCCATAAACAGACGAGAGGAAAACACGTGAGTGCTTTTCCTGGAGAGCACCCTCACAAGAACAGCATTCATGTCATCAGCTGCTCCTCTCTGGCTTCCCCAGGATATAGTCAACCTCCAGCAGAGACTCCTATAAATCTGGAAAAGCAGAAGAGCCAAGCATTCCGTGAAGTCCATTAAGAACTTCACTGTGATCAATCTATTTTGTGTGGAGTGTGACTGGATACTTGCTGGTACAAAACCCTAAGATCTATATCTAAGCAAACTGATAGCGCTTACTTAATGTGTTTCTCTCCTCAATGCTCACAACAGGAAATTTACCTTCCTGTAAGGAAACCAACATTGGTGAAAGTGAAGACTTGATAATCTTCCTTTGTGTGCTGCTTCCTAGTTAACATGAAAAAAGTAATTGCAACTACTTCCACATTATATGTTTATTTTTTATTTCATTCTGTTTTTAAAGTAAAACCCCAGAGCTTTGTGTTCTAGACTTTTATTGTATTGTTGTATTGTATTGTTCTAGATATTTATTGTAAATTAGTCTTTAAAATACGGAGATGGGTGCTCAATATCCTGCTGAAACTCAGCCAGATATTGAATGCAACAGCTATATCTTTCTTATTAAATCTGAACTTGGAATAAAAATCTATATAAATGCAGCCTTCAGTTTTTGCAGAGATTTTTGTGGCTTTCAGTTTTGTGGTTTGGTGTTTTTTTAACTCAAAATCTTACTGAAATATGAGGACTTTTCATGAAACTGTGAATGATACATATTTATCGACTGGAATTACTTCAGAACTACATTTTTGGCTTGTGTTTCATTTGAAGAATACATTTGCAGAACTGAATCTTGATATTAGCATACAAATGGAATAGAACAGTATGTCAATACTGACTGACAAAACGGATAGATTGCTAGTTGTTTTATTTTAGATTAGTTCTAAATTTTCACATGGAGAATATAAAAATGTGGAAGAGCATTTCAATTTTCCATTTAATTTAAACTGAGAAGAAAGTAATAATTTGAGGAAAACTAATAAAAGACTGATGTTAGAATATGAGTGACATGTGGCTAAAATGTGTTTCAGTTGTAAACACAGTCCAGTACTAATAAAACAACATTGACAGGCTTGCTACCTTCAGGCCTCCCTTGCTCACATATAATTGATTTTAAAACAGTATCCAAAAGAGAAAAGAATGCTGTGCTAAATCTGCATGGATTTTTCCTGTGTTCTACTGTCTCTGTTAGGAAGCATTTGAAATTAAATGACAATGTATCCTATGGAAAATATAACCAATTTTTTATTTCTTTACTATATTCTTTTTAAAATAGAAAAATTAGGAGCTCCATTGTGAAGATAAAATACTTTACTTGTGTATACTTCCTAATAGGTAAAATGTGAGAGATGGAGTGAGATAATTTGATGATCTGGGCAAACCAACTTTTAGACTTTTTGCAGTGCTGGAGAAAGAAGGAGGATTCAGCTGTTACTTGTTATTAAGGTAAAGTATAATAATGATTTTCCTTGTTTATCTGCATAAACAGCTCTTATTGTCTGAGTCAGAACACATGGAGTCAAATCCCAGAATAGTAAATATTTATATTTGTAATTTTGTTTGGACTTAGAGGATGGGATTTGTGTGTTACTAAATTCAGCCTCCTTTTATCATCAATAAAAAGAAGCAGGCACTTCATGCAGGATTCTTCTTATCCTAGGCTAGACACCACACAGACACTGACTCACTCCCTGCCCCAGCGGGAGTGAATCAGAAGAGTAAAAATGTAAAAACTCACGGGTTGAGATACATACAGTTTAACAGGTAAATGAAATCTGCACACACAAGCGAAGCAAAATAAGGAATTCAGTCACTAATTCCAATCAGCAGGCAGGTGTTCAGCCACATCCAGGAAAGCAAGGCTCCATCGCATGTGATGGTTGCTTGGGAAGACAAATGCTGTAGGTCCAAACTTACCCCCTTCCTCCTTCTGCCAGCTATCGTGGCTGAGCATGACATCACATGGTATGGAATATGCCTTTGGTCAGTTGGAGTCAGCTGTCCTGGCTGTAGAATCATAGAATCATAAAATGATAGGATTTGGAAGGGACCTCTGGAGATCATCTAGTCCAATCCCCCTG
This sequence comes from Chionis minor, assembly GCA_013398295.1. Classification (NCBI taxonomy): domain Eukaryota; kingdom Metazoa; phylum Chordata; class Aves; order Charadriiformes; family Chionidae; genus Chionis; species Chionis minor. Next base: position 423,056 of record VZSF01010498.1, on the reverse strand, counting down.
CCCGAGCAGGTCCACCTACAGCAAGTTGCACAGGATGGCGTCCAGGTGGGTTTTGAATGTCTCCAGAGTCAGAGACTCCACAACCTCTCTAGGCAGCCTCTTCCAGTGTTCTGCCACCCTCATAGAAAGAAGTTCCTCCTCATGTTCAGATGTAACTTCCTATATTCAAGTTTATACCCATTGCCCCTTGTCCTATCACTGGGTACCACTGAAAAAAAGACTGGCCCTGTCCTCCTGGAACCCTCTCTTTAAGTATTTGTAAACATTGATGAGATCCCCACTCAGTCTTCTCATCTCCAGACTAAAAAGACTCAACTTCCTCAGCCTTTCCTCTTAAGAAAGATGTTCCAGCCCCCTAATCATTTTTGTATCCCTTTGCTGTTCCCTCTCTAGCAGTTCCCTGTCCCTCTTAAACTGGGGAGCCCAGAACTGGACAGGATACTCCAGATGCAGCCTCACCAGGGCAGAGTAGAGGGGGAGGATGACCTCCCTCCATCTGCTTACTACACTCCTCATGATGCACCCCAGGATGCCATGTGCCTTCTTGGCCACAAGGGAACATTGCTACCTCATGGTCATCCTGTTGTCCACCAGGATGGTGGATCTCCCAGGTCCCTCTCTGCAGGGCTGCTTCCCAGCAGGTCAGCCCCCAACCTGTACTGGTACGTGGGGTTATTCCTCCCCAGGTGCAGGACCCTACACTTGCCCCTGTTGAATTTCATATGGTTTCTCCCTGCCAAACTCTCCAGCCTGTCCAGGTCGCGCTGAATGGCAGCACAGCCCTTTGGTGTGTCAGCCACCCCTCCCAGTTTTGTGTCATCAGCAAACTTTCTGAGGGTACACCATATGCCTTCATCCAGGTTCTTGATGAATACATTGAGCAGGACTGGACCCAGTACTGACCCCTGAGGAACACCACTAGTCACAGGCCTCCGACTAGACTCTGCCCCACTGATCACAGTTCTTGGAGATCCACCTGCCAGCCAGTTTTCAATCCACCCCACTGTCCATTCATCTAACCCACACTTCCTAATCTGACCTACTAGGATGCTGTGGGAGACAGTGTCAAAAACCTTGCTAAAGTCAAGGTAGACAATATCCACTGCCCTCCCCTCATCTATCCATCCAGTCACGCCACTGTAGAAGGCTATCAGATTAGTCAGACATGACTTCCCCTTGGTGAATCCATGTTGACTATTTCTAACAATGACTTCTGTGCTGCCTCCCAACTTCTTGCACACCCCAGCTTACTTATTGGTGGGGTGGTATGAGAAGCTGTGTAAGCGCTGCTCAGCCATAACTAAAACATCAGTGTGTTACCAACACTGTTTTCAGCACAAATCTAAAACAAAAACCCACAAACTACTATGAAGAAAACTAACTCTATCCCAGCCAAAACCAGTACAAAAGGCCAAAGGAATGGCAATATAGAATGATGTTTTTCTCTGTTCAATGCAAATAGACCCGTCAATGATTATTTCAGAGGCAAGTATCCACAATGCTGCTGACTGAAGAAGCTAACATAAATCCCAGTCTGTCATTTTAAACCAACATCTCAACCTCTACATACTGTTAATGTCTTTCCAGAGGGAAAGGTTTAAATATTAGATTTTTTAAAATTTATGTATTTCCTACTGCTCCTTGTCATTTTTAAAACCTAGTCACTGAAATGAACAGTAAAACTCTAATTTCTTCTTTTGGACCACAACTTAAGCCTGAACGTGTGACATAATTTGCAAAATTACAGAAATGGCAACCAATAAGCTCATAGGCTTTGTTTCTGTTCTGCCTTTTCCCCATCGTAAAGGATGTGTCTGCACTATAAAACAATGCAGCTCTTCAGAAGACTCAAAACCAGTAGCCTGATCCATCAATTTCAACTCAGCGCTGGGATCCAAAGTCGAGTGGACTAGTAAGTTTCCTCCAAACAAAACCTGATGGAGGGTTTGCATCTGGTTAACGACGTTCACTCAGGTCTGCATCAGGAGACAGTATGGATGGGCTTTGACTCTGTCCATTTTGTACATTCTCCCAACACCCTCCCTGCAGGTTCTGCACCCTCAAGCACACCCATGTGCCTAAGATACACAAGACATATCTTGTTCTTACGCTGTAAAAGTATTGTTTTAATGGGCCACAACACAACTCTCACTGTATTTCAGACACTTCAAATTTTATACTCAGTCTTTGGAGACCCCCGGCAATGAGTCTCTGGGCTAAATGCTCTGTGATCTGAGTGAAATCCACTTGTTTGAATTTGTGGCAGTGGTATTGTGAGATACTCTACATGATCTGACAGAGGAAGGAATGGCATGGATAACTCCTTGTGTGAATGCATTAAGCAATGGAGATGTTACCTGTGAAAAACACTAGGCCTCTGAAGCTATCAGAAAGATAATCTAGGTATAGTTAACTCTGAATCAAGATGGACTTAATCTCAGACAGCTTTAAGCGTCTACATTTGAGCTACTTGCCTAGACTCCCTTCATAGCCAATGGAGAGAAACAAATAGGATACAAAACATCTGACCTTTTTAGGCACTTGCCTTTAGAAGAAATGAGATGAACTATAACATATTATAACCAGTTTTCTCTGACTGTTCAGCAATCTAGGCAAATAGTCAAGATGTAGAAATCTACATTGCATATGTCTGAAGTAAGGAGACAGGCATTTTTGAAATGGGTCTGTTCTATATGCTTTAAAATTCACAGGCTTGCAGATAGTTCTGCTTTCTACAGGACAACATGGATGTGCATGCATCAGTTATTACTCGAATTCTAAGTCACTTTAATCAAAGGTGATTCATGACATATAGGTTCCTTAAAACTGTTTTAAAAGCAACATGCGGTATTCATAGGAATGCTTTATTATATGCTCTTAGGATGGACATTATAGATCTATTTCTGCTGAATTATGTTGTCTTCTTATGTTTTCTTTCAGCTAGTTCCTGGCAGCAGCTGCTGGTCTATAAAAATTATTTAAGTATGTTGTTCTAACCCACAGTTATTGGACAACTTTGTGCATGTTTGGGGGGGGAGGAGGGGTGTTACAGCCTTTGTCTAAGGGGTTTGCAGATGTTAATTAAGAAAACTATGCCTCTTGTCATTAGGCTTAAATTCCTTACAGAGAGCTCCCTCACTCCTCTGAAACATTTTTGGGCACCTCAGAATTTGAGAGAAGCTTAAAACCATTTTTAGAAAGCAGCTGTGGGACAAGATGAGCTTAATTGCTGCTCAGAAAGAACTGAAATGCACATTTGCACCATGATTAATACCTTTTTGTTGCAAGCTCAGGATTTCAAGGCTTGTCCATGTCAAATTAACATTGCAGTTCAGAACAGATTCCTGTTACTATTGACCTAAAGTAACCATTATTAGCGATAAAAAATCTTCAGCCATGCGTTTGGCAGCTGTTGGGAAATGAGCCGTATGTGTGTTAGTGGTGTTCTGCCTTTTGAAGAAGCGCCTCTTGTAAGCTTTGCAATAAGACCAGGCTGCTCAGGGCTTTATGCAGTTGCATCTTGAGAATCCCAAGGCTGGACATAACCTCTTTGGGAGGTTTGTCCTTCTGCCATGTGCCTCTGTGATGAGTCTATCTCTGTCTTCTCAGTAACCTCCCCACTGGTATCAGGGTGTCATGGTTTGGGTTGAACTGGCCACTGAGACAAACAGCAGATGCTCTCCCCACCTCTCTCCAAGGAGAGGGGATAAAGAGAGAAAGAGACTTACAAGTTCAGAAGTAACTAAACCACTTCAATGAAATATTAATAAGAAAATAATAAAAAGGGTATAATGAAATATATACAAAACAATATCAAGCTGCAGTTGTCATTGGAAGGCACTGAGATTCTTTATCTGCTTGGAATCAGTCAGCTGGGATAAAATGAGTATGAGAGGAACTGAGATCTTCCTCCACAGTCAGTTGCTGAGAGCAGGTAGAACAATATGAAATCCTAGGAACACTTACAGCAGATTATTTTAGACTCAGTCTTCAGCTGAGTAAGTTCTGAATTATTTAAAAATATTTAATATGTTGATAAGAAAATTTGGAAGACAACAAAGTGGAGGCACAGATATTCCCGTCTTTATCTCTTTTTCTCTGTAACATTCTTATATTTTAGTCCATCCTCAGGTCTCTAAGCCATTCATATTTTTCACCTCTCTCTTCCATCTGTGATGGAGAATCAAGAGAAAAGGAATTGCTTACACAGAGGCAAGGAAATGACGAAATTATGTAGAGGGAACAAAATGATTAGTGGCCACTTGCTGGTTACCCTGCAGGTTCCTTATCAGGAACTCATTGACAGTGGAGAAGATAAGCTAAAATCTGAAATATGAGGATATTGAGAAAGTGATAATTTTTTTTACAAAAAAGAATTGCACTATCCCAAAAAGCTAAAATCACAGATACCCCAATGATGTTTCATCTCCTGAATATTTCAGTCAATCTATAGTCTAACCTCAGAAAACACTAGAAAATGTCAGGGAGTCAGGACAATCATAATTTTGCCCTTCTATAAATAATGCACCAGGAGTCCAACAACACGTATCCCTTTCCCCTTACTCATGAACAAGGTAGGATAGTATTGCAACTTTTCATAATCCTGTATACATTATTGTGCTCTTTTATGATTAGAATCATGCTGGATCTAGCCCCTGTGCAAATATAGAAAGCTAGGCTGGCTCATTGAACCCAGCCTTGCTTTGTGGGTTTAGACAAAATCTTGCCTGTAGGGTTGTCATAGATTGAGTATCTTTCATTGATCCTTTTTTTTTTTCTTTTTTTTCCCTTTTCTTTCTTTTTTTACCCCATGCAGTTGTTGCTGCCTCATCATTTATGGGCACAGGAGACTCTTGCTCCCTTTCCACTTCCTGCCACCAGAGGGGATGCTACATGTTGATAAGTCACAGAAATACCAAACACTTCAGAGACATGATTAATGGCAATAGCTGCTTTGGTTGATGGATTTTGATCCCACAGCAGAAATCTGGCATCAATCATGTGCCTGAATTTCTTTGTGCTGCTAGATGATTTAGGACCCCATGTCCTATGCTCTACAACTTCCATTTGGAGCTGAACAATTTTGCTGTCACCTTAGAAGTGTAGCAATAATTTCCACTCTGCTTTAGATTCCAAGGTGTTGGCATGCCACTGCTTTTAGGACACACTACTGAGGGTGTCATTAGAACTGTTAGAATAGGGAAGATAATGCATTAATTATCCATTGGCCAGCCATATATAATTCCCCCCTCCCTCTCATTGAAAACAAAGCAGTATTTCTGTATAATTTCAGAGATATATGGGTTCTGTCTAACATTTTCTTGTAATTTGTGAATGAAAGCTTGTGTGATGGTATAATATTTCTGAACTTCAGAATTATTGCTGAATTTCTACAGAGAATTCTTCCACACAAAAATGAAGGTGTAAAAGGTGCAAAAGATATACTAAACCACTTAAAGACTTGAAATCTCTGGTGTGTGATCACTGCCAGATAGGTCCAAGCATTTTACCATTTTATTAATATGAATTGTCAAGGTGCTAAGTAAGTTTCCAAGTAATATTAATATTATACTAGTAAAGTTAACTAATCAGTTAATTAAATGTTGTAATAAACTGCCAGTAAATTAATATAAAATACTAAAACCAAATGAAAAGAATGTGAAAGAATACAGAAGTTAAGAAAAAAAATCCCACACCAGACTCCCACTAAATATCATGCAAACATTAGCAAAATTAGTTGTTTGAATATCTCTGTGAAATGATGATGCAGATACAGAGAATTACACATAAAGTGGCTTTGACCAAGGTCACAGAACACGTCCATGGAAAGTGAGGTGAGGGAATTATGAGACCGAGTTCAATAATTTAGAGAACAGCCTGTCTGTCTATAATTCTCAGAACGCACAAATAATAAGTCACATCCTGACAATATTACAGTTCATCCAAATCAATTTGATATGGTGACCATTGTAAAAAGATTATTAATATTTCCTTTCTGTCAAGAGAAAAGTCTTACACTTCAGTCCCTGAACCCAGTAAAGATTACTGAGATAGCTAATGTCCTCTAGTCCTGGTCCAATTAATAAATTAGTGCCAGTCTAAATCAAGATTCCTTTTATGCCTGTGACTTTATTAGTGATGTTTCCATTAGAAGGACAGGGTGAAAGTAGAGCTGGTCAAGTTTTTAATTTTTTAATCCTGATAAAGAGAATTTTTCAAAATGTTAAATTGGTTTTATGTTTTTCAGACATAACTCAATGTAGCACAAATTATTTAAGATTTAAAAAAAACAAACAAACAAAAAAAACCCCACAACCCCCAAAAATATTTTAAGGAAATTCTCTATTCATATATTTTACTTGCATTCCACTTCTGGCTGTCCAAACATATACACATAATATCTGATTTCCCAGGCAAGCTCATCTACATCTAGCATGTTTAAATAAGCAGCTGTCTCACTTTCACTAATAACCGTGAATCTGCAGACCGCTGTATATAAATTTTCTACAGTTTGCTATCATTATATAAAATCTGTTCTATCTGATTTGTTATTGGCTTCTTGGCATAAGGCAGTATTCACATGGGAAAACAGATGTATCTCAGTGGATGGTTTGTCACCATTCAGATGGAAACAAAAGTCTTTGTGATGATCTTTGCAATGGCAACTTCAGCTGGATTCTGTTAGATTCTCAGAAACACTATGTTGCTGGATTCTTATATCCTGTGATCCCACCTGACATGTCTAGGATCTAGCAGGATCCTTTGCTGTTATCTTAAATTTATGGAGAACATCTCCTAACCATCTTGACTATATACTCTGACACATGATTTTCTTCGTATCTGCAGGATGAGTTTCAACAGAGTACTCACAAGTATCTTGTCTAGGCAAAAGATCAAATTTGCAGAAGGAAACAGGTGGTGGAGTGTCTGAAAAAATGGCCGGATTCTCCACCCATCATTAATCAACACAGTGAAGAAAACAAATTAGTCTATGCGCTGCAGAAGCTGCCCAGTGGAAGTCTTTAGGGCAGTCCAAAGTTCCCACCTGAGAGCTCCAGCACTGATTAGTCAAATGTTGTGTTGTGAAGGTGACAAGAATGTCTGTCCATGGTCCACTTTCGTGTCAGTCCTTTGTCTCAAATGTATCCACTGTCTCGTCTACGCACTGGCTAGCAGAGAGTTGCTGGAGTACTGCAAGTAATTAGAGACAAAGTGTACTGGATATGCTCACAGGCACATATCTGATTGCACCACAACTGTAACTGTATCATACCACTTACTCTTAAATTAAATTTCATAGCAGTTGCTGCAGGACTAACTTTCTCGCAGTGTGTAAATTGATCTTTGAGCCAGAGTTAGTAGTCTGAGTTTGCTGCTGCACCTGTAGGGATTAATTTGGAGATACTCAATAGGAGTAGGAGTAGTAGTAGTACTTCTTCTTCTTCTTCTTATTCTTATTCTTATTATTATTATTATTATTATTATTATTAAAAATACAACCTCCTCCCCAGACTTAGGTACCAAACTTCACCTCTTTGGCAGGTATGTTATTGGTCTATTTCTGTCTGTCTGTCTGTTCCGTCAATATAAAATACAAGCCTTCTGGTGTGAGACTTTCTCATGCTTTGAAGAACCATGCCTATGACATACATCCCCAGTAGGTATTGAAACACTTTCGTCAGCAGGAAAATCAGAGTGCCAAAGCAAGGCCCTCAGGTCTCCTATACCATCTCCAAGAAAGAATTGGTTGCCTCTGAGAAAGATTACAGAAAGCTTTCAGAATGTAAACAATCTTCTGCCCTACAGCAGACAACGTAAAGTTAAGTAATTGGCTGTAGGATTTTTGAAATATGGGAATACTTATTGAAGCACCTGGATTTAAGGTTTATCTGTCTTCACTGGATCTAGTGTTTGCAGTCCCTCAGATGGATTTTCTCCAGATGGAAAATCAGTCCTGTAAAGAAGCTCTTGAATGACAGTGTGCAATAATTTAATCCAGGGTTTATAATTTGTGGTCCGGAAACTTCTGCAGGCATGTAATGACTCTTAGCAGTCCAAAAAGAAATTATTAAGAAAGCAATATTATTGTCAGTGGCTAAAATTCATAGTGCAAGAGTCTGCACTTCATGAGAATGGTTTAAGAATCTGTAAATTACAAAAGTTAGAAAAAATATTTGTTCATCAATGGGTACGTTCAATCAGGAAATCAGACTTGCATTTTGCACTTACCTCAGGAACATTGCACCTATAGGTCTTACACCCTGGTCATCAACTGTGGCTGTCAACTACTACCTGTGGAATAAAACAAGAAAGCTGTTTCTCTTCTCTATCTGTTCAAAATGGGCCCTTCTGTAGTCAGGAACAAAAATGTCAAGAAACCTGAATGAGAACCAGTGCAAATGACTACCATACAGATTTTGGGATGAAGTAATCTCAAAACTATTGACTTGGTTTTTTGTTAGTAAGTCACTGAATAAAAGATGGGAAAAGTCGATACAGCCTAATATAAATTGCATTAGTGCCTCTAAATAACATTAGGCATTTTAAAATAATGAAAGAATTCTAAAATATTTCAAGCCATATAAAGGAAAGAAATCAAATCACTATATGTTACATATTAAATTATTTTGTATTAATAAATATAGTATAATATTGTAATATTCTGTAGTTCTGCCAGACTTGTGAGAATCAGTTAGAAAACTTGAACTCCTGCTAGCACCATTTCATACATCTTTGCAAGAAATCTTGATGTGAGTCAGATAAGAGAAATGAATAAAAAATTGCACTTCTGAGCTTGTGGAAGGATCATCCACAACTAGCAGATTGGTTTTGAACATAGAAGGAAAAGTATTTATCTTTATCTTAGTGATTTATCTAGGCAGAATTTTTTTCATTGTATGCTTGCTGACTTGTTAAAGTACCACCTGTAATGCAATATCTTCTACTAAAACAATGTATTTCACAGAACGTATTTTTGGAACATAATCTTCACAAATATAAGTATGTTATTTAGGAGAAAAGTTATTTTGCCCAATTGGTAGATCCTTATTCAATTCACAGTCATACTAAAGTCCAGTGAGACTCAATAATTTCTGCTGTGCAAAGATTTTCTATAACTGCATCAGCACAGCCACAAAAATTGTAGGAGGATTGAAAACTGACTTGGAACAGTAATAATTTGTCTTATTAGACCATTCTTTGTCCAGAAAGACTCTAAATTATTGTGCAAAGAGCTGCAACCCACTGTCAAAACTGCAGTGAGTAATATATTATCTACTTGTAGAATTACTTACATAGAAAAGTACTGCTCAAATGTTATGAGTAGCTCCAAGGGGAGTAGCAAGATTGTCTACTTCTGCATACACTTTTGTGTACGCATTTGTGTGTTTCACTTTTCTTTATTTTCTTACCAAATGAAAATTAAAAACAGATAATACTTTTAACTGCACAGTTTTCTTGTTGTCTTATTTATTGTAATGAAAAGAAGTCTTTCATCAGACCTAGATGATTGTATAAATAAGAACTTTTTGTTGAATGACCAATCAAAAATAAAAATTTAAATGTGTTTCTAGGTGACGTTGCCCTTATAATCCTTTTTAAAAAGAAATGCGCATGAATGAACAGGAACAAATCTCATTACTTTTCACTGCTTCTTCACTATTTTGCTAGTACGTCCTCCCAGCCAAAACCTATTCTTTCAAGTGATAGCTTTAAACACTTGACTATCAGAATTTTAGTAGCTGGCACTTCTAGCAACACCGTTCTCCTTCCAAATTCACTATATGAAAATTTGTTAAAGAAGGATCTGTTTTCTATTAATTAAATCAATGCCTAAATCAGTGCCTTTTTTTCCTGCTATCAATGGGAAAATACAACTGAAAGGAATGAAGGTAATATGGAGAGTTAAGGAGAGTATGGAGTTAAGGAAAAAATGTTATAACAGGTATTGTATAAAAACACAGACTTGCAAGTAACGGAACCAGAATAGTCATCATTAGAGTGAAGTCCTCTGTCCCCACGAACACAAGTAACCTATGCAATCTGCCTCACACTGATTTGCCAGTGGGGCTCAATTCTGGCTCAGGCCTACTATCACCTCAGATAGAATGAAGATATTTCTATGCAGTCCCTGGTTTGTCCAGTGACATTGGTAAGGAGGATATCATTAAGTACTTGTTAGAATGGTAGCAATGGTGACACCTGCTTGGAACTGGATTGATGCCTATAACACATCATCATCTTGTGTTTGTGATAAAACTGAACCAGTGATCTAGAACTGAAATACTCTGATAAAGAAGTATTGCATCAGAGGGTTACATGGTTAAAAATTATAATCAGCCAATAAAAGTAAGAAAAAATGATAGAAGGGAAAAACAAACCAAAACAATGTACATTCTATTATGAGAAAGTTTATTAATATGTGCTGTAACATCAATAGCTGTACAATAGATATTGGTCCACACAAGCGTGTAAGAAAAAATGCCATAAGCAGCTGCAGCAGCATCATTAAATTTTAAGAAGAGAGACAAGTCTCACCTTGAAACAAATGTTTAATTTCAGTTCTACATAGAAAATTCAAAGCCATACTCTATAACACAATATTTTCTTGTCCTGCCCAATAGATTTTTCTGCGACAGTGCAAGAGAGGTTATTAACAGTGAGACTTAACATACAACATATTGTGTATTAGTGTGCACTTATAATATGGACTCATAAATAATAATTTCAAAATGTATAGTATAAAACAAAGCAATACATGAAGACCAAAAAAAAATTATAGACTTACATTATTTACCATCATAACCTGTCTTACTACTTTGCTCCTTTGTTTCAAATCCTGAGTAGTATTTTAGACATATCTACTTGATCAAGGGCAGGTAAATGTGATTTGCTCTTTATTGTACATAAACCCATATAGATACAACGGTATGTTCTATATTTGATCTTTTAAACTCTGCAAAGTGAGAAGCTATCTAACTTCCAATGTACCTCATTGGTGTGGTTGTGACTTTTAGGAAAGAATTATCTTATATCTAACCACCTCAGAATGCAATCCAGAAGAACCCAGGCCTATAAGCAGCCTACTAGTGCACTAGAAAAGCCTTCTAGTGTCTTTTCATTATGATGATCAAGACATTATGTTCAATTTCCATATGATTTATAATTTTTAACTCCCCGGTCTTCAAAAAACATTGCCTTTCTGGATCATCTTGTAGACAACCCAGAATATCATCAAGGCAAAATTTGGATATCATCTGTAGCCCAATTTTCATCATCTACTGTGTTTTCTGCCATTCAACATATTTAAAAAAAAAAAAATCTCTTAAACTGCTTTTTTACTGTGGTGGTACTCCTCAACATACTTTTAAAACTGTAAGTATTGTCTAGCTGTTTCTCCATTCCACTCTACTTTGTTGAGCTTTATTTTCAGAAATCAAACAAAAATAATGTAATGGAATATTAGGTCATGGAATGGATCTCTTTTTCCTCTCATCACAGTTAATCACTTCTTATAATACACTTCATAAATTAATCTATTTGTGAATCAACAGTAGCTGGGGTTTTGGTTTTTTGGTTTGGTTTTGTTTTGGTTTTTTTTTTTTAGGAGAGTGTGTTTCTTTCTTGGTTTGTTTTTGTCTCTATTACTCCTGTTAAGCCTTTTCTCCAAGATTCATTCCTCAGCTCACATACTTTCGCTGTCAAGCCTACATTGATTACTCATGGCTATTCTATAGCCATCTATTCTTGTGCCAACATTGTCTGTTAGCTAAATAACTCTTTTTTCTCCCTTAGGTTTACCACTGATTTATTTATAGGCAACAATTATATTCCCTCTCATCCTTATTTTTCCAGATAAAACAAACTGTGTTCATTTTGTGTCCTTTATTCTTCAAAAGGTCCTAATAGTCTTCCTCCTTCTTAAAATAAATAGATAAGGTGAAGATAACAGTGATTGTTCCATATTTCTTAGACAGCTTGAAGCATAAGCATGTTGGTAGAACATTTTTGTTAATGGGAAACAAGCATTCGGACTTTGAATGACTGGGTTATCCAATTACACTTATTCACTGATGAACCAAGTAATACAATAAAAATAGCTGTGGAATCTGGGATGTGTTCGGTTGGTATCATGCCATGATAAATCATGATAATACTGTGCTCCTAACTGTTATAGTTTTAATTTTCTACAATGAACATTCACTATATATGACATTTTAAAGAGTTTCATATTTTAAGTTTAAATTAGTGTAAAATATTCACCAAGCCCAAACCATATTCATCCGTCCCAAACTACGACACAAGCACATAAGTATTCTGTGAATTTAATCACCATGTATGCCTATGTCATGCAATATACTTAAATGTAATCCTTCTAGAAAATTCATAGGAGTTGTGTAGTAGCTTTGACAACTGAAAAACTACTACGTAATTTGAAGTATTTTGTAGAGCATACTCCTATGCTGACAGGTAACTATTATGAGTAAGAAAATGATCTATTACATTAAGTTTTTCTGAGATTCTTTGTGTACATTTTTTTTACCAGGGACAGTTGCAATTTAATAGTGCATTAAAAGACCATGTGTTGTGCCATTTGTCATGTAGTATTTTTATATAATATAAGCTACAAGTTCCTGCTTGAGCCCTAATTAATCTAACAACCACCTCATTAACTTTTCGGAAAGCCTCACTCTAACTTAAGGTTAATTATTTAACACTTTTGGCATCACTGCTACACTACATATGTGCTTATTTTTCTCTATTTATAAGATCTACTTATAAGTGAAAACTAATTAATGAGTAATGAAAGTTTTGCGACCAGAATGCGATATGAAGTATTTGATTTCTCTTCTTTTAAGAAGAAAATGAAGAGACAGAGCTATGGCAAAGAGGATTTATTTATCCCTACATATATAGCTTCAGCATAACTTCACCTAGTCCCTCCAGTCTGCTTTCTCAGGTAAAGGACAGAACAGACACTGCTAAGGGGCAGTCATCTTCTAGTGCACTCATCTGACACATCAGATGAAGGATGCTTTCTCTGTGGCTTGTAAAATGATAGCTTGTAGAATTGGATGTAGACATCTATAGTGTAGAGTCTAAAGTTAGGTAAGATGAATCCCATCTAAGTTGTGTTTATCCTCACCGTATCACATGAATTATATATAATCATGCACACAACTGTAAAATTATGTTTATTTAATATTTAATTACTTCTCTAGCTGGTCAAATATTACAGAAAACAAAAAGTTATCAGTAAATGCCACGACTTTAAAACAGACAGTTTCTGTTTGATTGTGTCAATTATATTGATAATTTATATGGAATCCATTCTTCCCTACCTTCCTTTCTTCCTGCCTGCCTGTCCTCCTTCTACCCTGTCACTTGCTCATTTCTAAAAAACTGTTTGATTGTATTGACTTATTCTATTTTTTTTAAATTGTGACTTTTCAAAGGTACAGAAATACACTTTCATGGATTTTTATGTAATACAGAAAACCTTTCCATAGCACAAGAAACATTTTAAAAGGTCAATATAAATGAAACATTAACCAAAAATGAACAATTATTTTCATATTAAGTTGCAGATTTTTGTTTGCTTGTTTTGCTCTGAGTTGTAAAAAAAGCCAACTAATTTTTAGCTCATAAAGTGATCAGCAAAATAATATTTGGCAGTCCTACTTTTTCCCTATAATGTGATCGGTTTTATATCATTCAATGGCTTCATCTCAAACTTAAACTAAATCTACATAGATGCAGTGCTTATTTGTATGTGAAATCCATTTCAATTTTAAATCCTTGGTCACTAAGTCATAACCATTCCTGTGTCCACTCACAGTCTGATGGAACTTGCAAAGCATGCCTTTTTTGTAGCTGTTTTAACAATACTGTCTGGCTCTTAAAATTAATAAAATCATGCGGATGTTTAGTATATACGTTGTGACTAAGTCAGCAAAAGCAGGGCATGCAGTGTAGCTCTGCCTCTCTTTAAAATCTGAGCCATCTATCAAGTTGGCTTATGATTGATTTTCTCTAAAATGTTCTGCATTGCAGTGCTGTGGCAGCACTCTGTTTTTATAGTGTCTTGTTTTTTCTGTGCCCCAGCTGGACTCACAGGGCAATTCAGCAGCTGGTGCAAATTGTCATTCCTCCCCTTGATGGGCAGGACAGTGAGAACAGACATTAAGGATTTGTCCTTCAGACTTTGCCTCAATATCTGAGACTCAAATTAGCCATTCTAAAACCCTAAAACTTAGTAATCCTTGTTCCTCCATTTCTTCACTCATTTTTTGAAAACTAATACAGAGTACTTTCAGTCATCTAACTCATCCTTTGTCTTTTAAATCTCAAGTTCCTATTAGAACAAAGCATTTCCAGGATGCATAAAGCTCAGTGTAATGTTGTCGTACTGATTTGAGACTGTCATACAAGAGTACCTGTTTTGTTTCTTACTGGATAAAACTGTTTTCATGTTAATTAATCCAAAAAGTTTTTGTTTAGTGGTTTTTTTGGGGTTTTTTTCTGTATTAGTCCTTACACAAATTCTATCAATATTGATACAAAACACACTGTATTTTATCGTTATTATGACAAAGAAAACTGAGTATATATTCATAACTGGAGTACATCTGGAGCAGTCAAAGCAAATCCCTCAATATTTGTGGTGTTTTGTCCTATAAAATAAGATATGTATAACTGCCTAATTTGCAGATGCAATATTCTGGTCTCTTATTCCATTTGGTGTTACAAGTAAGAAGATTCATTAGGAGGGAAAAAAAATTCTGGGGAAGAAACCATGGGACGTGACTTACATTCTGAATCATCATCTCAGGCATTGTTTCACCAAGATTTGTATAAATCATTGGGATTTGGCTTTGGGGAAAAGCTATAGTTAGCATGGCAAAATTTCCCAAAACGTTTATATAGCCAAGGGAGAGAAAACAGCTCTTCTGAGTGCAACAAAATAAATGGAGAAGCTGAAATGCCTATGTACTGATAACTACTGCTCTCTTAGATGCTGGACCATACCTGCAACATCTGCATGTGACTTGCAGATGTGACAGAGGACCTAGGGAACCCCGTGTCCCCTGAAATAACAGTCAGAGGATGGGCAGAAAGTTCTGGAAGCAAATCTAAATGTAAACTAATTGTGTCTGGGTGGGTATCTGCACACATCTGCAAGACTTCCCGGCAGAGGATTTTGAGGTTACAGAGAAAAAAATTAATGAATTTAGAATTGCTACTAGAACAGGCAGTCTTATACTATTGCTATGTGGATTTTAAGTAACTAAAACCCAGTATAGAAAATGAGGTGGGTTGAATTTTACCTGCAGTTATTTGATGTAATTTGGTTATTTAAGGAACCACAATTAAGTCTGCTTAGGTGGTATTTACACTGAATTTATAATCAGACAAACATGTACGGAACTGTGCAAACTAGAGGTAATTTTCTTTATTAAATTATGCAATCAATACACTCTATCCCACTATGAATCAAGCATTTTTTTTTTGTTCTGTTAACATATGTAGGGAGAAGTCCTAGTTCTGCTGAATCTGGTATGATCTTGTTGTTGACTTAAGGAAGGTTGAGGGAAATAACTTTGACAGTATACTCTTTCTCCCTGCTTTTCTTTCATGGAAAGATACATGACACCCATTCTTAGAGATACACATGCAACAAAAAGCACACTAAGGCATGTTTTACATTTACGCACACAGACACACTGTGTGTATTAAAGCTGTCTGTATTAAAGCCGTAATATATATGCTCAATAAGAAGGTAAGAATTTGGATTCACAACTACCTTGAGCCTTCTAATTGTTTGATTCTCCAATTAGACTGTTTGTCATCATTTTTTGAGCAGAAGCAACAATTTTCCTTCCTTAAATCCAATTTCTCCCCTATCAATTCAAATTATTTCCTCCTCTTCTAAATGTAGAGCAGGCTATCTGTTGGGTTGCCTATATAATCAACAATTTAATCAAGCTACGAAAGTACATCGCAAGAACAGGGCAGATGGCAGCAGCAAAGAAAACTAAGTTCTGCAATTGAAAGTGCAGCTTTTAACAACAAAAGCTTGAAGCATTCTGGAGATAATTAATTTCTTAGATATTAGTGGCAAAAAAATGAAATACCAGCAGCACATGAATTACCTCCTAGTAGTGTCCTGTGATTTATTTTTATACTGAATACAATTTTAATTTGTGCAGGTTATTCAAAGAGAATATCAAATGAGTAACATCTAATGGTGTTCAGAGCCACGAGATTTTGAATAAAATTAAATTCTCCTATATGTTACTTAACACTGCAGACTAATATTTGTAGAATGCCAGCTACCAGTTAGAAGAAAACCATGACATATTCATTGCAATACCAGTTGAGTTTCAGTGCAGTCAATTATATGCCGCTTCATTCAGTTTCTGAGTTCGCAGAAAGTTATGATTAGCAAATAAACTTGTCTGTGGGTTAGCTAATACAAAAAAATGAGAAGACCAGAGATGGATATCAATCCAAAATTTATTAACAGCTGAAGTACATGAAATAACACAAGTAAAGACTTAAATAAAAATATTCTAGTCCAGGACTCATTAAAAAAGCAGAAGCGCCAGCACTGGACTGCCAGAAGTGTCCCTGCAGCATGGCAACCCTTGCCTGTGTGGGATGGAGCAGATTCCTGCCAGGTACTGTGAGCAGCTGCACTCTGGCAAGTGGGGTGACATTGCAGGGTGCAACACATGGGGACCCACACCTCAGGGGGCTCTGCGTGCCATGATTGCTCAACAGTATGTGCGTTGGTAGATATTAGTCAAAATCATGTTGATATTAAATCAGTAAACCACTTTGATTGTGATTTGATTTAAGCTGTAGGAACTGGGCAGTTTTTTTCCCCTGGAACAGCGTCACCCTTTATCTTTTTGCAGTGATATATAGGATTTGACAATGACACTGATTCTATGTTACTGCTATGGAAAATGCCACATTCTGCAAGCTGCCAAAAAAGTCTCTTAAAATGATCAAATTATAACATTTTCTGAAAGCTCAGTGAATGGATTTGCAATAGAAATCTGTATAAGTTTGATGCTGAAACTCACTGCAGTTTAACATCACAAGCTGTCTGTCACAGGCTTGCAGCCCTGCACTTGCTGAGAGTCCAGAGAGAAAAACTGCGAGCAAGGAGCTCAGAACAGAGAATGCAAACTAATAGGTTCCTCTCCAGGCATGTGAAAGACAAGAAGATAACCAGGAACGGTCATTGCATATTACTGAGGTGACATCATGTCTGATTGCCTTTTACAATGAACTGTCAGGCCACATGGACAATGGCAGGGCACTGGATGTAATATACCTTAACCTCAGCAATATTTTTGCAATCTTTATCGCATCATTTTCTCTTGAAAACCAAGGAGATATGAGTTGGATCAATGTGCTCTCCAATGGGATAAAATTATCTGGACTGTCAAGCTCAAGGAGTAATAATCAGTGGTCTGACATCCATTTGGTGACTGATAACAAGCAGGGTACCCCAAAATCAAGGCCTGGGCTGATGGTGTTCAACACCTCCATGAACAACCAAGATGACAATATGCACAGCAAACCTATGGATGATATCAGATATAAATGGTCCCAAGTTGAGGGAAAATATGCCTGCCTACAGCCCACCAGACTGCTTCTCTCGTGAGAGAAATCTCATGTCAAGTATTAGAAGCGTATCCTGGAGCATATCAGGAAGGGCATGTAGGAACTTTAAGAGAGTAATACTTATTGATGTAGATTTGGAAGACTCTAAATGACTGAAAAGAGCAGAGCAGCTCTCTTATTCTGCCTTTTGAGAACAGTTGCTGGAGTAAACTTCACCCAGAAGTCATCACACTTTTTTCTTTTTTTCATCATACTCTTTTCTTTCTTTCTTTCTTTCTTTTCTAACACTTATTTGGAGTGGAAATTCAGGGGACCAAGACCCAAGAATGAATCAAGACACTAAATTTTAAGAAATATTTTATTAATCTGTGTCTCAACTTCCTCTGTTTCTCCTGGAAGAATAGAAGAATCCGTCCTAATTCAAATACAAAAGAGTGAAGAGCAGTCAGGGATTGCAGTAGAGGTAATTAACTGGAATAAAGCTAGTATGCATAGGCTCAGGTAAGGTCAGATTTCTTTATAATGGAAATTTCCAAGCATCCTACCCTAGTCATAGTGAAACACTTTAGCATTGTATGTTACTCTAAATTCCCTTCTCCCGCTTCTCCTTAGCTTTCTCCAGCCTGTGTTTCCTTGACCTACTTTATATGGCAACAGTCACACCAGAAGCCTGCAGGTCTCAAAATGTTTTCCCCCTCCTTTTACAGCTACCAAGAGGAAGGATGTCCAGGGTCGCCTGGCTCTCACTATACCTTTGTAAAGGCTACTGGCAATTCCCCTTTACCAAGAGCAAACATGCAGTAACAACATAACAGTTTATAGTTTCTGCATACAATGTAAAAAACGTGCCCATTTTGTGCCCTTTGTAGCAGCTTATTATAATATGCAAGTGTAACTTATATTCTCTGGCTTCTCAGTGAAATGTATGGAAGTACTCAGTAAGCAATACAGCCATAGTAAAAGAAACCATCAGTTTAACCAACTGTCTCACCGAGTAGTGCAAAATTATTCTAATTCATTCTGTGAAGTTATTTTCCCTTAGGACCAAGTACTCTCCAGGAGTTGTGCCATATTTTCTGACCGTGAATTCCAGAAACTCACTGCCAATTATTGCAAATACTTTTGTTGACCTACTTGTCAAGTCACTAGAGATCAAACTACACTTACAGCAAACAAGCCATAAAAAAAGGTTATTCTTCTCTTATCCTTCCTCTCAAGCTCCAACTCCTCTGCTAGCTAAATTCATGTTTACTTGGGTTGCTTTAGGTTTACCTGAAGCAAATCCCTTTGTTTCACCGTTTGACAGTCCTCAATCATACTTAGCTGTTCTGTCTTTTGCTCCTCCAAAGTGACTAGCAACAAACACTTTGCAAGGACATCATCCTTCAGATCAGACTAAAGCAAGACACTCAAAAGTACCATAAAGGAATTTACAGTTCCACTTTTCTGCCTGGTGCTGTTGCTTAGATAACACTGTGTCATTTTAACGCTACTCTTAAAGTGACAGGATGAAAACAAATTTCTAATCTTTCAATCAGTAGCATAAAAATTAGCTCTTTATTCATCTGGAATAAAATCGCATGAAAATACCATGGTTATATAAGCATTTCCATTTATACTGACTTACTATTTTTCTGAGGTTTGGGGGTTTTTTTGTTTTGTTTTGTTGGGTGGGTTTTTTTGGAGTGTCAGTGTTTTCAAACATTTTTTTCTGGAAAACCTATTCATAAAATTCTAAAGTATTTTTTAAACACATTTTTAGCAGCCAAAAAAAGTATCCATGATCTAAAAAAATGTGCATAGAGAAAAAAAAACTCATCTCTAGTCCAGGTGCAGCCCCAAAATCGTATTTCAGTTAGTGCTTTTTATTTGGAAATTTCCTTCTTGTGAAACACGTAAAAGACAGTAGATGAGAAATGTGCAGTTCAGTTCAAGCTCTGCTATAATTCGATCCTAACTACTTATACAGCAGGGTTTATTTTTTCAGTTTGATGGCTGATCCACAATAAAAAAAAATGTAAAAAACCAAATGATGGATAGAAATAAATAAAAAAGAAGGAAACTGATAAAAGTTGCATTATGTGTATGTGCTTGGAAAGCTTAAAGCAAACCAGAAAGTTAAAAAGAAAAAAGTAATTTGAATTGTGGGGAGAAAAAAAAAAAAAAAAAAGCAAAGCAAAAGATATCCACCTCTAGTTTAATTGCAAGTATCAACATAATTTTTATTATTTTAAGTGGTGGTGTAATTTTCAGTGGGAAATTGTACATTTGAATGTTTGGGGCTAGCAATTCAGATATGTTAAATATGTTAGAAAATGGAAAGCTTAAGTTAGAAGAAAGAAAGATCTATTATGACATTGCTCAGAAAACTTTTAGAAGAGAATTGCTTCTGTGTTAATATCTCCTATTTGCTATCTTCACAGTAAAACAATAAGCCATGGCAAATCTGAAAATCTGGGACAACTAACTCAGTGTCATCTGTAAAAAATGACACCAGAATTGAATGCTTCTTATTTTTTGTAGGATTCAGATTTAACTCACATAACTTTCTGTATCTCAAATATAGGAACTGAGTTGTGATTCTTAACATTAATTATATAAACATTATGCATCTAATCTTAACTGATTATTCGTGTTGCCCCAAAAATCTATAAAAACATACAACCTCTATAAGGTAGTTCATGTCCTTCTAGATGATTCCATGACAAAGCTTAGGAACCTGAGGAAAAGTTTAACCCTGACTAAATGTAATCTAAAGGCTGCCAGAAATTCATCAGTATCTAAAATGACCGTAACGGTGTAGGTCCAGCGAAATGAATCTTCTCTAACATGCAATGTGCTGTAAAGCTGGATAGCTAAAAGTTAACATCTAATCATGTGGAGTGTTTCTACAATAAGAGACAAATCACTTCCAAATGAGAATATTCTGTCCTAAAATGCCTGGGCTGGTACAGTCCAGCATTTTGTGATGGGATAAATAATTTTCTGGAAGTGCCTACAAGTGAAGGCACTTTGAGGAGTAGCTTAAACTAAGCATGCAATTTTGGCTCATTTTGTAGGTTGTGATACAAAACTATGATACATTTGCTTTCATTTTTAATATTGTAATACAAGTCTGTAACGTATCATAGGATTAAGAGTGGTTGGCTGCCTACAGGAATTGAGCCATATGTAATATTGATATGTGTTTTATTCTTCCAGAGCTCTTGTCAAATCGCAGTTCAAGAGACATCCTCAGTTGAGGAGAAGGAGGGTTAATTTTTGTTAAGTGTGATGTTAAAGGATGAACTTACACAAAAATGCACTTTGTATTTACATACAAGATGTGTGAGATTTTTAAAATATTTAAGAACAGAAAAACAATTATCTGAGAGGAAGCAGAGGCTCACTTTACTGGGGCAGTAATGTGAGCTGAAATGTTGATCTCGAAAGAAAGGAGAATTAGTATTCAAGACCTGTATTTCACTTTCTTTCAATAATGTATTTTATTTTTTCAGTGGGAATGGATGGTGAATGTCTTTATAGCAATGTTTATAAAGACAATTTGCTAATTAAAAAATCAAATCTATTTTATTGCATTCACTGAAAATAATTTGTGGTATACAAATGTACAAACACTAATATTAAAGGCATTTGCTTCTCTGTCAACTGCAATCACAGCGATTTCAGAAATCCCTTAGCATATATGAAGTCAGTTTTCTCCATTTTGCATCCATAGAGACACAATCATTATTAACTTGTTACTGTCTAGAACATAGCTTAAAATAAGGAACTTACTAAAATGAAACAATTACTAGCTTTCTATATTATTTCCAGATTAGCAGCACATAGCATCAATTCTGATGAGGGTAGATTTAGATCAAATATTAGGAAGAAATTCTTTACTCTGAGGGTGGTGAGGCACTGAAACAGGTTGCCCAGGGAAGTTGTGATTGCCCCGTCCCTGGAGGTGTTCAAGACCAGACTGGATGGGGCTTTGAGCAACATGGTCTAGTGGAAGGTGTCCCTGCCCAGGGCCATGGGGTTGGAACTAGATGGTCTTTAATGTCCCTTCCAACTCTAACCACTCTATGATTCTATGAATTTCTGCCACTGAAATTATAAAGCTATTTTCTGATAACTTCATTGTCAAAAGGAAAATCTTGTAGCTGGCTGAAAGTTTTCTTTTCAGATAGACTTAAAACTTTCAAAGAAGAAAATGTTGATTTGAGAAATGAAGTAAATACTTTTCTTGTCATAAAGAAGTGGGAAAATATTTAAAAATATGCACATGATCAATTGCTCACTGAAGCCTTTGCACACATATAATGTAACTTAAAAAAATGGCTGCATATCTCTTTTTGAGAGGATGTGGAAAAGGATTTTTGTCTTTGAAGAAATCTTTTTACTCCCTTCCTATCCCCAACCGATACTGAACTATAACGTATTACTTTTGGGAAAATGATCAGGGTTGAATCTGAGATGCAAGAAATATGGTTTGTTTGGAAATCTCAGTTGCTGTGTGGGTCACTTTCTGCTAACTGTGTCTACTGAATGTACAAGTACTAGCTATTTTGAGGCGAGAACATGCATATAGTTGTGGACTTAAGCAGGTGCTATATTATTATTTTTCACTTTCCTTACACACTTGAATCACACAGTCCAGAACAGGGGGAAAAAAAAAATCTAATTGCTGAAACTCTTGAGACACTTTGTCATCAAATGGAACAAAATGGCAAAATTTTACTTGCTGATAGCATAATGAAGGTGAGACATCCTTGTTCCCAAGGGATACAGAGTTTTTCATATTCTGACATAATAAAGCAACAGAATGAAAGTAACAAGATTCACACATGCTAGGTAGGGTTTGAATAGCCTGGAGAGCCCCTGTGGCTGAAGATTTGGCAGCATTGTCTGAATATCCCAGTGATTTGTGAAATGACCAAGTTAATTCTCTCTGCTCAAGCATCTATTTATTAAGGCAAAGCTTGCTTTCTAAAGGAAGCAAGGTTAGTACTTTTTTCTTTTTTCACCTCAAGTTTAATGACTTTATAAATTCAGTATGGCAGAGGAAAGCCTTGAACTGATCCAGTTCAAGAGTCCACCACTCTTTTCTGCCTGCTTTGTGTTGTTATTACTCCCAAATACTTAAAATATTAAGTACATATAATATCATTATCTTGATCAATATTGCCAAAATTCTACAAGATGAATACAAAAAGAGGCCCTGGATCTGTTGGAAGAAACTCTTGATTTTTAATTATACATTCAAATTTCTACAATTTCTAAGCACAGCAAGTTCAATGAAAACAAAAAGCATAAACTAATTAGTTAAACACAGTTTTCTCTTAAATTGGAAAAGAGGAGAGGAGAGATGGATGAAAGCGGGAAAGAGAATGACTTTTTTTCTGTCAAGCATTATAGTTTTTTAATTTTGCTGAATATGCTGAAGTGAAATTTTAGCAAAACTGTAGACCATGCTGCATACTTGAATCAATCGTCTTATTGCAGTATATGTATTGTTTTGTTTTGGATAATATTTTTTTTTGATCATCAAGGGGCTTGGGGTTCTTTCCTCAACCTCCTTCTCCAGTACCGGAAAACTCAAAATAGGGGCCAAATGCAGAAATTAGAATGTTGCCAAGATAAATGTAATAGAATTACTTTGAACATTGCCTCTATTAACTAAATTATGCTTTGACTAAACAAATATGATATATAATTATATCAGCTTATATTTTTCTTCTTAATTTTTAATGTGTATTTTAAAATTTTCATTGGAAGCTATGTGCATTGATAATATATTCTGAAAAAGTCTGGAAAATTTTATATAGCTACATATAGTCTGTTGATTATAGAGATAAACTGCATGTTCTTGAATCTCCAGAATTTCTCTACAGCATATCATTTCTACATTGATATGTTAGCCACTGCTGTTGCGGTAAAGCTGTCAAATATGTCTGGTAAAACAAGTTTTAAATATATGTTTGTTCTAAAATATTATTTTCCTTGTTTGTTTCATCTTTGAGAGCATTCTGTGTAGCAAACTTTGTTAAGAGAGAGAAAACTTTCTATGTATTCTTTTTACAAAGAAAATCATGGCTATTTTAGTTTCCAAGCTTTGAAGTAAATATTCAGATGTAATTTTTCACAGGTAGATAATTAATTACCACAGGTTAAATGTGTTAGTGAGGAGCGAATGCAAAATTATAGCTGTGTAGCATTTGGTATACAAAATTCTACAGGGACTACTTTTGAATATTACATAGATGTTTTCAAATCAGGCACATCCAAATGATTCCAATTTATAATATTCTCTTAAAGTTAACAGCTGCATCATTTTTGGAATGAGTCTCTCTAGGCTCATCAGTCTGAATAAAAAATTCAGATGACCATTAATTATCTTGAATGAAAAACTGGCATCTCCCTTTTTTACTGGGCAAGGTGAAGTAGTGAGACAGAAAAGCTATACTATTAACGACAAGCTACGAAACCCAAATAACGTGTCATCATAACAACGATATGCTTCTTGACTATCCATGTTAGGCAAATTTTAAAAAAAAGGACTAGTGCTTGTGTTGACTACATTTTTATATGTTTAATCTGGAAGAGTTTGAAGTGTTCCTTGATGAAGCCTGGAGAAAAATCTTCAGTTTTCTAATAGAGATGTACTTGAAACTTACATTCAGGATCCAAAACCATTGTGTTGTAGTCATCACAATGCTGAAAGGAACCTTCAGATCAGACCTCAGCATTTCCATGTGACTGCAAGTTTCTGTACTTGCAGCCCACTGAGAAGACCCAAAATTCTCAGGTCTTATTTCAGTGTCTTGGTAATTTAGACAAAAAGAAGACCAGTGTCTCTTTTTTGTGGTTTTCACCTGCATTTCTGTACCTGCATCTATGTACCACTCTTCTGGTATAGTTGAGCTTGTGTGACACACCGGAGTGGCATTTCATTTCAACAAAATTCAAAACAGTTATGCTGCTTCTTCCCACCACTAAAAAATATTTCAGTAATGTTGTCACACTCTTAGCAGGTAAGGTTCTAGAAGCTAAAGGACTTGCTTTAAAAGCTGCAGGACACATAGGGAAACTGTGCTTGATTTTTTTAACCCCCAAGAATTCAAGCTGAGTTCTCACTGTGGTCCATTTAATTGCTACTTTTGCTTACACTTTTCTACTTTTGGACAACATCCTTCTCTTAAACCTCTGCTGCCTGATGTGCAAGTGCAGATTCTTCAAAAAAGTTTACAGGAAAATTTACTGTTGAGATTCTAACAAGTTAAAAAATATTAAGAGATACTATTGTTATGCACGATTATAGCCATCTGTCTACAACACAGAACTTTTATAGAGGAAAACAATCCAGACCAGTATGCAAAAAAGCAGTCAATGCTACCTGGTCTTGGGGACAGGGTCCTGGCTTTCTTAAATATGGTCATGCATGTATGAATCAGAAATGACTGGTACGGAAGGTGATTTAAATTACATTTTTGCACTTAGGGTGCTTAAATTCCACCTAATTCCCATTTCAGATGACATTGTAGTAGCCTGAATGTCACCTCAAGTAAAAATTGTCTTATCCTGGAAGGCAAATTTTGTTTCATCTCAGTAAATGTTCATGTCTGAGGTCAGTCTGAAGGGTATCCTCCTTTTCTTGTTTTATAATGAAATAACAGTCTCTGTGTTCTCTATATTTCCTGTGAATTTGACATATAGTAAGACAATTGCTTAGAATCAACAATATTCATTAGTTTTTAAAAACAAATTTTCTTTTAAAGTTGTTTCTGAGAATCACTAGTACACAGAATAAAATAATTATGAAATAATATATTTATCTGTAACATCTGCTAAATGTTATTCCTTCCATATTAATACAAAGGAAACCAAAGAAGAGTGAAATTGAAGTCTTTTATTCTCAGAATAATCCACTACATTTAAAGATATTTTTTTAAAGGCTTTTGAGGTTTTTTTTCCCTGAAACTGCAGTCTTTTTCTGGAAATTGGGCCCAGGGATGTTTTAAGGTCAGCAAGTCAATTATTATTTTCAAATATATGTTAAGCTAAAACAAACCCAGAAAACACTCCAGAATGTCTGTTAGTTGCATAATAAAACATATGCTATACCTCTTGAAAAAACTATTGAAAGCTTGAAAAACTGTGAACTATTGTAGATGTTTGCTTAAGCAAAGCATTTGACACTGTCCCGCATGACATCCTAGTCTCCAAATTGGAGAGTCATGGGTTCCATGAATGGACCACTCGGTGTACAAGGAACTGGCTGGATGGCGGCACTCAAAGGGTTGTGGTTAATGGGTCAATGTCCACGTGGCGGCCAGTGACGAGTGGTGTCCCGCAAGGGTCAGTAGTGGGACCAGTACTATTTAACATCTTTGCTGGAGACATGGACAGTGGGATCGAGTGCACCCTCAGCAAGTTTGCCGATGACACCAAGCTCGGTGGCGCGGTTGACACACTGGAGGGAAGGGATGCCATCCAGAGGGACCTGGACAGGCTTGAGAGGTGGGCTAATGCAAATGGCATGAAGTTCAACCAAGCCAAGTGCAGAGTCCTACACCTGGGACGTGGCAATCCCAGGCATAAATACAGGCTGGGCAGAGAATGGCTGGAGAGCAGCCCTGAGGAGAAGGACTTGGGAGTGCTCATGGATGAGAAGCTCAACATGAGCCGGCAGTGCGCGCTGGCAGCCCAGAAAGCCAACCGTATCCTGGGTTGCATCAAAAGAAGCGTGGCCAGCAGGGCACGGGAGGTGATTCTCCCCCTCTACTCTGCGCTTGTGAGACCCCACCTGGAGTACTGTGTCCAGCTCTGGAGTCCTCAACATAGAAAGGACATGGAACTGTTGGAACAGGTCCAGCGAAGGGCCACTAAGATGATTAGAGGGATGGAGCACCTCTCCTATGAGGACAGGCTGAGAGAGCTGGGGCTGTTCAGCCTGGAGAAGAGAAGGCTCCGGGGAGACCTGATAGCAGCCTTTCAGTATCTGAAGGGAGCCTACAGGAGAGCTGGAGAGGGACTCTTTGTCAGGAAATCTAGTGATAGGACAAGGGGTAATGGTTTTAAATTGGAAGAGGGGAGATTTAGATTAGATATTAGGAAGAAGTTCTTTACTGTGAGGGTGGTGAGGCACTGGAACAGGTTGCCCAGGGAAGTTGTGGAGGCCCCATCCCTGGAAGTGTTTAAGGCCAGGCTGGATGGGGCTTTGAGCAACCTGCTCTAGTGAGAGGTGTCCCTGGCCCATGGCAGGGGGGTTGGAACTTGATGATCTTTAAGGTCCCTTCCAACTCTAACCATTCTATGATTCTATGATTCTACACTCCTTGATTTTAGTAGTATAGACAGCCAAACACCAAATTTTTGCTGATTTTTATGGATTTTTTTTACTATAATTTTTGAGCATTTTTTGAAAACTTCACTAAACTTTTACCTACCTGATTTGTAATAGTCCCATAGAACAGGAGGATAATCAAGAGTAAGGCTACAGCTTGTGAAACTGTTCCTTAAGCAACTGCTGGATTATCTGGGAAATTAGAAATTGAATGCCACTCTCGTGAAGATCTTCATAGATTTTGGCTTCAACAGGCCACAGTTGTTGGGAAACATATATGGGGAAAATCTTTGGTTTACACATTCAACAAGATTTATATGTGATAAAATAAATGCCTTTAAAATGGATACTCTTAGCAAAAAACCCAAACGTGACTGTGTTTGTTACAAGGTATATTCCATTAAGAAGAAAAAAAATAGGAAATAAAGCCACCATTTTATGCTCAGAAGACATTAAAATCTACAGTAGACTGTTCATGGAGAACTATCCTTACCACCAGCAAGTTTAAACTTACAAAATATGAAGTTTCCTCTTTTTCGACAGATGAAACAATTGGCAAAATACTGTAACATGACATTAAATATCAAAAGTAGATTGCTTGTTCATCTACATGTAATCCTCTCTACTTTTGTTATGCTTTAGATATGATGCAACAGCACACATCTTTGTTCTCATTCAGCATAGATTTAACTGCATTCATGGTTTATAGCAAAACTCTTCAAACAGAAGAATATATGATGCTTTTCAGTTAACATGAGAGACAAGGGTATGTCTAAAGAGATTGTGCAATTTTAATTTTATTTTCTTCATCTAAGGTAATGGCATGAATATCACAGAAAAAGAAATTCTCAACCATCCTTTTCAGAATGCAGCTTTGTAAGTCAACTATGATTCTTTTGGCAGACTAGTACATCAGGGATCCAGCTTTTAATATGAGTTTTCTGCTGTCATCCTTTTTACCTTAGTAAGGTTCTTGTTATTTTTAAACACCCTTAACACTCATGTGTTTCTTTAGTATAACAAAAGCAATTATGTGGCTGTGATTTCCAAAGAGTGTCTTTTAGGAACTGTCTGTTGCATTCATATTTTATTCATTTCCTTTGCATAAGCAAGTAGAGATTCGATTTTTTTAAATGTGTGACTGCTACAGTGAAATATCTTGTTTTCAGAACTTGTACATGAAGCAATTTTCTCTCAGCCAATACATGCATTCCATCTGCAAATTACCATCTTTGTGTCTTTAAACATCATCCATGTTTAAAAAAGGGGAAAAAAAAACTAAGAAAAGCTCTCATATCTTCTTGTAAGACTTCAAAAAGGGTTAACAATTTGCAGCTATGTTTAAGTGTGAAATCCCAATGCAAGGCACCAACGGCTTTACAACAGTAAGTGTAATATATAGTGTCTAAAGGACAGGGTGTGTTTCATGAAAGTCCATTCATGACAGCTGTCATTACAACTTCACTACCAAGAAAACTATAGTTATGAAGGCACTCACTGGGAATTTTTGGCACTTAGGTACAAAGGGTTTACTGCTGATGCTATTTTTTATGTTTTACTATTTTACATGTCATTTCTACTTACAAAAAGACCAGTAAGCAAGATAAATGATGACAATGACTTTAATTGACTGACAGCTCCTGCTTTTATTTCAGCTTAAAATTATTCAACTTAATTATTCAAGCACTAGAGGACATTCATTAAAAGGTAGGCAATAGTAGAAGCTATAAGATGCATTTCCTGCAGAAAGCTGATAAGCTGATCAATTACCTCAATAACTTCAAAAATGTTTCCATGTGTGAACACAGAATTTGAAAGCAATGCTTCGCAGGTTGATGCAGCTCCTGTTAGTATTTCAGCGATGTTATGCATGACTGGTCAGCAATCCAACACTTACTAAAAATCTGTTCCTTGTTTGCTTTTAGTAACAATAACAACTATGATTCCCATCTTAACTACTACTGATGAAATTACAACTATTACACTTACATGTTTGCAGTATGCTTAGAAAAAGAGAAAGGGAGATAAGGAATGCAATCACAAATGCAAATCTAGTTTAGATGAAAGTTCTAGAAATGCTGGAATGTTTCCATTTTGCTATTTTGAGAGTGCTCACCCATGTTTCTTTCTAATGGTTCTATTGTTTTACTGTCTTAATCACATGGTTTCTAATACATATAATTTTTTTTTTGTTATTCGACAATAAGATTCTTTTCATTGCAATAATCTGGGCTTTTTAATTATTATTTTTATTTCATGTCTTAGCATTTACACAATTTTGGTTATAACTAATCACATTTAATGAATTGCCTTTTAGTTTAATTTTCATGAGCTCATAATCTCAGGAAAAGACTGCAGTGAAACATCCATCTTCTCTCTCTTGAAAGTATCTGTTAGAGGATGGAAGCATTTGACACAGTTATGATTTAGCAGCAATTCAATTTTATTAGTGATATGTGTCACACGCCGGTCAAAGACCAGAGTGACGTTTTGCTTGTATTCTCAGGAACAGAATTAAGACTCAAAACAGAGTCAAGTGCCAAAGAACTTTATTTGCCTGACAACAAGTTTGCAAATGGAAAGGAGTGAGTGAGAGATAAAGAGAGGAAGGAAGGAAAGAAAGAAAGAGGAGAGAATGAAGGAGTTTACAGCAATAGCTACCACCCTGGAGCTGCAGCATCCTGGCAGTCCAATTAGTTTCGAGTCCAGTGGGAGAACATTCCGTCCACTGTTGGTTGCTTCCATTCTTTTATAGGGTCCTCACAAACTGTTCTGCTTAACCACACCTTTCACCTGGCGGTGGTGCGCATGTCCAATACTGTTCCCAGGTGGTCTCCAGGCCCCTCGATCTCCCCAAACCTGAGTCTGTTGTTGGTCTTCCTGCAGATAAACATCTGCGTTGATGGTGTCAGCAGGGTTGTGATAAGCAGGCTGTGGTGTTTGTTTATAGTTTTCCTGTCATCAGTGGTACCAGCAGTGTCATGATAAACAGGCTGTGGTGGTGGTATCCATTGATGGTTTTGCTGCCATAATAATGTTGAGATAAACAGCTGTTGGTGGAGTCCATTGATGGTGTTCCTGCCATAGTAACATTGAGAAAAACATCTGCTATGTCGGTGGTCTCTCACAATGAGGCAGATCAAGAGGTTAAGTTTTAGTAGCACTTAATCATTAACTGATGTAAAGATTTACAAAGTGGTTTAACTAAATAAATGAACAGTGACTTTATTACAGATTCGAAGATGACATGATTCATGATAACATACTATAAGGTAAGTTATAAGGTATCCCAAACCATTAAATATATATAAAATATAAAAGAGCAAAAGCACAGATCTCAGATTAATATGTATATATACATGCAAAGCATATAAATGCACACACATGCACACACCTACACACACACTCCCCAGAGTTTATAACCACTGAGATCAAAGAGCTGTTAATATCCCGTGCCTCTAACGAGCCGGCGGGTATCCCTTCTAACTCCTACACGTGCATGTAAAATGGAAGAACATCCACATCCATAAAGCTAATGCATACAAACATATAAATGGAGAGGTGGATGAAAAAGAGGCTAGCCTATAGTTAAAATTTCACTTTTCAAATCAGAGTAAATACTCACAACACGTCAGCATTCCTCAACAGATGGTAATTCAGGCTCAAGAGGGATCGTCTCACCCTGGTCTTCTAGTCCTTGTGGTGGTTGCCTGAGACAGCATCCTGACTCAAGGGAAATACTGGCCACAGCCCCCTGCGATCCAGAAGAGCTCAAGGGGTCTCTACTAAAATTGCTGCTTATAGGATCCGAGATAACTGACTTTCGCCAGGTCCTTTTCCACTTTAGCCGTGTCTTGAACAATAGAATAGTCTGGCAATTTCCATTGGTTACACAAGCCCAGAATTTGCTAGGACTTGTGGTCCTGGTACCTCCTTTTCTGTGGCAATGATCCACATGCTGCCTGGAAGTGATCAATTATAGTTGCTATCTTCAAAGAGCAGGAGCCATGGGAACCAGATACACTAAGGAGTTGATGTAGTATTCCAGTCCATTGCTTTCCACCCTTTCTTTCTTTCATGTTAGACCATTATGTATTGTTCTGGTCATTGCATTATTATGTGACCCAGGTGGGGAGGAAATCGTGCCAAGTACTGAGAGGCCTAAGAATGGGGAGGAAATTGCACCACCACAATGTCACACATCGTCTTCCTAGTTTATACTTCTTATAATAATTTAACAAAAATCCTATAGTTTATTTATTTTCTGCAACTTTTCCTGTGATGGAATGTTTCCCTCTGACTTGTAGTCTATATTTTTTGCATAACACCTACTATATAATGCTGCCAACTTAGTTGCGATATAAAGTAATGAGTAGAAACTTATCTCAGGCCAATTTAGTACTTCCTTATGACTGAACTTCTCAGGGACTTGGCTACATATCCTTCATTCAGGCTTATATCTTTTCTACCACTTGTCTTTTCTCTAATATATCTAGTACAATGTGTCTTTCACCAACAAAGTGCTCAGCTTATTTTTCTTTTTTTCCTCCATTTGCAAGCCATTTGTAATTTGTCACTTTCCTAAATGATTTTTTCCTTAAAAAAACCCAAAACCAACCCACATATACTTTTTCATCTTTAAATCCCTGTATAATACTTTGCCCTTTTTGTATGATGGCTTACTTTCAATACTTCTTTATTTTTCATTTAGTTTTTCTCTAACATGTAATCAGTCTGGGAAGGACCCTATCTGCTACATTACAAAAACCTTTACGGATAAACTGGTCATTGCAAGACACCCCTAAATATCAATATGAAAAAAAAAATAAAAATTTTAGGGAATGAGTCAGAACACGTGTATTTCTTCAAAATGAAATTATCAGCTCCCTCCAAAATGTATGCTTTTCTCTATTGACTAAAGGGACACTGGCTAAAATTGATCTGCAAGTTAGGCAACTATATTTGGTCTGTTGAATTGCACCATTGTTTTTCACAGAGGCTGCTAACATTATAAGCTCCTCATGTATTTTTGACTGCTCTTAATGTTTTTATCTCCATCTTTTCTGAAAAGAAAAACTTGTCTATGACATTTTACTTCTTTATACAGAATTCAATTCCTCCTCCTAGCCATTTTTGCCTAATCCTCTTGGATGAGTTTGTCTAATACATTATGGGAGCAGAACATCATAAACTGTATTTGCGAGTAAATATTTCAGGTTTTCATTATGGTCTTTTTTCATAGTTTTGTTAATGTCTTGGAATTGCCTTTCATTACTATTACCTAAATTTCTTCTTCCACCAAAATCCTACATAATGATAAGGTGTAGCTGTATCTAATAATATTCCATTTTCTTCACCTTTCCCCTGTTGTCATTGATGCCTTTAAAAACCAACCAACTAAAGACACAAACAAAAAACCCCACAAATACCAAAAAAACCACTGCAAGCCAAGCCACAAACAATAAACCTGATTGCCATTCTCATACCTTTTCAAAAATCCACGTTTGGACAATTAATAATTTCAGGTCGTACATATGAAATAGAATTGCAATGAACAGTTAAATGACAATTAATTTAGGTTATATACCTTTCTCTTTGAATAATTCAAACAATGATATAGCAAAGAAAAAAGACAACATGGAATCCTCTCAAAAAATCCCATTGTGTATGGGGTTTTTGTACAGTTTTAATCTGGCTGTTTAAGCATAATATGCACTTTCCTTTGCTACTTTGCAGAAGTTCTACCAATGGTGGATGGTATTTCATCAGTTCCAGTGCACTTATAATCCAGGAACGTGATTCATTTACTTTTCATAACCCAGTCAGTATACATGCTGAACCTTTTCATTTTAATGCAGCTATCATTCATCAGATACACCTTCTCCCAGCACTTTCAAATCCTCCCTTCTCTTGAGAAACCTCATAATTAGTTTCAAAATGTTCAACTGATATAATTACAGGAAGAATATACCAGACTACAGACAAATCTACAGGTCTACATTTAGAAAGTCACACTTCCTTTTTCTGAAGAAGAAAGATCTGCTTTTCATCTTTCAATTGCAGGTGGGGGTTTTTTTCACTTCTTTGGGGGACAAATATATTTTAAACTGAAAATATAAATTAGTCCCAATCTCTAACCAATAGTAATAATTCTATACATTTTTGGTGTTTACCAATTAGCTAACTTCTCAGTTTGCTTTGTAAATTGTAATCACTTTGATTAATAACATTGTTCACTAGTTTGTTTTCAGCTTACTTTGGCAAAGGATTACACTGTGCCTTCTTTTCCCAGAAATCTTTTAAAAAAAATTAGGAACCATTTGTTTATTTATCATTATATTATTTTTATCCTTGCCATCTGACTACCTGAAGAAATCCCTTTGGTCATTTTCAAACATGTTTTCATATTAATATTGTTCTTTCTCTGTGCATATTTCAAGTTCTTTAGACTGTATCAACAGCTGGTGTTTCAACTTTGCATTAACATCTTTATGTGATTCAGATTTTCACTACAGCTCTATTACTATTAATATATTTGTCAATTTTCACTTCTTTATCTCATCTAGATGGTGTACCATTCAGTTAACTATTGAACCTCCAGACTAATTTAGATCTACTCTGTAATTCTTATTTTATAATAAAGTCCATTTCCCCCCAGATTTCCAAATCTTTCAAAGATTTAAAAATAGACAATGAAAAAGTTTTTGTAAAAATTACTATGTCTTCATACTTATCTCTTCAAGATACTTACACACTTTCGGAGGGACATTTATAGACATTTTATTTCTACTTCTTACAGCACATACCATCACATTTCAGTAACATGCTCAGTCTGTAGCATGATTTTTTTTGTTTTTTTTTCCTCATGCAGTCCTCATTGTTCTTGTCCTTTTTCACTTGTTATTTACAATCTTTATGATGATCACAACAGAGAGCAGTATTTTTAGGATAAAAAGTGTATCATGTTATGCTGTTTTTCTATTTTTTAGCAATTCTTTCTTTTTGTGGTTTCAATTTTTTGGTTGTGGGGTTTGTGTTTGTTTGTTGGTTTTTTTTTTTTTTTTTAATTTTTTTTTACAAAAAATTCCTTCACTAAGAAA